>CM053026.1:785154729-785213282 GCA_028564925.1 Lithobates sylvaticus
TGTCCGTAAAGGATGGGTAATCAAATCGCATCAAAGATGGCGTCTAACCGCGGGGAACCCTACCACCCGACCCCGAAGGAAGAGATGAGAGATAAATATGGGTCTTGGGTTGTGCAAGATTGGGATCGCTGGACTGGAAAGAGGTATTGTAAGAAGGGTTAAACTTAATATATGGGAAGATCTGTACCGCGCTCGTCACACAAAGATGACACGGCCATACGAAAAATACTTTATTTATATGGATGCTGGAGTCAGCGAATAAATCGGAGGAAATGAATGTTATTACTCTGGGATTTAAGGAGAAATCATTACAAACAATGGTGGAACGTAGGGACAAGCGGAAACCATCCCAACCCCCAACAAGTGGTGAGAGTGATTTTCGGGGAGACAAGGAGCAGTTGTCGGGACTTGGGCCTTATACAGTGGCCCCGCCCTTGTCAGCGGAGTGTTCCGGGGCCGACACAAAGGGAGAGCAGCCATAACACAATTCTTTTTTCCTTTTTTTATTATTTTATTTATTTCAAACATAATACAAGCTCAAGTACATACATAATCTACGGAAAAAGAAGAAAAAAGGATAAACATATGTTGTCAGGTCTATATATACCCAGAGCACCGTTTTATATCATCCAGCAGTAAGTTCAATCGATTTCTAATATAATTCCTATTCAATCCAATATCCTTCATACTGCATCCCTTATATTCTCAAGCCTCGCCCCGTCAGATTGTTCCTTTCCTTTTATTTTCCATTATTTATCAACCAAACTAAACAAAATAAAATTAAAACCAAACAAAACAGAAGAGGAAGAGAAAAAAAGAGAGAGAAAAGATAAAAAAAAAACAAAAATGGAGTCTATCCATGGGGAGCCACCTCTAATATACTTACCTCCCTTAAAGGGGAGTTAAAGTGGTTGTAAACCCTTACAGACCACTTTGACCTACAGGTAAGTCTAGATTAAGGGTCACCTGTAGGTCCAAGAAATATCTCCCAAACCTACACGGTTTAGGAGCTATTTGCCAAAAGACATGCACCATAGACAGCGGCGCGCAGGCGCGCTGAGTGCGCCGCTGTCAACGGTGATATGCCGCGAGTGGCGGCTCCCGTGCCCATGCGTGCGAGTGGCGTCATTGCGGCTCCGTCGAATGACAGCGCCGGAGCAGGGAGACCCACCAAGAAGATGGAGGCTCCGTACACAAGGGGGCAGCGGTGACATCGCTGGCTCCTGTGTCAGGTAAGTGACACATAATGGTCTACCATGCGATGCGATGCGATGCACACTAGTCTATTATGCTTTACATTTGCAGGGAAACAAAGGAAGTAAAACCATCAGGGATTACTTCCTCTTTAAGTAAAATCATTAGATCTCTACTTTAACCGGTTCCCGACCGGCGCACGACGATATACGTCGGCAGAATGGCACGGACAGGCAGGAGGGCGTATATATACAGTGGTGTGAAAAAGTGTTTGCCCCCTTCCTCATTTCCTATTCCTTTGCATTTTTGGCACACTTAAGTGTTTCGGAACATCAAACCAATTTAAACAATAGTCAAGGACAACACAAGTAAACACAAAATGCAATTTGTAAATGAAGGTGTTTATTATTAAAGGTGAAAAAAAATCCAAACCATCATGGCCCTGTGTGAAAAAGTGATTGCCCCCTAAACCTAATAACTGGTTGGGCCACCCTTAGCAGCAACAACTGCAACCAAGCGTTTGCGATAACGTGCAATGAGGCTTTTACAGCGTCCTGGAGGAATTTTGGCCCACTCATCTTTGCAGAATTGTCCTAATTCAGTTACATTAGAGGGTTTTCGAGCATGAACGGCCTTTTTAAGGTCATACCACAACATCTCAATAGGATTCAGGTCTGGACTTTGGCTAGGCCACTCCAAAGTCTTCATTTTGTTTTTCTTCAGCCATTCGGTGGTGGACTTGCTGGTGTGTTTAGGATCATTGTCCTGCTGCAGAACCCAAGTTCGTTTCAGCTTGAGTACACGAACAGATGGTCGGACATTCTCCTTCAGGATCTCTTGGTAGACAGCAGAATTCATAGTTCCTTTTATCACGGCAAGTCTTCCAGGTCCTGAAGCAGCAAAACCGCCCCAGACCATCACACTACCACCACCATATTTTACTGTTGGTATAATGTTCTTTTTCTGAAATGCAGTGTTCCTTCTACGCTAGATATACTTGGACACACACCTTCCAAAGAGTTCCACTTTTGTCTCATCGGTCCACAGAATGTTGTCCCAAAAGTCTTGGGGATCATCAAGATGTGTTGTGGAGAAATTGAGACGAGCTTTGATGTTCTTTTTGCTCAGCAGTGGTTTTCTCCTTGGAACTCTGCCATGCAGGCCATTTTTGCCCAGTCTTTTCCTGATGGTGGAGGCATGAACGCTGACCTTAACTGAGGCAAGTGAGGCCTGCAGTTCCTTGGACGTTGTTGTGGGGTCTTTTGTGACCTCTTGGATGAGTCGTCGCTGCGCTCTTGGGGTAATTTTGGGGGGCCGGCCACTCCTGGGAAGGTTCACCACTGTTCCATGTCTTCGCCATTTGTGGATAATGGCTCTCACTGTGGTTCGCTGGATTCCCAAAGCTTTGGAAATGGCTTTATAACCCTTTCCAGACTGATAGATCTCAATTACTTTCTTTCTCAATTGTTCCTGAATTTCTTTGGGTCTCGGCATGATGTGTAGCTTTTAAGGATCTTCTGGTGGACCTTACTGTGTCAAGCAGCTCCTATTTAAGTGATGCCTTGATTGTGAACAGGTGTGGCAATAATCAGGCCTGGGTGTGGCTAGAGAAATTGAACTCAGGTGTGAACAACCACAGTTATAGTATGTTTTAACAAGGGGGGCAATCACTTTTTCACACAGGGCCATGATGGTTTGGATTTTTTTTCACCTTTAATAATAAACACCTTCATTTACAAATTGCATTTTGTGTTTACTTGTGTTGTCCTTGACTATTGTTTAAATTGGTTTGATGTTCCGAAACACTTAAGTGTGACAAACATGCAAAGGAACAGGAAATGAGGAAGGGGGCAAACACTTTTTCACACCACTGTAAGTCCCTCCTTAATGCTGTCCGTGCCATCGGGAGCGCCGCGCGCTCCCGCGCCTGTCGGGGCCCCGTGAGTCTGGTCGCGGGTCCCGTGGACTCGATCGCCGCGGGGACACCTTCGATCGTCTCATGGGAAGGCAGAACGGGGTGATGCGGAAATAGACAGCATCTCCCCGTTCTGCCTAGCAACTAGTGACGCCGATCTCTGCTCCCTGTGATTGGAGCAGAGATCAGCATTCACTAGTTGACAGCCACGCCCCTCCACAGTAAGAAACACACCCCTAGGCATACTTAACCCCCTACACTGCCCCCTAGTGTTAACCCCTTCACTGCCAGTGTCATTTATACAGGAATCATGCATTTAAATAGCATTGATTGCTGTATAAATGACAATGGTCCCAAAAATGTGTCAAAAAATGTCCGATGTGTCCGCCATAATGTCGCAGTCACAATAAAAATCGCTGATAGCTGCCATTACTAATAAAAAAAAATTATTAATAAAAATGCTATAAAACTAGCCCCTATCTTGTAAACGCTATAACTTCTGCGCAAACCAATCAATAATCGCTTATTTCGATTTTTTTTACCAAAAATATGTAGAAGAATACGTATCGGCCTAAACTGAGGAAAAAAAATATGTTTTTATATATTTTTGGGGGATATTTATTATAGCAAAAAATAAAAAAGAATGTGTTTTTTTTCCAAATTGTCGCTCTTTTTTGTTTATAGCGCAAAAAATAAAAACCGCAGAGGCGATCAAATACCACCAAAAGAAAGCTCTATTTGTGGGAAAAAAAAGGACGTCAATTTTGTTTGGGAGCCACGTCGCACGACCGCGCAATTGTCAGTTAAAGCGACGCAGTGCCGAATCGCAAAAAGGGGCCTGGTCCTTTGGCTGCAAATTGGTCCGGTCTGAATGTGGTTAACTCTTCAAATTACCATCAAGAAGGGAACTTCCTTCTTCCGAGCTCAAAAAAGTATTCCAAGGAGACCAGGTCTCAGAATATCTCTCTTGTTGATGTCGTGTAGAAAGGACCAGGTCTTCTAATTGGCTGATTTCTTTCACATCCCGATCGTCGGTGGTGACGTTGATCTCCATGGTAACGGAACACAAGCCTTTGCAGCGTCTAACAAATGACGTATCACCGATTCACTACGTCTCTTTTCTGGTATCTGGGATACATGAAAGAGAAAAAAGTCCGGATCTTCTGCTATCCTATAATCTGTAATAATCTGCAGAATACGTCCAATCTCTGCCCAAAAATTCTATAATTTAGGGCAATCCCAGAAAATATGCAGCGTAGTACCTCTATCTGCCTGACATCTCCAACAAAGGTGCGAAGAGTCGGAACTTCTTCAGTCAGTCTGGTGTTCTATACCACCGGGTAAAGATTTTATAATGAGTCTCTTTCACACCGATCGATGATTCTTGTGTAATCCTCACAATTTGTGGTCGTTGTTATGCTGAAGCTCCTCCCCCAACTCACGTTCCCAATTCCCGAACACCAATCAGCGGATCATTTTCTCTCACTGTAATTAATAACTCAGAATTATCTGATAAATATATATAACAGAATTCTGGTAGTTTTCATATAGAGGAGATAACAGAGCAATGGATGTGGGTAGGTCTGACCTCAGGGGGACACCCTCCACACCTAAGGTATGTACCAACAATGCTACTAATCCACTTGTCACCAACAATGTTCCATTCCTGGTGTTTCTGCAAGAAGAAATCCCGGGAAGGTGAGTTCTTATAACAAATTGCCCCCATACAGGCGGAGGAGGGGCGAACCAAATGGGATGGATCTCCGAAAGAATTTCAACCTCACCAAACAGATGTTATGGGTTTAAGAAGAAGTCCAGATTATTATAGAAGACATGCTGATATGTGTGAGGTCTACAGGTCATCTCTGACCTGATTGTGTGTGTGGAGTATACAATATAGATTGTGTGTGTGTGTGTGTGTGTAGTATACAATATAGATTGTGTGTGTGTGGGAGTATACAATATAGATTGTGTGTGTGTGTGTGTGTGTGGAGTATACAATATAGATTGTGTGTGTGGGTGTGGAGTATACAATATAGATTGTGTGTGTGTGTGGAGTATACAATATAGTGTGTGTGTGTGGGTGTAGTATACAATATAGATTGTGTGTGTGTGTGTGGTGTGTATACAATATAGATTGTGTGGAGTATACAATATAGATTGTGTGTGGGTGTGTGGAGTATACAATATAGATGTGTGTGTGTGTGTGTGTGGAGTATACAATATAGATTGTGTGTGTGTGTGGGTGTGGAGTATACAATATAGTGTGTGTGGGGGTGTGGAGTATGTGTGTGTGTGTGTGTGGAGTATACAATATAGATGTGTGTGTGTTGTGTGTGTGTGGAGTATACAATATAGATTGTGTGTGGAGTGATTGTGTGTGTGTGGAGTATACAATATAGATTGTGTGTGTGTGTGGAGTATACAATATAGATTGTGTGTGTGTGGTGTGGAGTATACAATATAGTATACAATAATATTGTGTGTGTGTGTGTGTGGAGTATACAATATAGATTGTGTGTGTGTGTGTGGGGTGTGGAGTATACAATATAGTGTGTGTGGAGTATACAATATAGTTGTGTGTGTGGGTGTGGAGTATACAATATAGTGTGTGTGTGTGAGTATACAATATAGATTGTGTGTGTGTGTGTGTGTGGGTGTGGAGTATACAATATAGATTTGTGTGTGTGTGTGTGTGGGGTGTGTGAGTATACAATATATATGGAGATTGTGTGTGTGTGTGGAGTATACAATATAGATTGTGTGTGTGTGTGTGTGTGTGTGTGTGGAGTATACATATATATATAGATTTGTGTGTGTGTGTGGGTGTGGAGTATAATATAGATTGTGATTGTGTGTGTGTGTGTGGGGGTGTGGAGTATACAATATATATAGATTGTTGTGTGTGGAGTATACAATATGTGTGTGTGTGGTGTGTGGAGTATACATATAGATTGTGTGTGTGGGTGTGGAGTTGATTGTGTGTGGTGTGGAGTATAGACAATATAGATTGTGTGTGTGTGTGGAGTATACAATATAGATTGTGTGTGTGTGGGGTGTGGAGTATACAATATAGTGTTGTGTGTGTGTGTGTGTGGAGTATACAATATGATTGTGTGTGTGGGTGTGGAGTATACAATATACAATATAGATTGTGTGTGTGTGTGTGTGTGTGTGTGGTGGGGGGTGTGGAGTATACAATATAGATTGTGTGTGGTGTGTGTGGGTGTGGAGTATACAATATAGATTGTGTGTGTGTGTGTGTGTGTGTGTGGAGTATACAATATAGATTGTGTGTGTGTGGGTGTGGAGTATACAATATAGATTGTGTGTGTGGGTGTGGAGTATACAATATAGATTGTGTGTGTGTGGGTGTGGAGTATACAATATAGATTGTGTGTGTGTGTGTGGAGTATACAATATAGATATTGTGTGGTGTGTGTGGTTGTGGAGTATACAATATAGATAGATTGTGTGTGGGTGTGGAGTATACAATATAGATTGTGTGTGTGTGGGGTTGTGGAGTATACAATATAGATTGTGTGTGTGTGTGTGTGTGTGGAGTATACAATATAGATTGTGTGTGTGTGTGGAGTATACAATATAGATTGTGTGTGTGTGTGTGGGTGTGTGTGTGTGGGTGTGTGTGTGTGTGTGTGTGGAGTATACAATATAGATTATGTGTGTGTGGGTGTGTGTGTGTGTGTGAGTGTATACAATATAGATTGTGTGTGGAGTATACAATATAGATTGTGTGGGTGTGTAGTATACAATATAGATTGTGTGGGTGTGGAGTATACAATATAGATTGTGTGTGTGTGGGGTGTGGAGTATACAATATAGATTGTGTGTGTGTGGGTGTGGAGTATACAATATAGATTGTGTGTGTGTGGTGTGGTGTGTGGAGTATACAATATAGATTGTGTGTGTGGGTGTAGTATACAATATAGATTGTGTGTGGGGGTGTGGAGTATACAATATAGATTGTGTGTGTGTGTGTGTGATTGTGTGTGGGTGTGGAGTATACAATATAGATTGTGTGTGTGTGGTGTGTGGAGTATACAATATAGATTGTGTGTGTGTGGGGGTGTGGAGTATACAATATAGATTGTGTGTGTGTGGGGTGGGTGTGGAGTATACAATATAGATTGTGTGAAGTTCTCAGATGCTGACAAGCCCCCCCACCCCCCCCTTCTCTCCGATCAGATCTGTGGGAATGCTGAGGCCCCACCACCCCCCCTTCTCTCCGATCAGATCTGTGGGAATGCTGAGGCCCCCCCCCCCTTCTCTCCGATCAGATCTGTGGGAATGCTGAGGCCCCACCCCCCCCTTCTCTCCGATCAGATCTGTGGGAATGCTGAGGCCCCCCCCCCCCCTTCTCTCTCTCTGATCAGATCTGTGGGAATGCTGAGGCCCCCCCCCCCCCTTCTCTCTGATCAGATCTGTGGGAATGCTGAGGCCCCACCCCCTCCCTTCTCTCCGATCAGATCTGTGGGAATGCTGAGGCCCCACCCCCCCCCCCCTTCTCTCCGATCAGATCTGTGGGAATGCTGAGGCCCCCCACCCCCCCCTTCTCTCTGATCAGATCTGTGGGAATGCTGAGGCCCCACCCCCTCCCTTCTCTCTGATCAGATCTGTGGGAATGCTGAGGCCCCACCCCCCCTTCTCTCCGATCAGATCTGTGGGAATGCTGAGGCCCCCCCCCCTCCCTTCTCTCCGATCAGATCTGTGGGAATGCTGAGGCCCCACCCCCCCCTTCTCTCCGATCAGATCTGTGGGAATGCTGAGGCCCACCCCCCCCCTTCTCTCCGATCAGATCTGTGGGAATGCTGAGGCCCCACCCCCTCCCTTCTCTCCGATCAGATCTGTGGGAATGCTGAGGCCCCCCCCCCCCTTCTCTCCGATCAGATCTGTGGGAATGCTGAGGCCCCACCCCCCCCTCTCTCCGATCAGATCTGTGGGAATGCTGAGGCCCCACCCCCCCTTCTCTCTCCGATCAGATCTGTGGGAATGCTGAGGACCCCCCCCTTCTCTCCGATCAGATCTGTGGGAATGCTGAGGCCCCCCCCCCTCCCTTCTCTCCGATCAGATCTGTGGGAATGCTGCCCCACCCCCCCCTTCTCTCCGATCAGATCTGTGGGAATGCTGAGGCCCCACCCCCTCCCTTCTCTCCGATCAGATCTGTGGGAATGCTGAGGCCCCCCCCCCCCTTCTCTCCGATCAGATCTGTGGGAATGCTGAGGCCCCACCCCCCCTTCTCTCCGATCAGATCTGTGGGAATGCTGAGGCCCCACCCCCCCTTCTCTGTGGGAATGCTGAGGAGGCCCCCCCCCCCCCTTCTCTCCGATCAGATCTGTGGGAATGCTGAGGCCCCCCCCCCCCCCCCTCTCTCTCGATCAGATCTGTGGGAATGAGGCCCCCCCCCCCCCTTCTCAGATCTGTGGGAATGCCCCACCCCCCCCCTTCTCTCCGATCTGTGGGAATGCTGAGGCCCCCCCCCCCCTTCTGATCTGGGAATGCTGAGGCCCCCCCTTCTCTCCTGATCAGATCTGTGGGAATGCCCCCCCTTCTCTCCGATCAGATCTGTGGGAATGCTCTCCGATCTGTGGGAATGCTGAGGCCCCCCCCCCCCCCCCCTCTCCTTCTCTCCGATCAGATCTGTGGGGGAATGGGAATGCTGACCCCCCCCTTCTCTCCCAGATCTGTGGGAATGGCCCCACCCCCTCCCTTCTCTCCGATCAGATCTGTGGGAATGCTGAGGCCCCACCCCCCCCCCTTCTCTCCGATCAGATCTGTGGGAATGCTGAGGCCCCCCCCCCCCTTCTCTCCGATCAGATCTGTGGGAATGCTGAGGCCCCACCCCCCCTCCCTTCTCTCCGATCAGATCTGTGGGAATGCTGAGGCCCCCCCCCCTCCCTTCTCTCGATCAGATCTGTGGGAATGCTGAGGCCCCACCCCCCCTCCCTCCCCCCCCTTCTCTCCGATCAGATCTGTGGGAATGCTGAGGCCCCCCCCCCCTCCTCTCCGATCAGATCTGAGGGAATGCTGAGGCCCCACCCCCCCCCCTTCTCTCCGATCAGATATCTGTGGGAATGCTGAGGCCCCACCCCCCTCCCTTCTCTCCGATCAGATCTGTCTGTGATCTGTGGGAATGCTGAGGCCCCCCCCCCCCCACCCCTTCTCTCCGATCAGATCTGTGGGAATGCTGAGGCCCCCCCCCCCTTCTCTCCGATCAGATCTGTGGGAATGCTGAGGCCCCACCCCCCCTTCTCTCCGATCAGATCTGTGGGAATGCTGAGGCCCCACCCCCCCCCTTCTCTCCGATCAGATCTGTGGGAATGCTGAGGCCCCACCCCCCCCTTCTCTCCGATCAGATCTGTGGGAATGCTGAGGCCCCACCCCCTCCCTTCTCTCCGATCAGATCTGTGGGAATGCTGAGGCCCCACCCCCCCCTTCTCTCCGATCAGATCTGTGGGAATGCTGAGGCCCCCCCCCCTTCTCTCCGATCAGATCTGTGGGAATGATCTGTGGGAATGCTGAGGCCCCACCCCCCCTTCTCTCCGATCAGATCTGTGGGAATGCTGAGCCCCCACCCCCCCTTCTCTCCGATCAGATCTGTGGGAATGCTGAGGCCCCCCCCCCCTTCTCTCCCCCCCCCCCCTTCTCTCCGATCAGATCTGTGGGAATGCTGAGGCCCCCCCCTTCTCTCCGATCAGATCTGTGGGAAAGCTGAGGCCCCACCCCCCCCTTCTCTCCGATCAGATCTGTGGGGAATGCTGAGTCCCCACCCCCCCTTCTCTCCGATCAGATCTGTGGGAATGCTGAGTCCCCACCCTCCCCTTCTCTCCGATCAGATCTGTGGGAATGCTGAGGCCCCCCCCCCCCCTTCTCTCCGATCAGATCTGTGGGAATGCTGAGGGAACTGTATTGATCTGCAGATGATCTGAGCCAAGATCTGTACAATGAATTGGAGGGACATTTCCTACAATGTGTTTGTTCTCCAGAGTCAGATCTGCGAGAGATTTTCTGGTGAAGTTTTATGATTTGTAGATAAAAGTTTTATTGCGAGTTGCTGTTTTTCTCACCGTGGTGAATACATTTTATTTTTGGGGAATTATTGATATTCCATAAAACACAAACCCCCCCTCCCCCCCCCTGGTATTAATATGTAGTAATCACTTTACGAGCGGCGCACACAGATGTACGTTGGCAGAATGGCGCGGACAGGCACATGGGCGTACAGGTACGTCCCTTTGAATTTGCCGCCGTGCCATTGAGTCGGGTCGCCGTTTCCACGGACTCGATCGCCGCGGGATACCCGCGATCGTCTCACGGAGAGTCGGAATGGGGAGGTGTTGATGTAAACAAGTATCTCCCCGTTCTGCCTGGTGACAGGTCACTGATCTCTGCTCCCTGTAATCGGGAGAGCTGATCAGTGTTGTGTAACACACAGCCCCTCCCCCTGACAGTTAGAACACGCCCTAGCACACACTTAACCCCTCCCCCTAGTGATTAACCCCTTCACTGCCAGTGTCCGTTTTACAGTAATCAGTGCAATTTAAATCGCACCGATCGTTGTAAAAATGACAATGGTCCTAAAAATGTGTCAAAAATGTCATCAGGTGCTTGCAATTACAAATCTTGATCTAATAACTCACAGCAGGGCCCATTCCTGCGCCCACCAAGAGTAACTGTGAGAGCTTACAGTCTTGTGGCAAAACCGTCCACCACCCCCAATTTTTCTGCCCTGTTCAACAGGTGCATGCAATTACAAATCTTGATCTATTAACTCACAGCAGGGCCCATTCCTGTGCCCACCAGTCTTGTGGCTACACCAACATCTAATAGGGCAAATTTCTGCAGAGTATATACGCCAGGCCCCTACTTTCAAACATCCAACTTACAAACGACTCCTACTTGCAAATGGAAAGAGAAAACAGGAAGTGAGAGGAAATCTACCCCTAGGAAGGGAAATTCTATCCTGTTAGATTTAATTTGGGAAAAAGGTATCTCCTCTCTACTGATACTTTATCACCAATCCTTGTTTCAATTAAAACCCCACTTTTCCAAAAACATTTGTCATTGGGACGGAAAGTGAGGTGACATGTTCTGAACAGATGTGCAAAGACAGCAAATGTTACAGGGGTGATAACCCCTCCCTATGTTCTCCAAAAAGCTTAAAAATAGATTTTTTGGGATGGAGCTACACTTCATAATGTACCTGTTCAGATTCTACTTAAGATCAAACCTAAAGCCGCAAGTGGTTTTAAATGGCTTCTTTTTTTCCTTTACAAATGTCATTTTGTGCAAGGACAGTTCTAAACACGGGAAACACATGCCACTTCACAGGCATACTTTGGACACCCCCCAGGTACCATATTTAAAGGAAAATGTCACTTTTTTTTTTTCACTTTATGCATCATTACAATGACTGCTCCCGAAAAAACGTTAGTTTTTAAAAGTTCTTTTTGCATTGATATATGTCCCCTGGGGCAGGACCCGGGTCCCCAAACCTGTTTTATGACATTAACATGCATATTGGCCGTTGTAATTAGCACTTTTGATTTCGAACGTTCGCGTCCATTATAACGTATAGGGTTCGAAAATTCGCGCGAACTTTCGGTCCGTTCGAAGGTTCTGGTTCGAACCGAACCCGGGGGTGTTCGGCTCATCCCTAGTAATCACTTTACGAGCGGCGCACACAGATGTACGTCGGCAGAATGGCGCGGACAGGCACATGGGCGTACAGGTACGTCCCTTTGAATTTGCCGCCGTGTCATTGAGTCAGGTCGCCGTTTCCTCGGACTCGATCGCCGCGGGATACCCGCGATCGTCTCACGGAGAGTCGGAACGGGGAGGTGTTGATGTAAACAAGTATCTCCCCGTTCTGCCTGGTGACAGGTCACTGATCTCTGCTCCCTGTAATCGGGAGAGCTGATCAGTGTTGTGTAACACACAGCCCCTCCCCCTGACAGTTAGAACACGCCCCTAACACACTTAACCCCTCCCCCTAGTGATTAACCCCTTCACTGCCATTTAAAATCGCACCGATCGCTGTAAAAATGACAATGGTCCTAAAAATATGTCAAAAATGTCCGAAGTGTCCGCCGCAATGTCGCAGTCACAATAAAAATCGCTGATCGCCGCCATTACTAGTAAAAAAAAAATATTAATAAAAATGCCATAAAACTATCCCCTATTTTGTAAACGCTATAACTTTTGCGCAAACCAATCAATAATCGCTTATTGCGATTTTTTTTTTTCTTACCAAAAATATGTAGAAGAAGAATACGTATCGGACTAAACTGAGGAAATAATTATATATTTTTGGGGGATATTTATTACAGCAAAAAGTAAAAAATTTGTCTTTTCCAAAATTGTCGCTCTTTTTTTTGTTTATTGCGCAAAAAATAAAAACCGCAGAGGCGATCAAATACCACCAAAAGAAATCTCTATTTGTGGGAGAAAAAAGACGCCAATTTTGTTTGGGAGCCGCGTCGCACGACCGCGCAATTGTCAGTTAAAGCGACGCAGCGCCGAATCACAAAAAGTGCTCTGGTCTTATACCAGCAAAATGGTTGCGGGGCTGAAGGGGTTAATAATAGATATTAATAAGAAGTTGTAATAAAAGGGGTGTGTTTATGTCATATAATGTATATTTGTCTGATAATGTCTCCTGTCTTGTTACAGGAATAGAACTTGTTATTCAGGTGAAGAATGGAATGTTTATTAGGAAATCTTATTGGTGTTTTATCCCTCAGATTGGATAATTGGCTTTCTTGGCTTTCAGAAGAAAAGGAAATCACAGCCTCCATAGAGAACTTTATACTTTTTCCTGCTTTCTTGGCTTTCTTTCTTTTCTTTTTTTTTCAAAGAAGTTTATTGAATGATGTCAAACAAACAATTCAACAAGACAGAAAGCATATTGTACATGTTACAACGACATCTTTGATACCAAAAGATATTCTCTCCAGTAACGATAAACAAGACAATATAAACAAGTAGAAGATTCAAGTATGAAAATCTAAGAAAGGCCTCCAGGTATACAGAGGTATAGCCATCTGCTGAGACAACAAAGCGTTGGGTATAACTGTAAGAAGAGAAACATTGAATCATACTATGTTCACCCATTGTAGTTGGGAGGCAATGTATCCTGGGGGCAAACCAGGAGTTAGAATGGAACACCAGGGGAATCGTGCAATCAAGTGCTTAAGGTGTAGTAAAGACTATAACCCTTGGGTTTGGGTTCAGGGGTAAGGATACATACAGGACATATCAGTGTTTTACCTGGTCAGGCAATAAGAATATCGTAAGATATATTCAGTGTGACGTTGTCATGTGAGGCGTTACTGGGACAGGATAGGCAGTGAGGTGTGTGTGCTTAGGGGGGGAGAAGGGGAGGGATGGAAGCAGTGGCGGTGCGTGCATAGAGGGCGCAGGAGCGCCGCCCCCCCTCTCCTGCACCGCTCTATCACCAATAGATAGATTCATGCATTGCATGAATCTATCTATTGTCACCGCTGCCGCCCCCTATTCAGGTGTCCGGCCCCTGATCGGGCGCCGGGCATCTTAATTACAGTGGGGGGGTGTTGCTGGAAGCGCCCCTATTAGAGCTGTAAGCTCTAATAGGGGACCTTATTAGAGCGGTGTGCTCTAATAGGCTTCCCTAAGTGTAAACAGCGGGCGCACTGCTGTGCGTTCGCTGATTACACAGTATTGTGTTAGGGAAGCGAATACATCGCTTCCCTAACACAGACCCGCCTCTCAGCCAATCAGGTTGCCAGGTCTGTTACCTGTCACCTGATTGGCTGAAGTCACAGGCGCTGTGATTGGACGCTAGGCGTCCAATCACCTAGCGTCCAATCACAGCAGAAGAAGACAGGAGGAGCGCGGGAGAAGACATCCAACGGAGACACCGCTCGTCGCCTGACGCCGTCACCAGCTGCACACCGGGACAAGGTAAGTGCAGAGGGCAGGCAGGGGGCACAGTGGCAGCACTTGAGGGGCACAGTGGCAGCACTTGAGGGGCACAGTGGCAGCACTTGAGGGGCACAGTGGCAGCACTTGAGGGGCACAGTGGCAGCACTTGAGGGGCACAGTGGCAGCACTTAAGGGGCACAGTGGCAGCACTTAAGGGGCACAGTGGCAGCACTTAAGGGGCACAGTGGCAGCACTTTGGGGGGCACAGTGGCAGCACTTGGGGCACAGTGGCAGAACTTGGGGCACAGTGGCAGAACTTGGGCACAGTGGCAGAACTTGGGGCAGTGGCAGAACTTGGGGCACAGTGGCAGCACTTGGGGCACAGTGGCAGCACTTGGGGCACAGTGGCAGCGTTTGATGGGCACAGTGGCAGCAGTTTGATGGGCACAGTGGCAGCTTTTATTGGGCACAGTGGCAGCGTTTAATGGGCACAGTGGCAGCGTTTGATGGCACAGTGAGGCTGTTTGTTTGCGCCCCCCCAAAAATTTTGAGCACCAGCCGCCACTGGATGGAAGGTACGAGGGTAGAATAGGTGGATGACAGTGGTGATCATATCCCGCTCCCCTCCCCAGACAGAACGAGCATTGCCTAATTAATGTGTGGCAGTAGCCGACGGACGGGGAGGGCACAGCACTCCTTGAAATGGGAGTACAGTCTTCCTGCAAGAGAAAAAGGGGTGGACGTGTAATAAGCCTGCATTCTCGACATGTAGGCCTTGGGTCATTCAGAGTCAAGTGGAATGATTATATAACTGAGAGAATTCAGTGGTCGTTTGGAAATGTATCCAACAGGCCCATTTAAGTCCATATTTTTGTGGTGTGTCACGAGAGCAATGAATGAGCTCTTCCAGTTCCGCTGTTCTTCTAATCCTTCTGAACCATTCTTTGAGGGTGGGAATGTTTTGGGAGTTCCAATGAACAGGAATGCAGTGTTTTGCCGCATTAATCATGTGCATTGCCAAAGATTTGTGGTAGGCCGACTGAGGAAGGGGCGTGTGGTGAAGCAGAAATTGAGAGGGGGTAAAGGGTAAGTCATAGGACGTGACCTGTTTAATGATGCGGTGAATTTCCTTCCAGAAATTCTGTATGCAAGGGCATTGCCACCATATATGTAATAATGTACCCTTGTCCGTAAGGCACCTCCAGCAAGTATCTGGGATATCGTGGTTGAATTTATGTAATAAAGACGGAGTACGGTACCAACGAGTCTGAACCTTGTAACCATTCTCCTGTGTTGAAACATTCATGGATCCCTTGTGGATGTTTGTGTGTATGTTGGTCCAGTCTGCCTCCGATAAATTTATGGAAAGATCTCTCTCCCATGCTTTGCACGCGGTTGAGTCGTCAGGCCGGTGGTCCGAGAACAGAAGGGAATGGGTCACGGATATGAGGTGCGTTTGGGGAGATGCTTGTGTGCAAAGTTTTTCAAATGGTGACAGGGTCCTGGAGCAAGAGGCCTGTCTGCCCATATAACCCAGGAAGTGAATAATCTGGTTGTATGTCCAAGTCGGAATGGTAGGTTTGTCAAGTGTCGAGGCTAATTGGGTAGCCGATAATATTCTGTCCCGAGCATAAAAGTGGTGTGCTAAGGCACGGGTTTGTGGCCAGACGTCCTTGAGAAAGTTCTTATCCATTTTTTCAAATTTTCAAACAGTCTGAAATCCATGGTAGAGAAGCAAGGGGTAGTGTTGTGAGAGAAGCCTCCAAGGCCACCCAGTCTTTTGTGGAAAGGTGAACGTTCCAGTCAACAATGCGCGTCAGATGGACAGCTTTGTAGTAATTCTGAATGTCAGGTAAACCTATACCTCCTAAAGATTTAGGTAACGCTAAATGTGCATAGCTTATCCTAGGTTTGTGGCCACCCCAAAGGAAGTTGGTACAGAGGCTTCTGTATGATTTGAAGAATGTGGGGGGTATGTGAATAGGTACGGTTTGAAGGACGTAGAGAATTCTAGGTAGTGCGTTCATTTTCAGGATTGCCGCCCTGCCAAACCATGAGAAAAGTGGTTTATTCCAGCGGGACAAATCTGACGTTAGTGTATTCAGTAAAGAAAGGAAGTTTTTCGAGTAGAGATCACGTAATTTGGCAGGGAGTTGAATGCCAAGGTAGGTGATCGCGTCAGATTTCCATTGGAAGGGGAAGTTTTCCTTGCATAGAGCTACCGTTTGGGGGGGTAGTGTGATATTGAGGGCAAATGATTTGGAAAAATTTATTTTAAGATTGGAAAGTACGTTGAAGCGTTTGAATTCTGTTAGCACTACTGGGAGTGTAGTATGTGGTTGGGTGAGAAACATTAGAATGTCGTCCGCAAAAGCGGCCAGTTTAAAGTCCCTGTGAGTGGTTTGAATCCCCTGTATGTCAGGATTGCTTCTGATGCTATTCAGGAGAGGTTCAAGAGTGAGAATGAAAAGTATCGGGGACAGTGGGCAGCCCTGTCTCGTACCGTTATGGATGGAGAAGGCATTCGACAGCGTATCGTTCACTCTAATTTTGGCCGTAGGATTGGAGTAAAGGGATAGAATGAGATCTAGCATGCGTGGACCCAGTCCTATAGATTGCAATACTGCTGCCATATAATCCCATGCGACCCTGTCGAATGCCTTCTCCGCGTCCAGGGACAGAAAGAAGCCTCGTTGGTTAGATGACGTGATCTGGTGGTGTAGATTGATGGCTTTTATGGTATTGTCCCTGGCTTCCCGTCCAGGGACAAACCCTACTTGGTCCTTAGAGACCAGGGAGGGGAGATGCGGCAATAACCTGTTAGCCAATATCTTCGAGAAAATTTTTAGGTCTACATTAAGTAGAGAGATTGGTCTATAGTTGACTGCTTGAGTAGGATCCTTGTCATCTTTGGGAAGAACCACAATGTGAGCTTCCAACATGTCCCTGGAAAGAGGGTTGTTTGGAGAGACGGAATTGAAGGTTTTCCTGTACGGAGCGCCTAGGGTGTCTTTGAAAGCCTTATAATAACCAGCTGGTAACCCGTCCGGGCCCGGACATTTGCCCGGTTTCAGCTGTTTCAAAGCTGTTTCCCATTCCAGTTGGGTGATTGGGCTCTCCAGAGTGTCAGAAACCTCTTGGGGTATGGTTCTGGGGCAGTGCTGAGTTAGAAACTGTTTAATATCCATCGCCCTCGAGTCGGGAGACGTGGTTGAGGGATTTGAGCCCTCAATGTTGTATAGTGTTGAATAGAATCTCTCAAATTCAGAGGCTATGTCCGTGTTTTTTGTGTAAACCTCCCCTTTGGAAGAATGGAGTTTGTGGATCGTATTTTTTGCCTTCCTAGTACGGAGTGCTTGGGCTAACAAGTGGCCGCTTTTATTACCAAATTCGTAAAAGAGCTTTTGTGTGAGCATGTAATTCTTCCGGGAAGTCCTGCCCATCTCCTCCTGTATCAGAGATCTGGTGTCTATGAGTTCCTGATGTAAGGTCTGGGCTAGTGTGCGTTTGTGTAACGTCTCTAGTGTCTTCAGTTTGGTGAATAGGTCCGAAAGGGTTTTGCGCTTGTCCCTTCTAATTTTAGCTGTCATCGAAATGAGTTTCCCCCTGACAACGCATTTATGCGCTTCCCATTGAGTCATGCTGGTCGTGTCTGGAGTGTCGTTGTCCGAGAAGTAATTCTCTAAGCAAAGGCGAATTTCCTCATGTCTCGCTACATCTGACAGGATTGTCGGGTCCATTTTCCAAGTCTGGGTACGGTTGATTCTGTCAGGTATGGTCAACGAAATGGAGATGGGGTGATGGTCGGATAACGTCATGGGTTCTATGGTGGCTGTAGTCAAGAGTGGGAGATCGCGTTGGGTCAAGAAAAAATAATCCAGCCTGGAGTATCGGTTATGGGGGTTAGAAAAGAATGTATAGTCTTTCTCCTTGGGATGTAATGTGCGCCACGTGTCGTGAAGCAAGAGGTTTTGAAGGCTCAGTTTAATTTGACGTAATGCTTTATATGGCAAATTAGAAGTCCCTGAGGACGTGTCAATAAGGGGTTCCAGGGGAACATTAAAGTCCCCTCCCACAATCAGTATCCCTGTTTGGAAAGCGGCTAAACGTTGTGAAATATCGCGAAAGAATGGTACTTGGGAAGAATTGGGGCTGTATATATTGGCCAGGGTTAGAGGTTTATCTTTCCAGGTCCCCTTTAAGAATAGGAATCTACCCTGTTCATCTGCTAGTGAGTCTGCCACTTGAAAGTGAACGTTTCTAGACAGGAGAATCGAGACCCCCTTCGATTTAGCTTCCGGATTTGTAGCATGGAAGCTGTGAGGGTAAAAGAAGTTGGTCAGTTTTGGTTTGGATTTTGAGCAAAAGTGAGTCTCTTGCAGGAAGACTATGTCTGCTCTCATGCTACGCATATTGGCAAGAAGTTTTGAGCGTTTTTCGGGGATATTTAAACCTTTTGCGTTAAGAGAAACCAATTTAAGAGTAGGACAAGAAGAACCATGGTTAATCGTAGCCATATTGAGCTGACTGTAGTGTTGCACTTGAGTCATTTGGTTCCCGTAATTTTAATTTATTGTGTTTTTTCTCTTTCTCTTCCCGTCCGGGAAGGGGAGCAAGACAAACCACCCGTGTAAGATGAAGTAGTGAACGACGGGAGGGGGAGGAAATATAGGTGGAAAACAGAAGGGGTGACAATAAAAGAGAGGGGTCTATACAGGTAAATAGGTTGGTTGTGAAGGCCCCTAGGGGGGGATAGGGGGGTAGGAAAACGAGTGGGTGCGGTCTGGTGGCGGGTCAGACCACTGGTCGACCCGGTATGTGAGGCACCAGAGGGGGTCAGTGGGGGTCTCACTGAGTCCACTGTGTGTGGGAGTGGTAGGATGTGGTTCCTAGAAGGAGATAATCTCTCGGTCCCGAGAGGTCATATACGGTATATGTAGGCAAAGGAGGACTGGGTGTACGGGAGGTAGCTTATATGGTCCCCAGGAGTCGTGAGGTGATGTGTGGTTTAAGCCCACTAGGGGCGTGAAACATCCGTTAGGACGTGGTCCGAGTATAAAGTGGCTATAACTAGCAACATACGGTGTGATAGGTAAATAACAATATTTCAAAGGCAACATGTAAGTAACTGTAAACGAAATATGAAGAGACAGGGTCCTTCAACTGTGAGATCCACGGGAATGTGTTCATGCACATGTGATAAGGTGTGCTCATGAGTGTGAGCGAGCCCCCTTGAGCACCGGATCAGAGTTTGATGGAACTACATCCATCTCATTGGGATATCAAGGGTGTCAACCGGTATAAGGATGGAATTGGTTGGAAGACGAAGGGTGGCTAGCGGGATTAACTCGTGCAAGGATAATATGTAAAAAGTTAAGTCAAAATAGCAACGTACGTGAGGAGCAACCTCCAAGCAGTTACCACTGAGCTATTACTTCCGAGAGGGGCACCACCAACCTCAGGAAGGGGATACCCTCCCAAGTAACCCCAAGGGTCAAATAGAGCGTCTCTTGCAACTGCAGAGCCGGGGAAGAGACACCAAGCAGGTCGATAACGAAGGACAGGTACCTTCTGTTGGACACCCAATGTGTAATTCTTAGGACATTTTTGCGTATCGCTCTAATGCTAATGCAAGGTGTGTTGATTAGTCTCTCGACGGTTTCCCTCCCTTTTTTTTTTTTATAAAAAAGATTTCTTGTTGTATTACCCCCCTCCCCCGTTTACATTATTTGTTGTCTCTTTCTCTTTTTTCTTTTGTTTTTGTACCCCAAATTATTGTACCCCTTTCCTGGTTTATCCCTTCCCCTGACCCTTTCCTTGTTTTTTACCCCAATACCTTATTTTCATCAAACACTTCTTTCCTCAGGAGTCCCAGTGTGCCGCGATCACAATGGGGATGGCCTATAGCGACAGTGGTGGTTGTCCCTCTCGGAAGTCCGCTCCCTAGACCACTAAGAAAAGAAATTTGCTGTCACAACGGTTTAAAACATACTTGGTCTAGACACACGGTATCCCTGCCATCGGGTGCCGGGGTGGACTGTTCTGCGCCCCCGGCAGTCTATGGCCATTGTACAGCACTTCGTGCCCTCCCCCCAGTAATACATACATGCGTTAATGTATCCTACCACCTTAAGTCCATTGCAGTAGATTGCGTAAATTAACCTGTGGAAAAAGTAGTTAGATCATCGGACATGTTAGACTAAGTGCTTGTGGGCAGGATGGTAAACTGACGATGTGGGGGGGGGGGGGGGGGGGGTAAAAGTAGAACGTGTTCATTCTCAAGGCAATGCTTGACAGGGAAAGGATACGGCTCGTCTGGCTGAAAGTTGATGGTGAGGAATAGACACGTCCATGCCATATACTTCAGTCTTGTGCATTGAATATTGTGGTACCGTCCCTGACAATGCAGATGTGGTCCCGGTTGCTCTTGTGGGTACAGTATCCTGACGGAGATACAAGGGATCTCAACCTGGCGTATGGGGATAAGAGATGCTCAGAGCACCTGAGGAGATAAAAATCCTACGTGAAAAGGGGTTCTAGAAAGTACTGCGAGGTCCTCTGTGGCGATATGTTAACATATCAATGAATTGCCAGAGCGAATGTTCACTCAAGGGAGGCTCCTAGAAGAGGGGTAGCCATGAGTCTTAGTGCATAGAGTTTAAAGTTCCCGTGGAGAAAAACCAAAGGCATAACATGCAACAATATGTGGAAGCAGAATGGTAGGTGAGCAGTTAGCAAAAGACTAGTTCTACCAGAAGTCTGTAGGAGAAGTACCTGATCATGCGTGGCGTGCCTTGCGGTGATCTGGAGAGGCGGTAGGACTTCCATTTCTCAATGGCCCCCCCGCGGCATTTGAGGGGGACGAAGGCGGGTGAGCTCTGCGTCGACGGCCGATGTTAAAGTCGACCGCGTCGTCCATGGAAGCTGCTCTTACCAGCGGGGGAAGACGGAAATCACTGTACCAATCCGGCAGGGCGACAAGCGGGATGTTGAGGGCGGTGCAGAAATGTTCAAGATCTTCAGGGACCCTGAGATTTACTGAACGGCCATTTGCTGTGGCGGATAAGCAAAATGGGAACTTCCACCTGTACACTATCAATCTAGCGCGCAGAACATCCAGTAGGGGTCTCAGCTCTCGTCTCCTCTGCAATGTAATGGTGGACAAATCTTGAAAGATTTTTATTTCTGTTCCCCTGTATGCGAGGCGTGCTCTGCCCCTGGCTTTTCTTAGGATTTCCTCTTTCGTGATAAAATCAGTGAGGCAGCAGATCACGTCCCTGGGGGGGGGGATCTGTGTCTCTGCCTCTGGGGCGCAGGGCACTGTGCAGTCGCTCCATCGGGATCGCTGTATCAGGGGCCCTTTCCAGTAAATCGTTGAATAAATCTGTGATCGTGCGGGTGAGCACGGCAGTGTCGATTGGATTCGGGGAGTCCTCTTACCCGCAAGTTCCGGCGGCGTCCCCTATTATCCAGATCTTCCATATGTCTGTTAATGTCCCTGAGGTGGAGAGCGTGTGATTCTGTCACTTGTTGCATGTGGCAGAGGGAGGCATCATGGCGGCTCTGTGTTACCTCAAGCTCATCCACCCTCAGTGAGATAGCCTGGATGTCCGTGCGGAGGTCCTGGATGGCATCCGCCATCGTCGCTGATAGTGCTTGTTTAATGTCAGCAGCCACTGACTTCAGATCCGCCATGCTAATAGCGGGTGTCGCCGACATGTCCGCCGCGGGGGGGGGGCTACGGCTGCGTGAGCGGGCAGAGCTCCTGCTCGAGGAGCGCGGTGTTAAGGCCTGCGAGTCCTGCTCGCTGTCTCTAGGCCGCGGCCGGAAGATTTCCGGGATTTGACGGCCCGACTGTGAGTTTTGTGTCCTGGGGGATCGGGATGTGGTTGTTGGTGTGCTCCGGGATGTATTCTCCATACTCAGCCCAGTGGATGCTGCCTGTAGTCTGGATGCTAGACCTCGGGGTCCGGGAGCTGAGAGACTAAGCGTCCATCATGGAACCGAGCCAGGCCACGCCCCCCCCGGGTTTCTTGGCTTTCAGAAGAAAAGGAAATCACAGCCTCCATAGAGAACTTTATACTTTTTCCTGCTTTGTTGGCTTTATGTGGTGTGTTTTGTCCGTCTATCCGCCTGTGTTTTGGACCACCATAGTGTGTGTGGTACCTTCTCATCCAACATCTATGAAGCTCTGGTGTGAACCAGTTTCTTTGCTCCACTGATTAGCCATGCTGATACTTGTAGTTCCAAGGATTTCACTGTTATGGGTCGTCTATTACATGTTATCTCACCAGACTTGTGTGTAAGACTTCCCCCCCCTCCCCCGCTGTTATTGTAATTAGTTACACGCCCAGCCACGCCCGGCTGTTCCAGCTCCGCTCATTGCCTCAGGCTGAGGTATGTTAATGTCTCTCAGCAGTCTGTGTGTCCCCAAGTGTAGTTCCAGCCTGCTTCCTGCCCAGTGTCACTGCTTTTACCTGGATATTTGTTACCGATTGTCTAATGTGTGTGTGGCGTATCTGTCACTAATATCTGGGGGTTTCCAGGCACAGCGGTCACTCCAATCGCTGTCTGAGGAGTGCAGGCAGATTATTCTGTATGGGTGAAGGATAACATGGACTGATTACAGGACTGATAAAGGAGGTGAGCAGCCTCTATAGAGAATCCAGTGTACCTGGTGGCAGGTGATATTCAATCCGGGTATTCAGCCAAAACATTATGACCCCCCTATGAAAAAAAAAAAAATTAAAAAAAATTAAAAAAAAATTAAAAAAATAATTAAAAAAAAAAATCATTTTATAAAAAAAAATCATTTTTAGATTTTAAAAAAAAAAAAAAAATTTTTGAAAAAAAAAAAATAAATAATTTTGAAAAAAAAAGAAATAATAATTTTGAAAAAAAATAAATAATTTTTGAAGAAAAAATAAAAATTAAAAAAAAAAAATAAAAAAAAAAAAAAAAAAAAAAAAAAATATATATATTATGACCCCCATGATCAGCCAAAATATTATGACCCCCCCCCCCCATTGATCAGCCAAAACATTATGACCCCCCATGAAAAAAAAATAATAAAAAAAAATTTAATAATTAAAAAAAAAAAAAATTTTAGAAAAAAAAAAGGCATTTTAGAAAAAAAAATAATTTATAAAACAAATCAGTTTTAGAGAAAAAGTTTTTTGGAAAAAAAAAATCATGTTTGAAAATAAATTATTTAGAAAAAAATATCAATTTTGAAAAAAATAAATAAATTATTTAGAAAAAAAAATCAATTTTGAAAAAAAAAAAATCATTTTTGAAAAAAAAATGATTTTTGAAAAAAAAAAATGATTTTTGAAAAAAAAAAATGATTTTTGAAAAAAAAAAAATGATTTTTGAATAAAAAAAACTATTTTGAAAAAAATGTTCAGCTGTTTCACCCAGTTACTCCGTCCACTCCAGTAGGTGGAGGCAAGAACACTTCACACAATTTCCACAGAAATTGTAGCTTTTCTAGTTCTTATTCTTATTATAGCCAAATGTACCACCCTAACTCCTCCCACAGCTTTTACACTACATATACCGAATATATACCGAAACGTGCGGATTGTTCCCGATTGGTGTGCTATTACTTTGTGGAACTTTTCGAATGGTTCTAAAATATCGTAAATTTTGAGGCAAAATTTGTCCCATAGGAATGAATAGCAAAATGTTCTAAACTAGAGTGGGAGGTGACAAAAGCCGACAACCCCATAATCAGCCAAAACATTATGACCCTCCCACGATCAGCCAAAACATTATGACCCCCCCACGATCAGCCAAAACATTATGACCACCCATGAAAAAAAAATATAATAATAATAATAATAATAATAATAAAAAACAAAATTCAAAGAAAAATCATTTTAGAAAAAACGTAATTTTAGAAAAAACGTCATTTAGGAAAAAAAAAAAAATTTTTGAAAAACATATGAAAATTAGGAAATTTGAGAAAAATATTTTTTTGAAAAAATACAATTAGAAAAAAAAAATCATTTTTGAAAAAAAAAAAAATTAAAAAAAAAAAATCATTTTTGAAAAGTTCACCACTTCAATACAGGGCTTTTATACACCCTTCCTTACCAGACCAATGTTTAGCTTTCAGCGCTCTCACACTCTACTATTTTTATCATTTTTTTGCTCACAAACAGAGCTGGGTGGTATTGAATTACTGCTGGGTTTTTTATTTTTTGCAATATAAGTGAAAAAATAGAGACATTTTTGAAAAAAAAACACTTTTTTTAGTTTCTATTGAAAATGTTTGCAAATAAAAAAAATTCTTCATAAATTTGGGCCAAAATGTATACTGCTACATATCTTTAGTAAAAATAACCCAAATAAGTGTATATTTGGTTGCTGTGAAAGTTATAGCGTCTAAAAGCTATGGTGCAAATCATTGAAAAATGATCACATCTGATCACACCCAATGTACTGGTGACCTATCTCATTTCTTGAGACCTTAACAAGCCAGGAAAGTACAATTACCCCCCAAATTACCCCTTTTTGGAAAGCAGACATTCCAAGGTATTTAGTAAGAGGCATGGTGAGTTTTTTGAAGTTGTAATTTTTTCCCACAATTCTTGGAAAAATTATAATTTATTTTTTTGCACACAATTGTCATAAAAACAAGTTATTTCTCTCACACAGCACATGCATACTTGCAATGACACCCCAAAATACATTCTGCTCCTCCTCCTGAGTATAGTGATACCACATGTGTGAGACTTTTACATAGCCTGGCCACATACAGAGGCCCAACATCCAAGTAGCACCGTCAGGCGTTCTACGAGCATAAATTGCACATCTCATTTGATGACAACCTATCACAATTTTGAAGGCCCTGGAGCACCAGGTCAATGGAAACGCCCACAAAATGACCCCATTTTGGAAATCTAACACCCCAACGTATAATCTATGAGGCATAATGAGTCTTTTGAATGGTTCATTTTTTTCCCAACTTTTTTGGAAAATGTGGAAAAAAAAATGAAAACGCATTTTTTTTTATACAAAGTTGTCCATTTATAAGATATTTCCAACACATAGCATGTACACAGCAAAACTGACACCCCAAAATACATTCTGCTACTCCTCCTGAGTATGGCGATACCCCATGTGTGAGACTTTTACACAGCCTGGCCACAGAGAGGCCCAACATCCAAGGAGGACCATCAGGTGTTCTAGGAGCATAAATTACACACATAAATTCCTGCCAACCTATCACATTGTTGAAGGCCCTTCATATTTCTAACACATAGCATGTACTGTACATACCAATTACAAACCAAAATACATTCTGCTGAGCAAAGGGTAAAGAAAAGAAAGAAAGATCATTAGATGTTTGTTTAGACCCCCAATGTCTCTACAAAGCCCCCCTCCAAAAATGAGAAAAAAAAATAAAAAAAATAATTGCAACTGTATAAATAAAATAAAATTGTAAAAAATAAACCATAGTAAGGATAGACATGCGTCTAAATCTCCCTTTCCTCTGAAGTGCGATCCATGTGTGGATTGCTCTCCAGTAGGGATGGGTGAACGTTGGTTGTTGGGATGTTCTGTGAACATGGAACAATATGCGGTGTTCGGGGAAAATTCGAAAGCCGCCAGAACACCGTTAAAGTCTATGGGACAAGAAGAGGAAAATCTAAAGTGTTCATTTTAAAGGCTTATATACAAATTATTGTCATAAAAAGTGTTTGGGGACCCGGGTCCTGCCCCAGGGGAGTGTTTGGGGACCCGAGTCCTGCCCCAGGGGAGTGTTTGGGGACCCGGGTCCTGCCCCAGGGGAGTGTTTGGGGACCCGAGTCCTGCCCCAGGGGAGTGTTTGGGGACCCGAGTCCTGCCCCAGGGGAGTGTTTGGGGACCCGAGTCCTGCCCCAGGGGAGTGTTTGGGGACCCGGGTCCTGCCCCAGGGGAGTGTTTGGGGACCCGAGTCCTGCCCCAGGGGAGTGTTTGGGGACCCGAGTCCTGCCCCAGGGGAGTGTTTGGGGACCCGAGTCCTGCCCCAGGGGAGTGTTTGGGGACCCGAGTCCTGCCCCAGGGGAGTGTGTGGGGACCCGAGTCCTGCCCCAGGGGAGTGTTTGGGGACCCGGTCCTGCCCCAGGGGAGTGTTTGGGGACCTGCCCCAGGGGAGTGTTTGGGGACCCGAGTCCTGCCCCAGGGGAGTGTTTGGGGACCCGAGTCCTGCCCCAGGGGAGTGTTTGGGGACCCGAGTCCTGCCCCAGGGGAGTGTTTGGGGACCCGAGTCCTGCCCCAGGGGAGTGTTTGGGGACCCGGGTCCTGCCCCAGGGGAGTGTTTGGGGACCCGAGTCCTGCCCCAGGGGAGTGTTTGGGGACCTGCCCCAGGGGAGTGTTTGGGGACCCGAGTCCTGCCCCAGGGGAGTGTTTGGGGACCCGGGTCCTGCCCCAGGGGAGTGTTTGGGGACCCGGGTCCTGCCCCAGGGGAGTGTTTGGGGACCCGAGTCCTGCCCCAGGGGAGTGTTTGGGGAC
Source organism: Lithobates sylvaticus (assembly GCA_028564925.1). Classification (NCBI taxonomy): domain Eukaryota; kingdom Metazoa; phylum Chordata; class Amphibia; order Anura; family Ranidae; genus Lithobates; species Lithobates sylvaticus. The sequence goes on from CM053026.1 coordinate 785,181,260, forward strand.
CCGAGTCCTGCCCCAGGGGAGTGTTTGGGGACCCGGGTCCTGCCCCAGAGGACATGTATCAATGCAAAAAAGTTTTAAAAACTGAAGTTTTTTCGGGAGCAGTGATTTTTTTTTAATGCTTGAAGTGAAAGAATAAAAGTGAAATATTCCTTTAAATATGGTGCCTGGCGACCCCAAAGCACCTCCCCATGTTGAGGGCATGTGGCCTGGTACGGTTCAGGAGGGGGGGGGCTCTCTCATCCCCCTTTTCCTGCGGCCTGCCAGGTTGCATGCTCGGATAAGGGTCTGGTATGGATTTTGGGGGGGGACCACTACGCCATTTTTTTTAATTTTGTGCAGGGTTCCCCTTAATTTCCATATCAGACCCGAAGGGAAAATAGCGATTTGATAAACATTTTCGCAAATATTGACAAAAAGGTAAAAAAGTGCAGCGCTAACAAGTGAAAGGTCATTAAACCTCCACAAATAGAACAGAAACTGATTGAAATATACATAGAGCATATGGAGACACAAATGATTCCATATGTACCGATTGCACCCAATAATATCCAGAATAACATAACATCATGCCTGGCTGATAAAAGCATTAATGTCCCATTCAATATTTAATCCAAAAGGCAAATAAGTCTGTAATTGTTGAATCCAATAAGTCTCCAGACGTGAGACCCCACGTGTCATGGCTCCTCCCCTCCAAGGGGGGGTATATTTGTCAATGATAAGGAATTGGGAACCCTTGGGGGTCTGGACTATGGCGTTCTCTATAATGTCGGGGTACATTATCTCTGACATCACCACTCTTAATTCTAGCGATATGCTCACCTACCCTGACGGAAAACACACGGGTCGTGCCACCCACATATTGTTTGCCGCAAGGGCAAGTGATCATATAAAGGACGGGTGTGGTGGCACAGGTACAAAATGTTTAGATGGGATATTCCCGATTGGTGGCATTAGATTTGTATTCAAGACTTTTCCGTCTCCCACAAGAATTCTATTGGCATACTGTACATTTCCTGCAAGGAAAATCGCCAACTAGATTGTGAAAGAATGAAGGTCGTGTCGGAGGATTGATGGTATAGGGGGCGATCTTTCCTCGCAATGAAGGCACTCCTCTAAAAATGACTTTCCGTTGTTCCGGAAGTACAGTTTTCAGGACACGATCATTTCTGAGTACATCCCAATGATGACGGATGAGGTTTTTAATTTCTCTACGTTGGACTGAAAATGTGGTGAACATGGAAGATTTCAAGGAATTATCTTGTTCCCGAGGAGGTTTCTTTACCAACAAAGAACTCCTATCAATCCCTTTATCCACTTTATTTAGTTGTGAAGTTCCCAGTACTGGATCATATCCCTTCTCTATAAATCTTTCTTTCAGTGTTGGCGCCGGAACCAAATAAGTGTTTCCGTCAGTACAATTCCTACGCAGTCTCAAGAACCGACTGCGAGGAACGGAATGTAACCAGGATTGAATGTAACCAGGATTGACCACCGCGTTACGTTTTTGTCCCACTGACAGCGGCGCCATTTTTTTTAGTTGTCAACGCCTGATATGGTGTAACAGTCTGACGTCATATCCGCTTCCACATGTCAGAACGAGGCTTGGGACGCACGCTATGGCGCCATCTTGGCCGAACCAGGAAGTAACCTTAGAATTGCATCAGCAATCAGATGGAGCTGCTATTCATTATGGGGGTACTTAGCATATATAAAAACACAGTGACCACAGTGGATCAGCACCCCAGATGATGACTCCTAAGTCGAAACGCGTCGGAAAGCCATGCTGAGACCACTGTCACTTTTTATTCAAGCGCTTTTTTACTACATAAACCTGAGTGTATTTCCTCTGTTTTTTATACATTACTTTTTCTCAATGGAATTTCGCTATATGCCTTCCTTCTTTTAATGGTGGGGCTGAATGTCCGATTCAACTGAACCTACTTCCCTCCAATATCCTCCTGGAGGTTATATCCGGATGGTGAAGCTGATATCCTCTGGGTATATTATAGCACAAAGTTTGATTGGCTCACTAGGTGGGCACCTACTTGTGTCCAATCCCTCCGGGAAGCATTTGGTGTTTCTGGTGGTGGATCTCCTATCAAACTATCACATTAGTACCATATTTGATGATCACATATGAAGGTGAAGATTCTCACTGATCTTTTTGCACTTTGAAGTTTCTCTTTTTCTTAAAAGACATTTTGGGGGTTATTTATGAAAGGCAAATCCACTTTGCACTGAAAGTGCACTTGGAAGTGCAGTCACTCTAAATCTAAGGGGCAGATCTGAAATGAGGGGGAAGCTCTGCTTTATTTTCCTTGCATGTCCTCCTCGGATCTACAGCGACTTTCCTTCCAAGTGCACTTGTAGTGCAAAGTGGATTTTCCTTTAGTAAATAACCCCCTTTGTGTTTCAATTACAAATTGTTGGACATTTTGTCACTAAGTTTACATTCCCAGTTTACCGATATTATTTTTTGTAGAGGTTTAAAGAGGAAGTAAAGCCTCTTTTATTTTTTTTTTAAACGTAACCTGCAAGGCAAAGGCATAATGAGCTAGTATGCATAGCATACTGCTCATTATGAATAACTTACCTGAAAACGAAGCCCCCGGAGCGGTCCTCATCCTCGTCCTTCTCCGCCGCCATCGCTACGGGAGTGACTTCCGGGTCTCGCCGCTCCAGCGCTGTGATTCGCTGGAGCGGCGATGACGTCACTCCCGCGCATGCGCACGAGAGCGGCATATCGCCGTGTTCTCGGCATGCGCAGTGCGCCTGCGCGCCGCTGTCTACGGCGCATGCGCCGTAGATAGCGGTGCTCTTTCTTTTCTAAATATCTCCTAAACCATGTAGGTTTAGGAGATATTTATTGGACCTACAGGTAAGCCTTAATCTAGGCTTACCTGTAGGCCAAAGTTGTCCCAGAGGGTTTACTTCCTCTTTAATGACCTTTCACTTGTTAGCGCTGCACTTCTTTACCTTTCTGTCACTTTTTGTAACTTGATCTCCTGCTGTGCCGGCTGCTATTTTCCTCGCTCTTTAGACAGCGCGGTATATGTGCATTTATAGTTTGTGCAAATATTGCCTAAAAAAAAAAAGTAGCTCCTTTTTATTCTGCGGGTCATGTGCTTTCAGGAAATGTCTGGTTTGGGGGGTCGTTCACAAACTCTGATAGCTGGAAGAGAAAAAAAAAAAAAAATCTATAGAAAAATTAGCAAAATGGTGCGACCAGCCGAGTTTATAAAGTGGAGTGCAGGGCCTGGCAGACAAAGGGTTAAACTATACGGAAACTTTCCAGTTTCGGGTTCCTGAAAAGACAATCATGTGATTTGTGAGAAATGAGAGCGTGTGATCAGATAGTTTCATTCTCTCTACGTATGTACTTGTTATCCTGGGATTGGCTACAGTTCAGCCGCCTCCCTCTTGTGTCTTCTGGTATGCCGAGCTCCTGGGAGAGATCTGATCCAGCAGAAGAGACACAGAAGTCTGCGGAAGATTTACCCCCCGGGGTATTATCAGAGGAACCCAACACCTCTGCACTCTGATATACATTCTTACACATTTCTACCAAACTTTACATGAACACAGGAATTTATAGTTCCCATACATTGCAATACATGATATAGCTGGAGGACTACGTCATAGTAATGCCACGTACACACAATGGGACTATCCGGCGGGATTGTCCGCCGGACTACAGGACTCAGCAGTCCGGCGGACAATCCGTCCGTCTGTGTGCTAGTCCGTGGGACTTTTGAAATGAATGGACTTGCCCACACACAGAGTAAAGTCCGTTCATTTATAACGTGACTCCAGGTAAATGGGACTAGCTGAGGAAGTCAATGCCGCCGCCTCGATCGGCGAGACTGACACCTTGCTAGCCCCGTCACCTGGTATGGATTTAAAAGGGAATCCCTACTCCAAAAAAACTCCAAATCCATATCAGACCCTTATCCGAGCACGCAGCCCGGCCAGTCAGGAAAGGGGGTGGGGACGAGCGAGCCCCCCCCCCCTCCTGAGCCGTACCAGGCCGCGTGCCCTCAACATGGGGGGGGTGCCTTGGGGAAAGGGGGGCCCTGCGGCATTCACTCCCACTGCTTTTAAAAGCAGTCTAGAGGCTAATTAGCCACTAGGATTGATTTTACATGAAAGACGACCGCTGGCTGAAAAGAATGATACCAAGATGATACCTAAACCCGCAGCCATCATTCTGGTATAACCACTCAAAGTCCAGCAACATGCCAGTATGTTGCTGGTCCTTGTTGGGCATATATTGTAATCTTTTTTTTTTTTTCATGCAGCCTGTGGGCTGATCGAAAAAAAGAGATTGATCGGTGGGTATGCCCACCATTAGAATACCTCCCTTCATCCACCCACTTCTAATGATGGGCATACATGCACCATTTTGTTTTTAACTGTGGTGGTGAAATCACCTCCTACAGCGCTGGAGTCACAGCTTTATGTATCATGGGAGCAAATGCTGTTGCTGTCAAGATAAATAAATCCACGCTGCAGCTGAATGTCGTACCTGTTAAGCCAATTATATTTAACAATAAAACAAAGTAACATTACAGTATAACAGTAAGACTTACCATACCTGGAAAGCAAATACAAAAAAACATAGTAAAAAATAACAAATTTTTTAATGCAATCTGTGCCTAAAAAAAATATATATATGCCGAAGCATGGGGGCATCCGCCCCAAAAGTTAGGAGCAAATCGCTCCTCTGCCCCTGCTGCCCCCATGCTTCGGCATATATGCTCCTTTTTTTAACTGTGGTGGTGAAATAACCTCTGACAGCGCTGGAGTCACGGCTTTATGTATCATGGGAGCAAACGCTGTTGCTGTCAAGATAAATAAATCCACACTGCAGCTGAATGGCTTACCTGAAAACAAAAAAATGGTTAACAATAAAACACAGTAAACAGTAAAGTATAAAAGAATTACATACCTGAAAAGCAAACATGATAAAACATAATAACAATAAAACATTGCAAAATACAGTTAAAAAGAGCAGAACAAGAGAGAGAGAGAGAGAGAGAGAGAGAGAGAGAACAATAAAACAACAACTATTGTTGTTTTTTTATTTTATATATTTTTTGTGTTTTTTTTATTTTATTTTTCCTTTTTTTTATTTTTTTTTACACTTTTTTTTGTAACTGTAATTGTTGTTCCAGGTTCGGGTCTCTCAAAATGCGATGGCATCTTGGGAGACCCTGTGAACGTGTGCCTAGTCTATGCAATGCTGTAACCTATGCTAATACTCAACTAGTGTATGGTAGCGTTCAAAACATTCACCAATGCAAAGACCAGGATTGTCACGACATGACATCTTCTTTGGGGGGTTCGTTGGGTAGGGGTACTCGGGAGGACATATGGAAAATGCCTCTTATGCAGCCGGCTTACTGCATTTGGTTGGGGAAGGGGAGGTGGAGCACCGTCTGGAAACAGAAGGGCTCTGACGATCTCTTCCTGGAATTTAAGGAAGGATCCAGTCTGTGCTGAAGCTCTGTATAGCACATGAGCGTTCAGCAAAGCCAATTGAAATAAGTAAACAGACACTTTTTTGTACCAGCGTCTTGCCTTACGGGCAACTAGGTATGGCGCCAACAACTGGTCATTGAGGTCCACCCCTATTAAGGTTATATTTGTGAACACAGAGGGGTTTCTCCACAACACCAGTCGCCGTAGTAATTTGGACCGTCGTGTCTGCATGAAGGGAGGACAGAATGAAAACATTCTTATTATCCCTCCACTTCATAGCGAGCAAGTTATTACACTGCAAGCAGGCTCTCTCCCCCAGCCTAAGAGGGGAATCTACAAGCCGCTGGGGAAAGCCCCGGCGATTAGGTCGCACAGTTCCACATGCTCCAATCTGATGATCAAACAAGTGACTAAACAGCGGCACCATCGTGTAATAATTGTCCACGTATAAGTGGTACCCCTTTCCGAATAAGGGTGACACCAAGTCCCTCACAATCTTACCAGTGCTCCCTATATAGTCTGGGCAGTTCTCCGGCTCCACATGACTATCTTTGCCCTCGTAAGCCATAAAACTACATGTATAGTCTGTGGCCCTGTCACAGAACTTGTACATCCTGACCCCGTATCTGGCACGCTTGCTGGGAAAATACTGTTTGAAAGACAAGCAGCCAGAAAACTCAATCAGGGACTCATCAATGCAGACAACTTGATGGGGAGTAAACAAGTCTGCAAAACGTTGGTTGAAGTGGTTTACGAGGGGCAGAATTTTGTAGAGCCAATCGTATGCAGGGTCTCCACGGGGACGAGTTCATTGTTGTTGAAATGCATGAACCACAAGATCTGCTCGTATCGTGTCCTGGACATGGAAGCAGAGACCACGGGCATATGGTAAATCGGGTCTGTGGACCAATATTACCGCAACATACTCATTTTAACTACGCCCATGTCAAGGGAAAGGCCCAGAAAGATCTTAAATTTTGGAAAAAAAACGTAATTGGTCTCTGCGACGGAAGCTTCTGTCAGTATACCGCTTCCCAAGTCCTGGAACATGAGTCACACAAATTTATACAGCCAGATGACTAAAACCTAACAATACACCTGTAACAACTTAACATAAACTAATTAACTAATCCCTTTAAGCAGCCGATGTGACTCATCAGGATTTCACTACAGGTCAGACTTGTTGTCACCGAGCTAAACACAGTTGATTATAAATTATCATAATTACGACCACAATACATTTTTATCACAATAGCAGGAGACCACCAGTAACAGACGGACCGTCTACTACATTGTACAGAGGACAATGTGATTAGCTCTCTCAATTAACATCTTGAGTTCATGACACTAGCATCTGACAGTGTGTGTCCCAGCAGCATGAGACAACACACATTATATATACACACATATATACAGCATTGAATCTGACTAGCACAGATTATTGATGGTTATTGATGGTCCTTCACCCTGTGCCCCTTAAAATCCAGGGCCCATAATCGGTTGGCAGGTGGCTCACATTTAGGGGGGTGATTGGGGGTGATTTGTGTCCCTGCGTGTTCTACCGTATGTGTAGTGTTGCTGCACTTACTTGGATGTCTTCTCTCCTTGCGCGCCAGACCGAAAAGGCCGACACAAGGAGAGATGACATCACTTCCTCTGCCGCTGTTTACATTACAGAAGCAGAGGAAGCATTCCATTCGCCAGGAGCGATCACGAGGGGGTGGTCATGAATCAATGGCCTCCCCCTCAGCACGGATTGCTTCTGAATCGATTCCGACTGCCGTAGGCACCAGATGGGGACCTGATCGGACCCCCCCGCCCCTGGGAGGCAGGGATGTACAGGTATGCCGATATGCCGATATGCCTGCCCATGCCATTCTGCCGATGTACATAGGCATGCGGCGGTCGGCAAGTGGTTAGTATTTGTAAGGGAAGTGGTGGTGTGTGTCTATCTTAAGCCTGGGTTCAGACTAGTGCGGTGCGAATTCAAGGCCCTGCGTGACTGCGCAGTGAAACGCCGGCTGTTCTGCGGATTGTACGAGTTTTCGGTGCGAAACCGCAGCAAATTCATTAGTAACCCTTCCTGCCTAATTTGAGTTGCTAATTTTGTGCTGACCAAGCTTTTTGGCTAATTGTCTGGCTGCTTATAAAACCTGGTAGCTCATTCTACACTTTCTGGTTGTCCAGCAGTCTGTACCTGTGTTTTGTGTGTTTCTTTGCAAGATGTGTGCTGCTCTGCCAATGATCATGCCAACTGTTGTTGCTGCCACAGCAGCAATCTTGCTGGAAGAAGAAAATCGTAGAAGGATGCGTAGAAGAAGATACTGGGTTCATCCCATCATTGCAAATCGAGAAGAAAGAGGCCAGTTCATGATATTGTATGGGCACCTCCGTGGGCATGAAGGGAAATTTTTCAATTTCACCCGCATGTCAATTAGTAGGTGAGTACTGTTTCTGCCAAACCATACTTAATTTGTAGCCATTGATGTATAGTGTGTTTTATATTTGCAAGACACAAGTCCATCCAGTCTAACCTATGTGTGATTATGTTATTTTAAGATTATTGTAACTAATTAGCCTTGTTTCCCGCCCCCCCCAAAATACCAACTGTACATTATTTCAGCATCCTTAAGGGCACAAAATTTGCGTCAACGAACCCCCCCCTCCTGGTGTAAGCCAGGTCATATTCCCTTTTTTTTTTTTGGATGTATTACCCCCCAAATACCTTGGCCCAAAATTGCTAGTGACAAGTTACTTTGTGGGTGGTGGTGCTGCTTTGTTTAGCATTTTTGGCTCAGACAATTGTTACTGTTAATTTAAAAGGCCAGTGGCTTCTTCTTTGTTGAAATGCGGACCCATATGCCTTTTTTTTTGTTCCTGTCACTTATTTAGCGATAATTGGATTGGAACTAAGGACGCATGCCTTGTTACCCTAAATAATGTCCTTAACCACTTACCTTACTTTTTTTTTACAGTATGCCCCAATGTTTTTCCCACATGTATTTATGATGTATTTTTTTTTTACTTAGTTTTGACGAATTGCTGGGCTTAATCTCCCCTCGCTTGGAGCGTCAGAACACGAGCTTCAGAACAAGTATCCAGCCTGCTGAAAGATTATTGATCACATTACGGTAATTATCATCACTCATGTCATTTTTCATGCGTTATATTGACCATGTTTTTGTTTTTTTTTATGTTTTTTAACCTGGGTATTTGTTCAAATATGACGGCACAAAAAATGTAGGAATAATTATTTATTCACGTATCATAAAATATGATGAAAATATAAACTAAAATTACCCACAATGTAAATTAAAAAAACATAAATTAACTCTGCAATAACTTAAAAACAAAAAACTTGCCTGTCAAGTAGGCCTCTTCCCTGTTCTATCAAAATGTGTCATGTTGGTCCTTAACCATGAACAGACCTCATCACAGATTCTGATATGTTTTTGGGAAAGGGGCCTCATAGGAGTATTGGGTTGCGGAAGCTGGGTCATCACTGGCAGTGTGGGGAGCAGGCCTAGCCTCCCCATGGTGACTTGGCACATACATACCCTGAGTTTGGGGGGGGCCCTAATTGAAGGAAGTGGGGATGGGATGGGATAGGGAAGGTTACTGTGGCACTTCATATCTGGAGATTGGCCTGTCATAACTTGAGGGATATGATGGTGGATTATAGGGGTAAGGATGGTGTTGCTGCTCAGGGTAGTGCGGGTATCTTGGGTAGTGATGGGGAGGTCTTGGTTGGGGCACATTTGGGTAGTTAAATGCAGCTTCCTCCTGTGGCTGGGAGAAGGAGTGCAGCATTTTTTCTATATTTTTTCGCATTTCATAGTAACGCTCTGGGGGTACCTTTTTTAATTAGTGGTACAAAACTGAGCGCCAGGATTGTATCGGGACATAAAAATGCATCCACCTTTCCCGTCATGTTTTTTAAAGCTGCCTGTGCCCTGCACAACTATGTGCGGGAACGTGATGGGTTTCTTTTTGAAGATTCCCTGACCCATAACATGGAGGCAGCACATTTGAATATTCCTAGGGGCAGCACTACTGCTACACTTATTAGAGAAGAATTTAAGAATTTTTTTTTGTCAACAGCTGGGGAGGTGCCTTGGCAGAAGAATTGTATTGATTAAAAATAAATATGTATTTGTTTTCTTGATGTAAATCCATGATAATATAATGCTAAGTGTGCTGTATGAAAAGTGTTGTATGTAATTTTGGCAATGAAAAATAAAACTTTTTTATCTCACATTTGTGGTGTATATCATATTACTGACCTTACAAATTATAACAATATGCATTTATTTAGGGACTCCTCCATCCCTAGATAAAGCTGTTATGTGCACAATGTTTACAGCATGTGGCCCGGTACAGATTTGGGGGTGACCACATGCTGTTTGGTAAAATCTAATAAATTACATTAATGTACACCATCTAAAAAATACAGGACAACATCTACAGATAGTAAAAGGTAATAAAAAAACTTACATTTGTCAGCCTGAACTTGGGAAGAGCACCTGCCCCACTCTGGCAAGAGGTCTCTGGCAATGTCCTGCCATGCACGTTTTTTTATAACGTTGTCCTTATATTTAGGATGCCGGGTGTCATAAATCATGGGTTTCTCCCTCACAAGTCTGATCAACTCCTCACAATCCACAGATTCTTTCTCCTTTGATGCCGCTTTTCATCCTCTTTTGGACATGCTGGTTCCATTCCGGATTTCAAAACACACAGGGGAGGAACAGGAAGAACGGGAGGTGTTGGAGTGGCGCGAATTTCTGTTCAGGATGCAAGCCAGATGCGAATCAGATGCGTGCCCATAGAAGATAATGGGCCTGAATTCGCACCTGATCCGTCCCGCAACGCACAAGAGATGGTTGCGTCTTTTCGACAATTTGCAGTGCGCATGCACCGGACATGTGTGAACGTGCCCCATTGAAAACAATGGGTTTTCAAATGCGAATTTGCAGTTTTTTCCCCCTCTGCGAATTCGCTATAGTGTGAACCCAGGCTTATTGTTTCACTTTAAGCATTATTAAAATCACTGCTCCTGAAAAAAAACGTCAGTTTTTAAAACTTTTTTTTGCATTGATACATGTCCCCTGGGGCAGGACCCGGGTCCCCAAACACTTTTTATGACAATAACTTGCATATTAGCCTTTAAAATCAGCACTTTTGATCGTTCGAGTCCCATAGACTTTAATAGGGTTCTAAAGTTCACACAAGCTTTAGGTCTGTTCGCAGGTTCTGGTGCGAACCGAACAGGGGGGTGTTCGGCTCATCCCTAGTGGTGGCTAAGTGTTCCAAGCACAAATGAACATTGGGCCCTGAGATCTAAAGGGTTACATTCTTAGATCCCAGGAGTTCATGCTTGGACTTCACTAATTGGGGGGATGTCATGTCCTCAGCTCTGAGTGGTTCATTCTGGGACCTAGCTGTAGTCTTTCACTTTTATTGGGGGGCAGGGGGTCACATCCAAAACTAAAGGACTACAAGTCACAACATGAACCCCTGATATCTAAGAATGTAACCTCTTAGCTCTCATGGGTTCATGCCTGGGATCTGTAGTCCTTCACTAGTTAAGGGGGGCAGGGGGATGTCACATCCTCAGCTCTAAAGGGCTCATGCTGGGACCTGTAGTCCCTCACTTTTGGGGGTGGGGGATCACATCTCCTAAAAGTAAAGTATTACAGGTCCCAGCATGAACCCCTCCTCTTTGTATGGGTCTCTGGCCTCTTTGTATGGGTCTCTGGCTCTGCAGACTGCACATAATGACGCTGATCGACACGATGTATAAAAGTGGCCTGCACCCTGCCTCACCTTACAGGCTACACAGTTCTGTTCTTCCCTCAGAGTATACCGCAGCAGAGACCCGGAGGAGATGATAGAGGAGGTAGGTGGACCATAGAGAGCACTGGGCGCGGAGGATGAAGAGGAAGTAAAATCATCCTCTTTCAGCTTTGAACGCTGGGGCCACCTCAGGCTCTCTCTACAGGACGGGGAGTCACGGGTGTGATGTCACTGGTTGCTAGATGCCAGGCGGCTCTAGCAACCAGTAACCAGTAAGCGCCTCAGCCAGCGGTGGAGGTGGGGGCAGAGACAGAGCCAGCACTATGGCGGCTCTCATTCTGTTATATCTGTGCCTCTGCAGTGGCCTAGGGGATGGACTGATGGGCGGCCCAGTCCCACTGCTAGTGTCCCTTCTGCTAGCAGGTGTGCACGCAACACCGCCCCCTCTAGAATGCAGCCCTCTGCAAACGCATCAGATACCCTCCTACGTTAATCCGGCACTGCTGCACCCAATAAGAGATTCGGGGCTATGGGCGGCATAGATTCGGGGCTATAGCCCCAGCAGCCACCCCCTTGTGATGCCACGGGTGGGCCTATTTATAAAATGTATGAAAGGTTTTGGCCTGTTGTGGAAATTTTTATTAACCACATGCCGACCGCGCCATAGTTGAAAGACGTCTACAGCGCGGTCGGCTTGTTCTAAGTGGACGTCCTACGGACGTCCTCCCAGAAACCTGCTCCCGCGCGCCCCCTGGGGCGCACACTCGGGAACATCCGTGACCGCCGGGTCCTCGGATCCTCGCATCACGGATCACGGTCGCTGATAGCGGCCGTTTACCACGTGATCGCTCCGTCAAATGACGGAGCGATCACATGTACACAAACCGGCGTCACGTCATGACGCCGGTTCCTCCCTCCCCTCTCTGTACCGATCGGTACAGTGAGAGGGGAGAAGCGAAAGGGGGAGAGACGGGACCAGCGCTGTGGGCTGGATGTGTAGTGCCCACAGCGCTGGTCAGTGCCTGCCAATACTCTGCCATAATTTTTAATAAAAGAAATAGAGATATTGGAGATACGGGACTGTCTAGGGTACGTGATCACAAAAAATATAGAAATATGATAAAAGGTAATTATTTTATTAACATATAAAAAATAAAAAATGTAAGACTCTGTGTACAGCAGTATATAAATCACAAGGTTCAAAGGTTATACATACAATCCCTATTAGAACACACTATGATAATACACTAAAGGCACATAAGTCATGATACTTGTCCAGTTGTTCTCGACATGTTTCGCCTAATAAGTCTAACGAGCTTTGAAAATTTCATAATTTTTAATAGAAACAAAGAATTATTATTTTTTTTTTTTTTGATTTATAGCGCAAAAAATGAAAAACCCAGAGGTGATTAAATACCACCAAAAGAAAGCTCTATTTGTGTGAAAAAAAGGACACAAAATTCATTTGGGTACAGTGTTGCATGACTGAGTAATCGTCATTCAAAGTGTGAGAGCACCGAAAGCTGAAAATTGGTCTGGTTAGGAAGGGGGTTTAACTGCCCAGTGGTCAAGTGGTTAATGTATGTTGTCAGATGTCCCCAAGTGTCAGTTTTGCTGTAATACGCTCATGCAAGTGTGTTCCCACATACAGACATTGGTGGAAGACCATTGGCTGCGGAAACCTTCCCATGGACACAGCAGATCTGTTTGCTCTTTTAGGGATGATCGTTTATGCCTCACCAAGGGACTGGCCACCTCATGGTGACTGCATTAACACTTCAAACATGTAGATCTGCGTACATGGGAACCATAGCATAACCATACAAAATGATGGCCCACTGAGCCATGATAGAGTACGGCTCACATCATTGGTAGCAGTGGGAATGTGCAAACGATCGTGTTCAGAGCCATGTAAGTAGTGTTCAAATTGTGAGACACTTTTCGTGTCTCACAGGATGCTTGCCGCATGGCTCTGCACACATCACTACTGGAGTTCTATTTGAATATATACATGTGTGTGATTGGTGCTTTTGAAAAAATACAAGTGTCTGATTGGCTGATTCTGAAGCCACCACCTTCCTTTGTTATTCATGTTTACAGTATAAATAAAAGGAGTTGCTCATCCTATTGCAGGATCCTGCTGAGCTCAACGTGATACCAGCATCTGTGTCTGTGTTACTTGGAGATATACAAGCGCGCTTTTCCCGGCATTATACAAGAGAGCTGTATTTGTGCTTTTAAGCGCAAATAAATGATTTGCTTATAGGAGAAGCTTAAAATTTCCAAGTCAGGCCCACTCATGAAAAATGTGCCCTGGGCCCACCAATGTCTTAAAGCAGCCCTGATGCATCCACTCATCATAAACATCTACTGTGTTACTGTATAAAGGAAAAGTATAATTCTTGTATATTTTTTCCTGATGTTCAGAACTAAAAAGAAGATTTTAAAAATATGGATTTCTTCTTCTTTTAGCCTAATAAATATAAAAAGTGTATACCAGCCGGCAGGGGCAGCTCTCGACTCCTGTTCAGCTCTACCAATCACAACAATAGTTATGGTCTAGAGCCCTACGGACGACATGAGTAAAGATGACATATAGAAACAACACAAAACTCACCAACATGTATGGTACACCAAAATAAGGGGGCATACCCTAGATAAAGAATGATAAGAAGTAGTTATGGAATAATGTGGAATGAGTATTCAGTCTGAGGTAAGAATACTTGGAAGAGGCTTTTAAAAGGGGAGGGTGGGTGGGTATCACGCACAGGAAACCGACAAAGACCGGCGGCCTTTGGGCTGCTTAAATACCCTCCGGGCTCCTCCCATAACTTCAGGCCGGTACCCGGCCTTCCAATTTATGGTCTAGAGCCCTACGGACGACATGAGTAAAGATGACATATAGAAACAACACAAAACTCACCAACATGAAATAGACCTGAAAGTGTGCCTTGGTCTACCGTATGGTACACCAAAATAAGGGGGCAAAAACCTTCAGGTAGGGGATAATTATTTATTAAAGGTAATGTGACTGATTAAGACGAGCAAAGGCCTGAGCCATCTCTAACTGTGGGTTAGGAATGTAGCGAGAGAAGCAGGCCGATTTCCGCCGACCCAGTTCCTTGATCACATGGTCCGGAACCCCCTGTCTTGAGGCCGTCGTGGCCGCCCCAATCCGGAATGAATGCCCGGAGTACTGGCTGGGGTCCAACTGAAGATTGCCGAGAAGGACCCGGACATGTTCCACGAACTGCGACGAGTTGAGGGGTTATACCGGAAAGGTTAGAAGCGGACTGGACCCTGGGCGGTCGGATAGCAGTGCCGTCAAGCGGTTTAACACGGCAACTGGGCACCAGTTGTTGTGAGTCCTGTACAGGTGAACATCTACTCCGGAACCTCGCTGCTGAGTTTTGGATGTCGCCAAGTGAAGGACGTAGTGATCCTGGTGGCGGCAGAGACTACTTCTATGCAAGGCTGGACCGGCTGGGTGGCTGCGAGTGAACTCGCTGGCCGTAGAAACCCATAAAACGCCATGTGTATCGCAGCCTGCAGGACGGTGCTGAGGAGGAGACCGAAAGGGGACCTATCCAGGATGTCAGACATTCCCTTGAAGATCTCCCCCGTGGTAGGCAGCCGCTTCGGGCTGACTGGCGGCTGGTGTTTCTGCCCTCCCCGTAGTAGAGCCCTCACTGCGTGGCAGGAGAACACCGAAGGCCTCGCGGGGTCTTGAAGCGACAAGTAGTGCGGCACCCCGGCCACGTACTGGCGTATCGTGCTGTGTGACAGTGCTAGGTGAGAATGACAATAAGCGCTGAGTTAAACTTCCCTGGAATGAATGAGCAGTAAACATTGAACTGATGCTGTAGGGACAGCTGGACCAGTCTGCGGAGGAAGGACATGACGGGCCTGGATTTAGGCCTGCCCTTGCTGATGATCTTGGCTGTGGCTTGATTGTCTGTCGTGAAAGCCACAGTCTGTCCAGACCAATGGTGACCCCATAGGTGAGCGGCTGCTACGATGGGGAAGAGCTCAAAGAGGGCTGACGTGGTAGTGAAGCCTGGTGTGGCTAGTAATTGAGGAGGCCAAGGGGCGGCGAACCATAAATGGCCAAAAATGGCGGCGCATCTTGTGGATGTCGCCGCATCGGTCACCACCTGAGGTGACTGCGTGGACACGACTGGGATGAACAGGAACACACCGTTCCAATTACCAAGAAAGTGTTCCCCCATGGCCAGAACTGCCCTGGCTGCCCAAGGGCTACTCTTAGACCCGAAGGTCAAATTGGACGCGAAACAATAACGCTCCCTCCACTTGATGAGGGAACGAGCGAGTTGAGACTGGGAGCGACGGAAGAATGAGGCGCTGACAGATCATACACCAGATGTTTTTATTTGAAAAAATATTCCCTGTACAAGCCCGATAGGGCTAACCCTCCAGATGTTAAAGGGAGACTGACTGAACGGGCCTATCAAGAAGTCCCGATCCAACTCCGTCTGCAGAAGGACGTCAATCGCTGGCACATCTGTTGCTGCTGAGCGTAGGTTCGGACATTCGTGGGTGGAGTGGGGCAGGGTGATGAGCCCGGTATGAAACCCATCGGTGAAACCCCGGATGAAGTAGCTGGCGAGTGACGGAGTGGGGTGTGAGGTCAAGTAAACACCGAGCCAAAGGGCATTGCCCCGGCTTAGTCGTGGTTCTTCTGTTTGACCTCACATAGAATCCTGGGGTGCGCCCTCTGGCATAGGGTGCAAACGTGCAAGAGCCGGCACTGGCTGAAGTTGCAGGAGCCGTAATTGAAATTATTGCAAATGGCGGCTCCCCCAACCATCCGCACCGGACGTCCCAACTTGTCCACCTTTTGCCCTTGCGCCGGGGCCTGCTGAGCCTGGCTCGTGCTGGTAGAGGCCGTGCTAGCTATCGGATGGACAGAGGCTATGTTGGCACACCAGACCGTGGTGTGGGACGCTGACTGACAGACAGCACATAGCGGGGAGCGAAGACCCGCGAAGTGGCGGCAGAACAACTCCGTGTCCACTACGCTCCAGTCCGTTGTCAGATGAAACTGTGAGAACCTGGCTGCGGCTTTGGCCGAGAAGGACCGATGATAGTCGTAGAACGCTGAGCCACCGTATTTGTGGCCCAGGTCTACGATCAAATGGAGGTAGAGGTCCAGTTCCTCCCGTCTACCGGGGGAGGCTGAGCACAGCACGTCCCTAAACATGCCGAAAGCGAGCGTGAACTCGGGCACCGTGAGCTTTCTGTTGAGCCTCGGATCCTTCGCTTTCAAAACCACCGAGACGTCCCCCCAGGTGTAGGCCTTGTTCTCGGCCAAGTCATGGACCGAGATCATGAGTGAGGCCAGGTTAACGTCTCTGCCCTCTAAAATGTCCTTCCTTACGCTGGGTGGCACCAGGTGGGAAGGGTGTACGGTAGTCGTGGCAAGCTCACAACCTGCGACCGGTGCACTGATGGCTGGGACCACCGCAGGGTCCGGAACCGTGGCAGCCGGGCTAGTCTCTAGACGAGACACCCTGTCCTGGACCTCAACGATTGAGGAAGACGGGGAGGACACGAGGGTGTGTAGCTGAGCGACGGCGGCTGAAATCGATTCCAGAGACGCCTGCTGGCTGCTGGGGCTTGCTGCGGCCGGTGGTGGGAAGAGGAGCCTGAATAGCTCCGCCTTCCCGGCCGCGGCCGAGAAGGGTATCCCTCTGCGTCTCAGCTCGGCGGACAGCCTGGGAATTGTCCATGCCCTAAGGGACTGGACATGGCCAGCCTCGGAGGCTGATGCCGGAGATAGCGGGGTGGTGAGGTCATCGCTGCCGACTGATGACATGGCGGCTGCCAAGACCCGTTACTTAGTAGACTGGTCACGTGTCTGCAGGCTGGGCCTATAAAGAGGTGACAAGCAATGAGTTTGAATGTGTCACCTATGATCTACGTACCTGCCATGAGAAAGCAGGAGCCCCTCGTGCCCCTGCGTTTTTTTTTTTTTTTTTTTTTTTTTTTTACCTGCTGTAACCCTGATCAAGCTGGTGCAGGTGGACCTACTGAATCCGACTGACCTGAGAGAGTGTGAGAGAAAGTACCTATTTAGGAGCCTAACTGCTGCCGTCCAGAGCGACGGAACCCAACGTAGATGATAACAACAGGCGATAGTGACTTGAGTCGACTGCCGAGACCGCTGTGGGATCAAATGACAGATGACAACACTAATGACTGACTTGACATGTTGCCTTAACTGAACGAACTTCCTGTGACAGGGCCCGGCCTGTTCGTACAGTATGGGGGGTGCCTGTGAGCCGGACTCTGGAGCACGTACAGGAATGAGGCAACCGTGAAACGAGGCTAACTGCCTGGGTATTGCTGAGGCCGAACTGTGACATCCAGCTGCCACCGGGTCCGACTCCAAGCTCCTTTTTTTTTTTTTTTTTCTCGTAGAAATGCGGCCGGCCTAGTGCACGCCGGCGCGAATTCGTACAGGCAGATGACCAATTAACGCCGGGGCGTGGTAAGGTGACACAGAAATGATATAACATGACAAGGACAAGAGTCAAAAGTCTTTTTTTTTTTTTTTTTTTTTTTTTTTGCGACTCCGCCCCTGGCGCATGTATTGAAATGAGGCCGGGCCTAGGGCACGCCGACACGAATTAGTGCGAGGTAGTGACTGCATTCATGCCGGGCGTGGTAAGGTGACAGAAATGAGATACCATGACAGGGGCAAGAATCAGGAATGTACGCAAACCAGTGATGCGATTCCGCCCTTGGCGCATGTATTGAAATGAGGCCGGGCCTAGGGCACGCCGACACGAATTAGTGCGAGGTAGTGACTGCATTCATGCCGGGCGTGGTAAGGTGACAGAAATGAGATACCATGACAGGGGCAAGAATCAGGAATGTACGCAAACCAGTGATGCGATTCCGCCCTTGGCGCATGTATTGAAATGAGGCCGGGCCTAGGGCACGCCGACACGAATTAGTGCGAGGTAGTGACTGCATTCATGCCGGGCGTGGTAAGGTGACAGAAATGATATACCATGACAGGGGCAAGAATCAGGAATGTACGCAACCAGTGATGCGATTCCGCCCTTGGCGCATGTATTGAAATGAGGCCGGCCTGGGGCACGCCGACAGGAATTAGTGCGAGGTAGTGACTGCATTCATGCCGGGCGTGGTAAGGTGACAGAAATGATATACCATGACAGGGGCAAGAATCAGGAATATACGCAACCAGTAATGCGATTCCGCCCTTGGCGCATGTATTGAAATGAGGCCGGCCTGGGGCACGCCGACACGAATTAGTGCGGGGAAGTGACTGCATTCATGCCGGGCGTGGTAAGGTGACAGAAATGATATACCATGACAGGGGCAAGAATCAGGAATATACGCAACCAGTGATGTGATTCCGCCCTTGGCGCATGTATCGAAATGAGGCCGGGTAGTCGTGCATCTGGATCGCCCCGATCGGAGCATGTATGGATGCGACCGGACCAGGATCGAATCGATGGCATGAACGCCCTGTTTAACTGATGCGAAATGATTTAGCATGACCGAATGGCCCGATACGTTAGCCATGTTTGAAATGATGAAATAATTGTCATGCTAACACGTGAAATGTTTCGACACGGTCGAAGTGATTCGTACAATTAGTATGCCAACAGTGCTTCGGAATGTGAATAGCGATTTGGTACGCTCGCTGGCGCCACTGATTCGAATAATGGCAGGACATGAACGATGCGTGTGAGTGCGAACGGCACCCGTGCGTGAGTCGTGTTTGAACGATTCGAAGACTGCGTAGCACGACCGCGTAAGGGAACCCTTGAGTGCCGGATGCGGCATCGGTCGGAGTGTTTCGTGGCGGGCGGCCCTGAATGTGCGTGCCGCTAGATGGCTCCCGATCGTGTACAACCAAAAACGTGCGAGTAAGTGTTTAGGTTTCGAGACAAGCAGCGCGTGGTTCGTGAGCTACGCAGACCACAGTTTAGTGACATGATAAGCAGTGCATGAGAACGTAAAACATGGGAGCCGAAGCCCTACCTGCGACAGCCGAACCAGACTCTTTGAACGAACTGCGACTCGGCGACACGAGTGCGACACGAAGGGACAACACGACTTACGAACACGGAACGCGGGACTGCAAGAAGAGGAGACGGACAGACGAAAACGGAGCTCACGAACCGGCACCATTTGCAGCAACCAATCCCGTTCAGAGAAGAGCAGGAACTGGAAGCAGAGCGCTCACTCACTGGAGGCTTTGGGTCATGTGATCAGTACGCTCTGGGGGCGGGTTTAGTGGAGATGTATATGGGAAAGGACAGCGTATTCCCCCGACCTCCTGATCTCCTTTCTATAGATAACTCCGGGATAAATCCCAGCTCAGACCTGGATGGAAGGTGGAGAGGTGGAGGCTCCCATCCCCCCACATTACTCCCTGGACAATGATCTCCTCTCCAGGGACACGGCATGGACACAATGAGAAGGTATTGGGGATCTGAGAATCCTATTGGATGGTATGATGAGGAACACCAATAGCATTACAGAGGCCATGACAGTTATGGAGGGAGGAGCCCCACCTAATTTACATTGAGATATTTCCACCTAAACCTGGAATGTGTAGAAATAGAGTGTCTACAATATGATACTCACCACCCCCAATATGTGTCGTCCATTTTCTATCTGTAAATGGGTCAGATACGGAATGACCTGCAAAGAGAAAATCATTTAGAATTCAGTTCATTCTCAGGATTCATCTTTACACACAAACACAACATTTCTCCTTCACACCGTAACATAGTCACTAAGGATGAATAAAGACTCCAGTCCAACCAGTTCAACCTGTGTGTGTATTTATGTCACCACCATATACCATATCCCTGTTGTCACGGAACACACGCCCGCGGCGGATAGCTAACCGAGGCGTGGACCTTGACTAGGGTAGAGGGGAATGAGGGGGAGTAATTCTAAGCTAATAAGACTGGCCATGATACACTTTCACAGTCCACACTACCTCTGGCCACCATTAAAAGGAAGACTCCACTCCAATCAAGCTGGCTGACCACACACAGGAAGATACGAATCTTACATACAATCTGGGGAGCAGTCTAACAATTATCACACACTTCTAGGGTTCCTCCAGCTATCCTATGAGCTAGAACCCCGGTGTCACCCACTCTTCCCACTGTCCACACACCACCACACAAGTCACACCACCAACACTATCCCACCATTACCCCACAGTTTGTCTGCAGACTGGTCTGCTGGGCCACCACACACACACAGATCTCCGTCTGGCAGACCTCTTATTTTACAATCTCCATGCAATCTTTTTTTTTTTTTTTTAGTTCAAGAAATTTTTATTGAGTTTACATTTGTTAACAAATGAATAAAACAGTCCAGTAAGGTAAAATAAGATGGATCAATACACACATTACGTATTGTTATATATTCATCGTCAATATCCAAGGAGGTTGTTGATATCGATGAATATTCCTGTGTTGGCTTCATATCTTACTATATTTCTCCCTCCAAATTGACCGATTTTTATCAGATGTTTTTGCACTGCATAGAGATGGTGATTTGGGGGGTCTGTTTAGCAGACATAAGAAGCTCCCTGTATGTGAGCCCCATACCCAGTGGGACATAGAGCCTTCCTGGAAACATATATTACACATCATATGGTCCCTCTGAGCAGTGCTGGGACAAGGCCAACCAGTGCCCAGGGCCAAAATGGCAAACTGCCCCCCCTCCCCCCTCCCCAGGATTGGACCAGTAGTGGTTTAAGGTCTGTAATGTTTGTGACATGCACTGAAATAGTACTACCAATGTTACCCTCCAGCAACCCGGAGAGTATAAAATTGGTGCCCACATACCGGCTAGTGGTAGGTGGTGTCACTGGAAGGAAAGCTGTGCCAGCAGTGGTGGTGTCCCTGGGGAAAATTGTCCCTGCGTCTGTAGTATCACTGGAAGATAAAAATGTCCCTATGTTGGTGGCATCACTGGGAAGGAAATGTGTCGTTATGTTGTTGGTGTCAGTCTGGAGGGGGGGTGGACCCTGAGGGGGGCATGGTCCTAAAGGGATCTAGGGGGGCACTGAGGGGGTAAGGGGGGCTGAAAGGTCTCCAAGGGCTTGTTCAGACATGCGGCTGTCATTGCTGGTGTGTGACAGCTGGTGAGGGGGCCATAGGTTGCCATCCCCGGTTTTAACCCTAAAAATGCCGACCTACTGTGTACAGTGCATGCCATTTCAATGTCGCCATGTGTACCGCCCTGGCTGGCATCATCTCCTTTTTTCAGGTGGGTGGTTGGGGCACTAAAACACTTCCCTCCCCTCCCCCACCTGTGTGACTGAGCCCCAATGCCTTGCTTACACTTGTGCTTGAAGGGGTCATATAATAAGGTGGCTGAGCTGCAGTTTTACCGTCTCCGCCCCTTTAATCTTCCAATGTAGCCATATGGAGTATGCAGATGATGGAGCTATGATGTTATGTATCTCACAATAAATGCCCCCTCCCCCTCCCCCCGCCGGTCTCATTTGGGGGGTAGTACTGCCTGCTGAACATCACCCATTTAAGTAAAGTCCATGTTAATGGAATCATGACAGCATACACCAAGGACTTGTGTTACGGATTCATAGATATGTGGGGTTCCCCTTTAAGCAGCTATCCAGCTCTACAAAAAGCCCCCACTCCCCTGTCCCCCGATCCAGCGATGCCCCCGCCCCCCCCCGCCCTCAGTCCTCTCCCCTGCCTCTCCCCAGCGCCGGCATCACAAGTGTGGGCACCCGGCTGCGACAGCTCGTGGCTTCATAGCTGGGTGCGCACTGCGCATGCGCGAGTCGTTCTGTGCGTCCTGAATGGCCGGGCCGGGACCTGTGACGTGTCCCAGAAGATTGCAGGGAGGGGGAGGGGTGACCCGAGTGGGAGCCGGGTACCTGTCAAAACTAGGTACCCACCCCCCCCAAAAAACAAATGACATGCCAAAGCATGCCAGGGGGTCAGGAGTCCTTAAAGGGGAACTCCCCCTCTTGGGTGGAACTCGGCCTTTAATATAAATGGCAGTGCTGTGCGTCTACTAAAGGACAGAGCACTTCTGTGTTTGTCAGGAAAGACACAATTCTCTGCACATTCTTGTCATGTAAGCACGGGAACCGAGCCTTATAGCCGGTGTGGGCAGTTTACCTGCAGTTTTAGGTGCCCTCCTGATGAATTCTATTGAACTGGGCATTTTCTGAACACGCATCAAAGATGCAGCATGCAAGACTGTGATTGGCTGTCATGAAAACACTCAGTGTAATAGAATGTAATGGGGGCGCACCTAAGGCCTCATGTAGACGGCTGCTGGTAAAGAGACGTTTAGGAGAAGTTCCTGAACCCTCCTCTATGTTCTCTTATCAGTACATGTACACGGCTCCTTTATACTCCTTTCTAGGCACTTTACAGCCTTTTCTTGGGACGCAACAAAAATGGCTTCAGAAGCTCTGCTTAGAGGCATTTCAAACGCCAAACGCGGCTAAACGCGGCAAATCACACTTAGCAGCGTTACGTTTACAGCCGTTTTTCATTTATTGCTATTTTGAAAAAAAAATTTCCAAACGCTTCTAGGTGCAAACACACCTAAACGCGGCATGTAAACGCAGCTAAATGGCGGTTTATAGACGCCGGTTTCTAGCTGTCAAGTTAATCTTTCAGGAGAGGGTGAAGAACGTCCCGTGTACATGAAGACTAAAACTGGATAAACGGCACATCCAATCACACTGCGGCCAAACCACAGCGCACCAGTGGGAATTCACTATTAGGGATGAGAAAGGAGTAAATGGGCGATGAGGCCGGGGGGGTGAGAGTATGTGTTACCTAGAAAAGCTACAATTTCTGGGGAAATTGTGTGACGTGTTCTTACCTCCACCTACCGGAGTGGGCGGAGTAACCCATAGGGTCCCGCTGCACTTACATACACATATTTGACCATTTTTTTTTTGGTCCAGTGGGGTAATTAAGGACGGCACGTTGTCCTTGTAACGGGGATCCAGCAGGGTGGCCACCCAGTAATCAGCACCAGTTAAAATGTGGGCAAATCGGTGGTCGTTGCGGAGACACTGCAGCATGTAATCGCTCATGTGTGCCAGGCTGTCCTCTGTGGGAGGTGTATCGTCTGTGTCCTCTGTATCCCCCCAGCCACGCACCAGTGATGGCCATGAGCTGGTCTGGGTGCCACCCTGCTGTGAACATGGTTCCTCCTCCTCCATCTCCTCCTCATCCTCCACCTCGTCATCCTCCAGAACTGTGCCCTTGCTGCCAGACAATTGTGTACCTGGCGCTTGTTGGTGCAGGAACCCACCCTCGTAGCCACTTGTAAATGACTGCCCTGAAAGCCTTGGAAATTAACCCTCTTCCTCCTCCTCCTCCTCCTGTACCACATCCTCTTCCATCATCGCCTGAAGCGTTTTTTCAAGGAGGCATAGAACTGGGATAGTAACGCTGAGAACGGCGTCATCGGCACTGGCCATGTTGGTGGAGTACTCGAAACAGCGCAACAAGGCACACAGGTCTCGCATGGAGGCCCAGTTATTGGCGGTGAAGTGGTCCTGTTCCGCAGAGCGACTCACGCGTGCGTGCTGCAGCTGAAGCTCCACTATCGCCTGCTGCTGCTCGCACAGTCTGGCAAGCATGTGCAAGGTGGAGTTCCACCTTGTGGGCACGTCACATATGAGGCGTGAGTGGGAAGGCCGAAGTTACGCTGCAGCGCTGACAGGCGAGCAGCAGCAGGGTGAGAACGCCGAAAGTGCGCACAGACGGCCCGCACTTTCTGCAGCAGCTCTGGCGTATCGGGGTAATTCTTAAGGAACCTCTGGACCACCAAGTTCAGCACATGCGCCAGGCAAGGGATGTGCGTCAAACCGGCAAGGCCCAGAGCTGCTACGAGATTTCGCCCATTATCGCACACCACCAGGCCGGGCTTGAGGCTCACTGCCACCAACCACTCATCGGTCTGTTGTTCCATGTCCCTCCACAACTCCTGCGCGGTGTGGGGTTTTTCCCCCAAACAGGAAAGTTTTAAAACTGCCTGCTGTCGTTTAGCCCTGGCTGTGCTGAAGTTGGTGGTGAAGGTGTTACGCTGACCGGATGAGGAGGCGGTAGAGGATGAGGAGGCGGAGTAGGAGGAGTTAGCAACAGGAGGCAAACTGAAGTGCCCTGCAATCCTCGGTGGTGGAAGGACATGCGCCAAAGTGCTATCCGCCTCAGGCCCAGCCGACACTACATTTACCCAGTGTGCTGTTAGGGAGATATAACGTCCCTGACCGTGCTTACTGGTCCACGCATCCGTAGGTAGGTGGACCTTGCCACAGATGGCGTTGCGCAGTGCACAACTGATTTTGTCCCCGACTTGGTTGTGCAGGGAAGGGATAGCTCATCTGGAAAAGTAGTGGCGGCTGGGCACGACGTACTGTGGGACAGCCAATGACATCAGCCTTTGAAAACTCTGCGTCTCCACCAGACGGAATGACAGCATTTCAAAGGCGAGGAATTTTGAAATGCTGGCATTCAGGGCCAGGGATCGCGGGTGGCTAGGGGGGTACTTCCTCTTCCGCTCCAGTGTTTGGGAAATAGAGAGCTGAAAGCTTCCATGGGACATTGTGGAGATGGTTGGTGACCCAGGTGGTAGTGTTGCTGGCAGATCCTCTGTTTGCGGGTTGGCAGGTGTCACTGTCACTACAGAGGTGGATGAAGAGGCCGAGACTGCAGCAGAAGAGTAAGCAGGAGGAGCCAGAGACCTTTCTTGGTTTTTGCGGTGTCTACTCCACTGCATCTCGTGCTTTGCACTTAGATGCCTGGTCATGCAGGTTGTGCTCAGGTTGAGAACGTTTATGCCTCGCTTCAAGCTCTGATTGCACAGCGTGCAAACCACTCGTGTCTTGTCATCAGGACATTGTCTGAAGAACTGCCACGCTAGGGAACTCCTTGGACCTGGCTTTGGTGTGCTCGGTCCCTTGCTGCGTTGGGCAGTAGCAGACGTACTGTCTAGGGGACGGACGCTCCGCTTTTGCACCCTGCTCCCTCTTCTGCTGTGCTGGTGGCTCTGTGCGACCACCACCTCTTCCTCCGAACTACACTGGTCACCTGCATGACGTTGATTCCATGTGGGGTCAAGGACCTCATCGTCCTCCACATCATCTTCCACCCAGTCTTCCCCCCTGCCCTCCTTGTCGGTCTGCACAATGGCGAAAGCAGCAGCAGTTGGCACCTGTGTTTCGTCATCATCCGAGACGTGCTGCGATGGTCCTCCCATGTACTCATCATGAAACATAAGTGGTTGGGCATCGGTGCACACAATCTCTTCCACTTCTGGGGCAGGGCTAGGTGGATGGCCCTGGGAAACACTGCTAACAGAGTCATCAAAAAGCAGAAGAGACTGCTGCATGATTTGGGGCTCAGACTGATTGGCTGATTTGCAAGGGGGTGAGGTGAAAGACTGATGGACATCGGCTGCAGGTGCCAACTCTGAACTTTCATCAGGAGACTGGGTGGGAGACAATGTGAAGGAACCGGAGGCACTGTCAGCAGCAACCCAATCTACTATCGCCTGTACTTGTCCTGGCCTCAACATTCGTACAGCCTCATTAGGCGCGCCAAAATACTGCTGCAGGCTCTGTCACCTACTCGCACCTGAGGAAGGTGTTTCACTAGTGCGTGTAGCTGGCACAGATCGACCACGTCCTCTCCCTGCAACAGGAGCGCCACCAGCAGCACCACGACCCGGGCCACGTCCCCTTTTTGATGATCTCCTCATATTTTCAAAATTTATGATCTCGCCCTAAATGGGTGTTTTTGTATATAGCAGAATACACGTACAGTGTCTAAAGCGTTTATGAAAACGCAGAAAATGCTATTGGGAAGAAAAAAAAACACAGCAAAATTTTTTTTTTTGCAATGTTTTTGCAATATCAGAATACACGGACAGTATGTACAGCGTGGATGTAGAAACACGCAGAAAATGCTATTGGGAAAAAAAAATAAAAAGCAAAATTCTATTTTTATGCAATGTTTTTCCAATAGCAGAATACACACAGACTGTGGTGTATGTCTTAGTATATGCAGTGCAGTAATGTTGCACTGAGCTTGAAGGTAAAACGTTTATATTTTGTCTGGCACTGGCCTCATGGCACTGTTACTGTGACTGCACTGCACCCCAGCCAGGGTACAATTGATTTAGGAATCTCTTCAATAATTATGTCTGCCTCTTTCTTTTGCAAAATAAAGAAACTCCCTCCCTACTCTAGCTATCTAGATCGCTCACTGATCTAACTAATTAAAATAAAATTCCAGGAATGTGGACTGACTTTAGCACACTAACTCCTATCTTCTAATCTTCTATCTATCTGCAGCACAGGACCCTGCCTAACAGTGTGTGTCTAACAGAATGACGCTGTGTGCTGTGTGTGGGTTATATATAGAGGCTGGGTCACATGCTGCACTGGCCAATCACAGCCATGCCATTAGTAGGCATGGCTGTGATGGCTTCTAGGGCACACTATTAAAACGATCATCCATTGGCTGGCCTAAAGCTGTGAAAAAGGCGCCAATACAGCGCCGAACACTGGACCCGAACCCGAACTTACAGCAAATAGTTTGGGTCCGGGTCCCGGACACCCAAAAGTCTGGTACGGACCCGAACTTTACAGTTCGGGTTCGCTCAACCCTAGTAAAGAGAGATAAGGGAATCCATTACACAGGAATCTTATGGGTCCAGTCCATGAGGCTTAGGAGAACTCGCATCCCTAAGCTGTTGGTTTTTATGTTGTTAGAATAACCCTCTCCTACCAATCAAAACTCAGGGTCACCTCATTGGTTCAGAAGTGGCATTGAATCCTGATTGGCTACCCCTGCAGCCTAATGTTCATTGGTTGAGTTGCCTCAAATTCTGATTGGTTGTAATTCCAAGCCCAGTTAAAGAAACATGCTTCCCACACCAACAAGAGGCCAGGTCTAGTGCTAAAATTATTGCTCTCGCTCTGACGATCGCGGCGATACCTCACATGTGGGGTCTGAACACCGTTTACAGCGCGACTTACGTATGCGTTTTCTTTGCTGCGCGAGGACGCGGGGATGTCCCTTTAAAAAAAAAAAATCTGATCACTTTTGTTGTTGTGACAAGAAATGTAAACATCCCTTGTGACAGTAATGGGTGGTGACAGGTCCTCTTTATGGAGGGAACGGCGGCTCTAAAAGACCCCAAATGCCTCCTTTGCACTTAAAAGTATTCAAATCGCCAAAATCAGCGATTCTGAATACTGTTATATATATATATTTTTTTAAATCGGTGCCGTTGGCAGCCGAGTAAACCGGAAGAGAACAAGCCATGGTCGCTTTCCCCCAATGGCTTGGGGCAAAAGAACTTATTTAATTTCACCCACCCTGCGTACAATTTATTGTAGGTTCATTTTTAGTATGTGAGTGTTTTTATATATTTATATCCCCTGATTACATTTTTGGATGTTTATATATTGATAATCTTTTATATTAGACATATTTATTTTGGGTATTTATGTGGCGCCATGAATTTGTGTGCTTTGCGTTGTGTGTTCACATCGGTCCCTGCCCTCAGGGAACTTGCAGCCTGGGGCCCCTGACACACATTCATACATGCTGGGGCCAATTTGGACCTTCCAGCATGTCTTTAGAGTGTGGGAGGATACCAGAGTACCCAGAGGAAACCCACACAGGCACATGGAGAATACTCAAACTCCAGGCAGATGGTGTCGTGGTCGGGATTCAAACCAGCAACCCTCTTTACTACTAGGTAAAGGTGCCAACAACTACACCACTGTGCTGCCCAGATGACTGTTATATGCATTCATTTATGTATGGTCATGGGTATTTGTGTGGTTTTGCCAGCCATACAGCCCAATGAGGGGGAACCATAAGAGACGAATGGGGAACACGCCGGGGCCAAGGACCTGGGTAGGTACATAAATTCTCGATATGGCCTTGAGAGCCACTGGGGGGTTTATCGGGGATGGCCACTGGATGATCATCTGGAGACTGTGATAGATTATAGAGGCTCCTATCATAGTAATGTGATTATTGAGATTTTGGGTAGATGGGTGAGCCTATGAGGAGGAGGAGGGGGGTGGGGGGAGGGGGGGCAAAGTGCCAGACCTCACCCAATTCTGTTACAAACCCTCCCTATTAAAAGGAAGAGTAGACAAAGATGGGGGGAGACAAGACCATTGCCCCACTTGTAGGCTCTCCCCTGAAACGCGCGTCAGCCATTCACTTGAGGTAGATCCCTCCCGGTTTGTATTAACATTGTTGTTTTTTATCGATTTTTTAAATAAAAACCTTTTTAGTGGTAATGCCAAAGGTCGGTGCAGCCCCTTCTGTTTGTTTTTTTATTATTTGTTATTATTGTTTTTGTTATTATTGTTTTTGCATAGGAACCGTTGTGTTTTATT
Organism: Lithobates sylvaticus; assembly: GCA_028564925.1. Taxonomy (NCBI): domain Eukaryota; kingdom Metazoa; phylum Chordata; class Amphibia; order Anura; family Ranidae; genus Lithobates; species Lithobates sylvaticus. The sequence continues at coordinate 785,209,986 of CM053026.1, forward strand.
GTTTTATTGTTTGTGTTTGTTTTCTTTTCATATATATGACAATCGCTTTTATTGCTCCACAACAGTTGTTCTTACAATAGATAGTTGCTAATTTATGACCTTTTATGGCTATTCTGTTTTATGAATTGTACCTCTCATATGGAGCTTTTTATAGCCTACCCCTATAAGACTGAGCAGTGAGGAGGTGACAATTATCCTCAGGCTTGTAATTAGCTCTCTCTCTCTCTATATCTATATCTAGCTTCTGTTGCCATCCTGGCCGAAACATGTAAGTCACGACAACAGAAGAGTGGACACTTACACAACTGACCTCAGGACACCTTTCCCCTTCATCTCCGGCACAGCAGTGACGTCACAGAAGGAGCGCTGAGAATATGGACACTGCTCGGCTTGGTTGTTCCCTTTGGGGCCGTTTACATCACACAGGTTGCCTTTCTATCCATCCTGCTGACCACCATCCAGCCGTGGCATCCACCTGGAGCTGGCAGGTTTTGCCAGCAGCCAGTATTCCCCCCCCTATCTGGGAACTGCATTTTCTCCCCTCCATTTCCTTGGATGGTGATTGATGTTCAAACCATCTCCAGGCAAAGCCTCCCGGATGATTGTTTCCCCCCCTTTTGAGGTCTCTGGTAACGTTCACTACCATTTATTTTAAACTTTGACTGTTTAATAGTTTTTTTACTTTATAGAATACATAGCATTGTTTATGTATACAGTACTATGTTGGAATTTATTTGATCATTCGTTCAGAGCGCTGCATTTTGTGTTTTTCTACTACAGATGATGAACAAGAAAGTCTGCAAATAGTTTGCTGAAGACAAACAGACTAAGGACATGGATTACTGGAACCATGTCCTGTGGTCTGATGAGACCAAGATAAACGTATTTGGTGTCAGATGGTGACAAGCGTGTGTGGGGGCAACCAGGTGAGGAGGACAAAGACAAGTGTGTCTTGTCTACAGTCAAGCATGGTAATGGGAGTGTCATGGTCTGGGGCTGCATGAGTGCTGCCGGCACTGGAGGGCTACAGATCATTGAGGGAACCATGAATGCCAACATGTACTGTGACATACTGAAGCAGAGCATGATCCCCTCCCTTCAGAGACTGGGCCGCAGGGCAGTATTCCAACATGATAACCACCCCAAACACACCTCCAAGACCACCACTGCCTTGCTAAAGAAGCTGAGGGTAAAGGTTAAGGACTGGCCAAGCATGTCTCCAGACCTAAACTCTATTGATCATCTATAACATCCACCAGCTCCATGATGTCGTCATGGAGGAGGGGAAGAGGACTCCAGTGACAACCTGTGAAGCTCTGGTGACTTCCATGCCCAAGAGGGTTAAGGCAGTGCTGGAAAATAATGGGGGCCACACAAAATATTGACAATTTGGGCCCATATATGGACATTTTCACTTAGGGGTGTACTGACTTTTGTTGCCAGCGGTTTAGACATTAATGGCTGTGTGTTGAGTTATTTTGAGGGGACAGCAAATTTACACTGTTATACAAGCTGTACACTCACTACTTTACATTGTAGACAAGTGTCATTTCTTCAGTGTTGTCACATGAAAAGATAGAAAAAAAGATTTACAAAAATGTGAGGGGTGTACTTACTTTTGTGAGATACTGTATACCTTATATATCGGTTTTCAGCCAAGTGGATCCTGAGGGATGTACTTACTTTTGTGAGATGCTGTATTATCTGTGTTCCTCTGTATAAGGAATCCTATGACTACGTGTCTCAGTGTCAGCCCCGCCCTGTGTAGGAATGTACAGAACTGGTTAGGGAGTGTCAGAGACGTTCAGTGTCATTTCTCTCTTCTGCTCTCAGCGATGGCGTCTGCTGATCTGAGGAAGGAGCTGGAATGTTCCGTCTGTCTGAACATTTATACAGATCCTGTAATGCTGAAATGTGGACATAACTTCTGCCGGGACTGTATTGGTCGTGTGTTGGATACACAGGAGGGGTCTGGAGGTTATTCCTGTCCTGAATGTAGACAAACATTCAGGAAACGTCCCGTCCTTCAGAGGAACATAACACTACGGAACATAGTGGAGAATCTCCTGTCCACCCATCCAGATCAGGAGGAGTCCGGGGTCTTCTGTACTTACTGTATTCACACTCCTGTACCTGCTGTGATATCCTGTCTGCTGTGTGAAGCTTCTCTGTGTGACAATCACCTGAGAGTCCACAGCAAGTCACCAGAACACGTCTTATGTGACCCCACCACTTCCCTGGGGAACAGGAAATGCTCCGTCCATAAGAAGATCCTGGAGTATTACTGCACTGAGGACTCCACCTGTATCTGTGTGTCTTGTTGTCTGATTGGAGATCACATCGGCCATAAGAAGAAATCACTGGATGAGGCCTCTGAGATGAAGAAGAAGAAACTGAGGAATGTTCTGCAGAAACTGATGACAGAGAGAGAGGAGATGGAGAAAAGAGTCCAGAGTCTGCAGGAACACAGGAGGAAAGTACAAGGAAAAGCAGATGATGAAACAGAGAGAGTCACTGTCCTGTTCAGAGACCTCAGGAGACGTCTGGAAGACCTGGAGAAGAGAGTCCTGAGGGAAATCTCCGGGCAGGCAGAGCGGATCTCCGGGATAATCAATGATCTGGTCCAGGATCTGGAAATAAAGAAGGAGGAGCTGTCCAGGAAGATGGGGGACATTGAGGAGCTGTGTAACATGACGGATCCACTGACTGTCCTACAGGAATCAGACACAGGTGACTTGTGTGATACTGAGGATGGAGATGATGAGGACAGAGAGAAACATGATAAACTCCTCCATGATGGAGGGGATCTGGATGTGGGGGGGATCTCACACACATTACACACAGGTTTATCTGATATCATGTCTGGGGTAAATGTAGAGAAATGTCCAGGCACACATGTCTATCCACATTCTACTACAAAGGGCAAAGGTCACATCAATGCTGAACCATCCAGGCCAAGCCCCCAACCCTCCCCCACCATACAACCATCCAGACCAAGCCCCCAACCCTCCCCCACCATACAACCATCCAGGAGACCTCCCCAACCCTCCCCCACCATACAACTATCCAGGGGACCTCCCCAACCCTCCCCCACCATACAACCATCCAGACCAAGCCCCCAACCCTCCCCCACCATACAACCATCCAGGGGACCTCCCCAACCCTCCCCCACCATACAACACTCACACCTCCAGGCTGGAGGACCAAATATTGGGGCTGTACAGCAAACATCGGGGGTGTCGGGGGTTACAGACATATTACTGGATGTGAGGACAGCTGGTAATCATCTACATATAT
>CM053026.1:785213782-785274122 GCA_028564925.1 Lithobates sylvaticus
CCCCACACAGCTTGAGGGAATTATGGGTACCCCCACAAAACTTGATGAAAATTATAGCTCCCCCCACAACCCGGGGGGAAAATTTAAAATTTAATCCCAAAAGTCTGGGGAGGTTAAATAGTCCCCCCACCCGTCTGGGGGGGTTTAAATAGGTAGTCCCACACAGCCTGAGGGAATCATAGCTAGCCCCAACAGCCCCTTGGGGGTTTTATGGCCCCCCAAAACGCTCTGAGGGGAATTATAGGTCCTCCCAAACAGCTCTGAGGATAATTATAGCTCCTCCCACACAGCTCTGAGGGAATTTATAGCTCCTCCCACACAGCTCTGAGGGGAATTAAAGCTCCTCCCACACATCTCTGAGGGGAAATAGAGCTAGTCCCACACAGCTCTGAGGGGAAATAGAGCTAGTCCCACACAGCTCTGAGGGGAATTATAGCTCCTCCCACACAGCTCTGACGGGAATTATAGGTAGTCCCACACAGATCTGAGGAGAATTATAGCTCCTCCCACACAGCTCTGAGGAGAATTATACCTCTTCCCACACAGTTCTGAGGGGAATTATAGGTAGTCCCACACAGCTCTGAGGATAATTAAAGCTCCTCCCACACAGCTCTGAGGAGAATTATAGCTCCTCCCACACAGCTATGAGGGGAATCGTAACTAATCCCACACAGCTCTGAGGGGAATTATAGCTCCTCCCACACAGCTCTGAGGGGGATTATAGGTAGTCCCACACAGCTCTGAGGGGAATCATAGCTAGTCCCACACAGCTCTGAGGGGAATTATAGCTCCTCCCACACAGCTCTGAGGATATTTATAGCTCCTCCCACTCAGCTCTGAGGGGAATTATAGCTCCTGCCACACAGCTCTGAGGGGAATTATAGCTCCTCCCACACAGCTCTGAGGGGAAATAGAGCTAGTCCCACACAGCTCTGAGGGGAAATAGAGCTAGTCCCACACAGCTCTGACAGGAATTATAGGTAGTCCCACACAGCTCTGAGGAGAATTATAGCTCCTCCCACACAGCTATGAGGGGAATTATAACTAATCCCACACAGCTCTGAGGGGAATTATAGCTCCTCCCACACAGCTCTGAGGGGGATTATAGGTAGTCCCACACAGCTCTGAGGGGAATCATAGCTAGTCCCACACAGCTCTGAGGGGAATCATAGATAGTCCCACACAGCTCTGAGGTGAATTATAGCTCCTCCCACACAGCTCTGAGGGGAATTGTAGCCCCTCCCACACAGCTCTGAGGGGAATTATAGGTAATCCTCCCAAACAGCTCCGAGGGGAATTATAGGTAGTCCCACACAGCTCTGAGGAGAATTCTAGCTCCTCCCACACAGCTCTGAGGGGAATTATAGGTAGTCCCACGCAGCTCTGAGGAGAATTATAGCTCCTCCCACACAGCTCTGAGGAGAATTATAGCTCCTCCCACACATCTCTGAGGAGAATTATAGCTCCTTCCACACAGCTCTGAGGGGAAATAGAGCTAGTCCCACACAGCTCTGAGGGGAAATAGAGCTAGTCCCACACAGCTCTGAGGGGAATTATAGCTTCTCCCACACAGCTCTGAGGGGAATTATAGATAGTTCCACACAGCTCTGAGGAGAATTATAGCTCCTCCCACACAGCTATGAGGGGAATCATAACTAATCCCACACAGCTCTGAGGGGAATTATAGCTCCTCCCACACAGCTCTGAGGTGAATTATAGCTCCTCCCACACAGCTCTGAGGGGAACTGTAGCCCCTCCCACACAGCTCTGAGGGGAATTATAGGTAATCCTCCCAAACAGCTCCGAGGGGAATTATAGCTTCTCCCACACAGCTCTGAGGGGAATTATAGCTAGTCCCACACAGCTCTGAGCAGAATTATAGGTAGTCCCACACAGCTCTGACGAGAATTATAGCTCCTCCACAGAGCTCTGAGGAGAATTATAGCTAGTCCCACACAGCTCAGATGTGAATTATAGCTCCTCCAACACAGCTCTGAGGGGGATTATAGGTAGTCCCACACAGCTCTGAGGGGAATCATAGCTAGTCCCACACAGCTCTGAGGGGAATTATAGCTCCTCCCACACAGCTCTGAGGGGAATTATAGGTAGGCCCACACAGCTCTGAGGAGAATTATAGCTCCTCCCACACAGCTAAGAGGATAATTATAGCTCCTCCCACACAGCTCTGAGGGGAATTCTAGCTCCTCACACACAGCTCTGAGGAGAATTATAGCTCCTCCCACACAGCTCTGCGGGGAATTATACCTTCTCCCACAAAGCTCTGAGGAGAATTATAGCTCCTCCCATACAGCTCCGAGGGGAATTATAGCTCCTCCCACACAGCTCTGAGTAGAATTATAGCTCCTACCACACAGTTCTGAGGGGAATTATAGCTCCTCCCACACAGCTCTGAGGATAATTATAGCTCCTCCCACACAGCTCTGAGAATTATAGCTCCCCCTACAAAGCTCTGAGGGGAATTAAGCTCCTCCCACACAACTGTGAGGGGAATTATAGCTCCTCCCACACAGCTCTGAGGAGAATTCTAGCTCCTCTCACACAGCTCTGAGGGGAATTATAGCTCCTCCCACACAGCTCTGAGGGGAATTATAGCTAGTCACACACAGCTCTGAGCAGAATTATAGGTAGTCCCACACAGCTCTGAGGAGAATTATAGCTAGTCCCACACAGCTCTGATGTGAATTATAGCTTCTCCAACACAGCTCTGAGGAGAATTATAGCTAGTCCCACACAGCTCTAAGGGGAATTATAGCTTCTCCCACACAGCTCTGAGGAGAATTATAGCTAGTCCCACACAGCTCTGAGGAGAATTATAGCTAGTCCCATACAGCTCTGAGGGGAATTATAGCTATTCCCACACAGCTCTAAGGGGAATTATAGCAAGTCGCACACAGCTCTGAGGAGAATAAAATGTAGTCCCACACAGCTCTGAGGGGAATGATAGCTATTCCCACACAGCTCTGAGGGGAATACAAGGTAGTCCCAAACAGCTCTGAGGAGAATTATAGCTAATCCCAAACAGCTGAGGGGAATTATGAATTTAGGAAATTTGAAAAAGAAAAATAATTTTTGCAAAAAAAATAATAATTTTAGAAAAAAAAACGTTTTAGTAAAAAAAAATGTTTTTTTTCTAAAATGTAGGTGAGGCAAGAACACTTCACACAATTTCCCCCGAAATTTTAGCTTTTCTAGTTACTATTATAATGGGAATTTTTGCACTTGAAGTACATTTTCCACCACCCTTGCTACGTCCATGTCTTTATGGACCTTGCTTTGTGCACTGGTGGGCAGTCATGTTGGAACAGAAAGGGGCCATCCCCAAACTGTTCCCACAAAGTTGGGAGCATGAAATTGTCCAAAATGTCTTGGTATGCTGACACCTTAAGGCCCCTTTCACACCGGGGCAGGGAGCCGCGGTGACGGTAAAGCAGCGCTATATTTAGCGCTGCTTTACCGTCGTTTTAACCGCGGTTTTCGGCCGCTCGCGGTGCGGTTTTAACCCCCGCGAGCGGCCGAAAAGGGGTTAAAGACCCCCCGCAGAGCGCCGCCGTAGCGGCGCTTTGCGGCTGTATTTCTGCTGTTTCACCGCGGTGTCCCATTCTAATCAATGGGAAGGAGCGGTATAGGAGTGGTGAACACACCGCTCCTATCCCGCTCCAAAGATGCTGCTAGCAGGACTTTCTTTGTCATCCTGCTAGCGCACCGCTCCAGTGTGAAAGCCCGCCGGCTTTCACACTGGAGTTAAAGGGGCCGGATTTTTTCATGCAGTGAACAGGCGCTATTTTTAGCGCTGCACCGCATGAAAAACGCCCCGGTGTGAAAAGGGCCTAAGAGTTCCCTTCACTGGAACTAAGGGGCCAAGAGGCCAAGCCCAACCCCTGAAAAACAGCCCCACACCATAATCCCCCCTCCCCCCACACCATAATCCCCATTCACCAAATGATTTGGACCAGTGTACAAAGCAAAGTCCATAGACATGGATGAGCAAGTTTGGGATGGAGGAACTTGATGGGCCTGCTCAGAGTCCTGAGTGGAGACTGCGAGCCAGGACTTCTCATCCAACATCAGTGCCTGACCTCACAAATGTGCTTCTGGAAGAATGGTCAAACATTCCCATAGACACACTCCTAAACCTTGTGGACAGCCTTCACAGAAGAGTTGAAGCTGTTATAGCTGCAAAGGGTGGGCCAACCCAATATTGGACCCTACAGACTAATGCCCCGTACACATGGTCGGAAAATCCGACCACAAAATCTGATTTTTTCCAACGGATTTTGTCCGACACTGGTGTTGCATACACATGGTCGGACAAAGTTGTCGGAAAATCCGATCATTCTGAACGTGGTGACGATTGTTGCCTACGACAGGACTACGTAGAGGCTAGTAGCCAATAGCTTTGGTCTTGTAATGTGATCTGAGCATGCGTGGCACTTTGTCCGTCGGAATTCGCTAAACACGATCGGAAAAAGTCCGATAGGACTTTGTTGTCAGAAAATTTGAGAGCAGGAGATAAAACTTTGTCCGTCGGAAAATCCGACAAAAAAAGTCCGATGGAGCCTACACACGGTCGGATTTTCCGACAACATTGTCCGATAGGACATTTTCTGTCGGAAAATCCGACCGTGTGTAAGGGGCATAAGACTGGGATGCCATTACATTTCATGTGTGTGTAAAGGCAGGTGTCCCAATTCTTTTGACAATATAGTGTATATATATATATACACAGAAGCATGTGTGATTGAGCTTTGGGGTGCACACCCTAATGCAATAGGCTGCACACCCCTATGCTCCCGTATGATGAAGAGGTCAGATCCTTGGTCCACCTGCCATGTCTAAGGATCTCCGCACACCTTCATCTCGCTACTTTCTAATCTTTACTTTTACTTTGTAACTCTTCTCTTCTAAATAAACTTGCAGAACCTTCAGCCTCGGATCGCACTGCTGAGACCTCATTGTCCTCCCATTTCCAGTGTGAATTGCTTCCAACTTTCATACAACTTCAATGTGACTTTACTCACAGAATTCCCATCAGAATAGAATCTCCTATACAACCTTGATGGAAAAATGTTTTTTTATTTGCCCCTCACCTCTCTTCTCTGGTCATCCATGGTGCCTGAAAACTTCCTCCCACATCTCATTCACCCCCTGCTGCCCTACATGTGACAAACACCCCAAGGTGGCTCTAGAATGGTTTTAGTGGTGGAGTGTCACATGTTTTTTCAGGGTGCATTTTGGTGCATTTGTAACACAGTTTGATGTGCAGCAAAACACCCGTCTGATAACCGTAAATGGGACATCATTAACAATTAGGCTGCAATCACATCTGTACGTTTCCGAACGTGTGACCACCCACACAGAAAGTGCGCACTTTGCCACGCATTTCAGAAATGCATTGGAAACACGCATCACACTTGTGTCACCAAATCAGCAACACAGGCGTGTTTCCGAAATGTGTTTTTTGTGCAGGTTGGCGTGCATTCAGAATTGTGCAGATGTGAATGGAGGCTACATGGCAACACAAGCGCAGTGCGGGTTTGCTGCGCGTTTCTGAATTGTATGGCAAAACGTGTGTTGTCAGGTGTTCAGAAATGTGCAGTTGCAAATGCGGTATAAATGGCAAAGCATGCATTTCCCACACGTTTTCATAATGCGCAGCAAAGCGCATATTTCCTGTGCGGGTCACCACTCATTAGATAACACACAGATGTGAACTGTCAGGGAATGCCTGAACAAATAATTTAGTCAGCAAAATCGATATAATCCCAACGCCTCCAATTCAAAAATAATTTATACAAATAATTTAACTGACTTCATTATTTATTTTGAAGTCATTTTAGCCAATCAGAATTCTGTAAAGAAAACACCAACAAGATGGATGTAAGTATAGACATAGATACTAGTGGTGTACCGAAATGACAACTCCTGTGCCGAAACCGAAAATTCAGGATGCACTTGGCCGAAAACTGAAATGGACAAAAATATATCATTTTATATGTAATTGTATTGTATTCAACTTTTAATATCATGAATTTAAATGCGCTTCCCTTGTGGTGTTAGAAATCCTGCTTGCTGCATTTTTGGTGCATATTTGGTCAGTTATAAAAACAAACAAAATACGCCCGTCCCCCATTGAAATGGACAAACTGATATCTCTGCCCCGTGTCTTCCGCCCTTCACCCACGTTTGCTGACATCTGAAGTACCCTCCACCTCCTCTCTAATGCCCCCTTTCCCTGCCACTTCCCCCCCAGCACCGATCCCTATGTGGCCACCCTGCAGCTGCCAGCTTCCCTCCTCCGCCCTCCTGTTGGATTTGGGTGCTGCAGGGCAGCCACAGGGGGATCTACTTGTCCAAATAAATCCTCACGCTGATCTGACCCCCCCCCCCCCCCTTTAGTGCCCCCCACCTCACTGATGACCGGATGCCCCCTCTGTGCAGCTGCTGGCTGGCTTTCCTTGCTCCCCCTCCTGCCAGCTGCAACCTCTACAGGGGCAGGAGATCACTGTCAGGATGGAGAGCTGGCAGAAGGGGGGTGGTAATTATGCATTTAGAAGCCCCCTTCCATCCCTGAATGAATACAGTTAGCGATCGTTACTGATCACTTGTGTATTTATTAATCACTGAAGCATAGTAAACTGTTTACTATGCATCCGTTTGTGAATTAATTGGAGTCTCTATACAACAAGATAAGACTGCAGAGAAAGGGACTGCAGATAGTCAAGAAAGAGACATAGATGTTTGTTTAGACCCCTGATGTCTCTACAAAGCCCCCCTCCAAAAATGAGAAAAAATAAATAATTGTAACTGTATAAATAAAATTAAATTGTAAAAAAAAAACATAGTAAGGATAGACATGCATCTAAATCTCCCTTTTCTCTGAAGTCTGATCCATGTGTGGATTGCTCTCCAGAGGACACTAACAGATGGTAAGGAAGTGATGTGATGTGACGTCTCCTCACCTCCTGTTTTCTCCTTATATTGCTGACAAATGCACCACAATCACATGCATTGTACACAGTTGTGGGACGTTTGTGGCGCTTCCCCATTGACTTAAATGTATAATGTTCGGCATCGCTACAAGTTGGGGCAAATTTGCTGTGGGGGCAAAACATCACGGCCGCCGCATGTAAACACTCCCATCCTCTGCCTATTGTACCTCAACCATGCATTTTTACCCCCCTCCCAACCGAACTTCTAAACAAGATCTAAGGCCTAGTTCGGAGGGGAGGAGGGTACTACAACAAGATCTAAGGTGTCGTTCAGGGGGGGTACTACAACACGATCTAAGGCCTCATTCAGGAGGGGGTACTACAACAAGATCTAAGGCCACGTTCAGGGGGGTTACTACAACAAGATCTAAGGCCTCGTTTGGGGGGGTACTACAACAAGATCTTAGGCCTTGTTCGGGGGGGTACTACAACAAGATCTAAGGCCTCGTTCGGGGGGTACTACAACAAGATCTAAGGCCTCGTTCGGGGGGTTACTACAACAAGATCTAAGGCCTCGTTCGGGGGGTACTACAACAAGATCTTAGGTCTCGTTCGGGGGGTACTACAACAAGATCTTAGGTCTCGTTCGGGGGGTACTACAACAAGATCTAAGGCCTTGTTCGGGGGGGTACTACAACAAGATCTAAGGTCTCGTTCGGGGGGAGGGTACTACAACAAGGCCGTGTTTAGCTGCACAGTGGGACAGGGACTTTGAAGGGCAGAAATTCCTTGACAAATAAATGTAATAAAAGTATATTGATATTATTTTTAGAAAAGTTTAATATAAATTGGTGACTTATGGGAAGTCACAATATGATTCATATATCTATCAGGGCTCAAAATTTCAGGTCCTGAGATACTAGCCAGGCCTTAAGAGTTACTCGCCACCAGTTACGCCACCCAACCCCTACCCTGCCCGCCCCTAAACTCAAATTAAATTACAACGTAATTATAACCCCCAGCATTGGTGTCAGTGGATGTTATAATAACCTCCAAAACAGGTATCTGAGCCTGTGGTAATAACTCTTAGCATTGATACATTTAAAAAAAAAACAGCACTAGTATCAGAAGACGCATTAGTAACTCCCAGCATTGAAGTCAGTGGACCAGTGGCAACTGGTGCTCAAAAATTTTGGGGGGGCACAAACAAACTGAAAAAAAAAAAACATCAATTGCAGCCACTGCACCCATGAAACGCAGCCCGTGTGCCTATCAATTGCCGCTACTGTGCCCCATCAAATGCTGCCAGTGAGCATCGCCCTGCACTTACCTGTCTCGCAGCGGGTCAGCGTCAGTGTCCTGCACGCTCCTCGAGGTCTTCTTCCGTCCCCTCTATCAGGCGTCCAATCACAGCGCCTGATGTTTCAGCCAATCAGGTGACAAGTAACAGACCTGAGCACCTGATTGGCTGAGAGGCAGTTCAGTGTTAGCAAAGCGAATTCCTTTGCTTTGCTAACACACAGCTGAGTGAACAGCGAACGCACAGCATTGCGCCCGCTGTTCACCTTTTTGGGCGCCTATTAGAGCCTGCGGCTCTAATCAGGCACTTCCAAAAAACACCCCAGCCACTGTAATTCAGGTGCCGGCACCCGAAAAGTGGCCAGACACCCGAATAGCGGATGTCAGCGGCGACCATAGATAGATGCCTGAATCTATCTATGGTGATAAAGAAGTGCCAGGACAGAGGGGGCGGCGCTCCTGCGCCCTTTATGGACGCACTGCCACTGCAGTGGACGCATTAATAACCGCTAGCACAGGTGTCAGTATTAATATCCCCCTCTCCTACATTGGTGGTTAGTGGCATTGAAATGTAACCCCTCCCATGTCCCCCAATGTGGGGGGAGGGGGTTAACTTTCACTGACATTACCACAAATGCAGAAGGGGTGGTGGGTTAAAACTTCACTGCCATGAAGACCAATGCATGTGGGGGTGGGTAACTTTCACTACCACTGACCACCCCCACCTGCATTGGTAGACATTGCAATGCTAACCCCTTTCTCAATTTTAGCCTGTTCCAATCCCATTGCCCTAACGCTATGGTGCTGGACAGGGAGCCGGAACAATGAAAAAAGTTGTTAGCTGAGCTTACCTCAGCACACACTCGCTCCTTATAAGTTCACATGACCCTCTTTCAGGAGTGCAGGCATCATGTGGACGGGTGGACAATTCAGGCAGGTGGGCGGGTGAGCAGGCGGGCTGTTCTGATAGATGGACAGGCGAGTGGGCGGGTCAGCAGGCAGATGATTCAGGCAGGTGGGCGGGATCTCAGAAGACTGCTGCATCCCCACCCCACAAACAACAACGAGCAGCCAGAGCATGAAAGTCTTGAAGCTGGAGGGAGGGGGAGCAAAATCCTCCCTCCAGCAGCCATCGGAGCCTGCACTGTGTGGTGCTCGGAATGATAGGAGTGACGCCTCCAGCAGCCATCGGAGCCTGCACTGTGTGGTGCTCGGAATGATAGGAGTGACGCCTCCAGCAGCCATCGGAGCCTGCACTGTGTGGTGCTCGGAATGATAGGAGAGACGGCAGCGTCACTCTTATCGTTCATTCAGGCAGCTGGACACTGTCTTTTTTTTTAACCACCTGAGACCCAGGCCAATTCTGACATTTTTCTCCTACATGTAAAATTCCAAATTTTTTTGCTAGAAAATTACATAGAACCCCCAAACATTATATATGTTTTTTTAGCAAAGACCCTAAAGAATACAATGGTGGTCGTTGCAACTTTTTATCTCGCACAGTATTTGCGCAGCAATTTTTCGAACGCGTTTTTTTCAGAAAAAAATCAGTTTCCTGCTTTAAAAAAAACAAAACAGTAAAGTTAGCCCAATTTTTTGGCAAAATGTGAAAGATGAAGATACACCGAGTAAATAGATACCCAACATGTCACGCTTCAAAATTGCATGCGCTTGTGGAATGGCGCCAAACTTTGGTATTTAAAAATCCCCATAGTCGATGCTTTAACATTTTTTACTGGTTACATATTTTGAGTTACAGAGGAGGTCTAGGGCTAGAATTATTGCTCTCGCTCTAACGTTCGCGGCGATACCTCACATGTGTGGTTTGAACACCGTTTTCATATGTGGGCGGGACTTACATATGCGTTCGCTTCTGCGTACGAGCTCGCAGGGACAGGGCGCTTGAAATTTTTTTTTTTTCTTTTTATTGTTCATTTTACTTTATTTTTTTAGTTCAACAACTTTAAAAAAAAAAAAAAAAATATTTGATTACTTTTATTCCTATTACAAGGAATGTAAACATCCCTTGTAATAGGAATATGACACGATCGGACCTATTTACAGTGAGATATGGGGGGGGTCAATAAGACCCCACATCTCACCTCTAGGCTGGGAAGCCTAAAATAAAAAAAAAAAAAAAAAACGATCACGCTTCCCAGCGGAGGCGGCGCCGTTTTTTGAATGCAGAGGCCGGGCGTGACGTCATAACATCGCGCCCGGCCTCCGAACGATCATAGAGACTCCGGCGACCATCTGGTCCGCCGGAAATCTCTATGATCATCATCCGGTGCCGGCGGATCCCGAGTCCGACTCACCGATGGAAGCGGTGAGTCGGTAGAAGCACCGGAGGGCGGCGGGAGGGGGGGCATCCCCACCCGCCGCCCGTAAGAACGATCAAGCGGCGGAACAGCCGCTATGATCGTTCATATGGTGCAGGGAATCGACGGCTGAAACCGGCAATATCTGAATGATGTCTGTAGCTACACCCATCATTCAGATATACCCCTGAGACCAAAAAGACGTCATATGACGTACTCTGGGTCTCAGGTGGTTAAATCAGATAAATCTTTATTGTGTTTTGAAACATACACCACATAAGAAAAAACACACAACAACAAAACAAAAACAAAAACTTAAAAGGCACAGATATTTGAAGGTACCGGTCCGCACCTTTTATCGGGTACGCAGACCCTTCAGCAGTATTTCAGTAAGTGTAAGTATCTAATGTGAAGCAGTGGAAGTACACATTCTATTACATCATATATTGTACATCGCAATATTATATACGCACTTCCGACATATTCTCCCATTTAGCTGGACACTGTCACACTCATCTGCTCTCAGAGCCCCCTCTCCACTCGCCCCCAGCTAATTTTCACTCGCAAAATGCAAGCAGGCAAGTGAAATTTTGAGGGCTGTATCTATTATACAAACATACAAAGTACAATATCAAGAAACATGTGTGTGTATGTATACAGACAACCACTTGAGACTGGCCAGTAGTTAACTGGGTCAGACGATGCCCGACGCGTTTCGAGGTTTGTAGCGCTTAAACCTCTTCTTCAGGGCTAGTGGTTCATTGGTTGTCTGTAAATTAATAAAAAGCAAAAACAAACAATCAATTATCATACAGAATATATGAATAAGCATTACATATTGAACATATAATAGAATAACAACATGAGATCTAACCATGTTTCTTGGGATATCAGGAAAAATGCATCCGGTTAAAACGGGGAGAAGTATTCCGCTGCCCCAGATCAGCCGAGATGGAAAATCTGGGAGGTCAGAAATGATGGGCCCAAGCCAAAAAAGATCACACACAGAGGGCGCCCAACCTCCAAACAAGAAAGGAGGGGGAGGGGAGTATTTGGTGAGCGGGCAGTGACCCGGGCACACCCTCCAACAGTCTATAGTAAAAAAAACATGAGGGATGAAAGAAAAACATCAGAAAGAAAATCCATTTCTAAATACAATTTGATCAATTACAATTCTTTTGATTGGTACTCACCTCTCCGCCTCTCTGGGTCTTCATTCACCTTGAAGGGCTAGCCTGGGGCCGTGGTTCCTTCTTTCTATCTTCAGGGAGTTCCGTTGGAGATCCAGTGACGTCACAGACATCAACGTCACCGGACTCCTCCCCCTTCCCCAAGTGCCTCTATCTGCTAACGAAGGGAAGGGGGAGGAGTCCGGTGACATCAAAGTTCTGATTGAACGTAACGCATACAGGGGAGGAGCTATGCATGATGTCACCCGCTGCTGCCCTACGGAACTAACACGATTGTCGGCTTTACATGCTGTGTTTTTATCATCTTTATGTGAGTAGTTTGTGTTTGAACACAAAAATGAAATCTTATACTTAAGCGGTGAGCACTTAGATCTTTTCTTTCTACCCATGACCTGCGTCCTTGCTGAGATCTAAGGAGACATGAGAGAAGTTAATGGTCCTTGTTAACCCTTTTGACACCCGCTTGCATGACCACCTGTTTGCACAGGGGTCCATGCCATAAGGTGAGAGTGATTAGTTAGACTGGAGGTGGAGGGATTGTCACGCTACTGTGGGAAAAAAATGACTTACGTCAGTGCTACAGTTTGAATTTAAAACGTATTTGTGTGAACTGTGAAGTTAAGTCATGGATTGTGGAAACTAACTAGTGTCGGGTGATTGTATATAGTGTATACCACATTTAACACTGACTAATGCAGAATTGCAATGCAAGCAGATCAGCTAAAAGTAGTTGTATCTGTATGTGCATTATAATGAATCGATATTAGTCGATTAATCGATTTAAAAAAAATTGATTAATCGAACACGAAAATTTTAATCAGTAACAGCCCTAATATATATGTATATATCGGTGTATATATAGAGACACACATAGAAAGAAAAGCATGGCAATTACCTGCCCAGCCACTCACATGGATACTGGAAACTCCCAGGGACCCATTCCAGGTGGAGCCGCCACAAAAAACAGGAAAGATCCTGGATATTACCAAGGAGCAAAATACCTATAGTGAGATAGAGAGGGGGGGGATACAAAAAACAGGAGGTGAGCGATCAAATCACCTCATATGAAAATCTTAAGTGTCCCTCTAAAGGAGTAATACAAAGACAGGATTGTTTAAGTGGGGGCAGAGGAGTTACCTGAGATGTGGCTGATGCTTGGAGTGATCCTCGGTGCTTCATACACGCACCATGAGAGCGTTTGTGGGCTGGCACCATGCTTTATATGTGTGGGTGGGGACTAAGTGGCCAATCCTCACAGTGGATGTAAGAGGGGGAGGGGCCACCAGGACGCCCCCCCCAGACAATGGCATGAGAACAGCGCCTCCACCAAACCATCTCTGGGAGAAGGAGAGAGGTTTCCGGCATAGAATGCCGCCCGATGTGGCATGGTAAACATCACTAGAGCCGGCGCATTCAGCACCAGATGTGACGTAGGGGTGATGCCATCCCGTGTCATCTTTCCGCGGTGCATGCACGTAGCCACGGCAACCGGACACTACCCGGCTGCCATACCACAGTAAATAGAGGCACGTCACTAGGGGCATGAGCGGCAAAGAGACAAATTGGGCATGCGCCAAGATGCACACAGCACTGCCTGACCGGAACCTAGAGGAGATCAGGTATAAAGGGACAGGAAGGACATCAGTACTTCCAGAATCCCATATACAGAAATGAGAAGGCTTTGATAAAGAACACCCCAAATAACCTAAGGGGTCAGCAATAGAAAAAATGATGACATCATTATGATTTTGTAAAACATCCAAAAGATATAAGTAGATGTTATGAGAAAACCCCACATGCATTCATGTAAGTAATACATTTCTATCAGACATTAACCACCAATAAAGAAAATGTTTTCCCAGAAGTAAAGAAACCCTGATCCTAGGGAGACAGGTCAGAATAGTAACACTAATCAATAAAGGTCCACAAAATTGGTCAAGATAATTTTATTCCTTTTGGTTGTAAAAAACCTGATAGAAGACGAAGCTTATTATTGTTATTATTCAAGGGGGATCATATGGCTCCCATTCAGATCTCCCCGAGGTGACCCCCTCCAGGAAGGGTCTGAAAGAGACAGAACCGGTAAGTCCAGGTGGTTGAGTAGCATTGAGGCAGAAGATCCACCTTTGTTGTTGCTGTAACAGAGTCTTGTTCCAGTCGCCTCCCCGTATACCTGGATGTATACGGTGGAGGATCAGGAAGGAGACTCTGGGACAGATTCCATTGTGTATGTTGGTAACGTGTCTACCAAGGGGTAAGCTTGGATTGTACGTCTTCATTGAAGCAATGTGACCTCAGGCCCTTCACCAGAACTCTTGTATCGTCTTGCCCACATAAAAGCATGCGCATTCACAGAGGAGGAGATACACCACCCCGGGCGTTTGCCAATTGGCATAGTGTCGGGGTTTATACCGTTCACCATTCGGTAGTACAATGTTTTTGGGTCCTTTCGTGCCAGACTTCCCCTCTTTTACTTTTAGACAAGCTAGATCCCTGCGTGACCAGCTGACTTCTAGTGACTTCAGAGCAGATGGGCGTAAGGATCCATGTAAACGGGCCGGAACATTCCCCTGTGGGGGTTGTAACTACTGCCACTTCCTTCATACACCAAAAAACATTGATCTGAGAATCCTATTGGACGGAAGGTGGAGAGGTGGAGGCTCCCATCCCCCCACATTACTCCCTGGACACTGATCTCCTCTCCAGGGACACGGCATGGACACAATGAGAAGGTATTGGGGATCTGAGAATCCTATTGGATGGTATGATGAGGAACACCAATAGCATTACAGAGGCCATGACAGTTATGGAGGGAGGAGCCCCACCTAATTTACATTGAGATATTTCCACCTAAACCTGGAATGTGTAGAAATAGAGTGTCTACAATATGATACTCCCCACCCCCAATATGTGTCGTCCATTTTCTATCTGTAAATGGGTCAGATACGGAATGACCTGCAAAGAGAAAATCATTTAGAATTCAGTTGATTCTCAGGATTCATCTTTACACACAAACACAACATTTCTCCTTCACACCGTAACATAGTCACTAAGGATGAATAAAGACTCCAGTCCAACCAGTTCAACCTGTGTGTGTATTTATGTCACCACCATATACCATATCCCTGTTGTCACGGAACACACGCCCGCGGCGGATAGCTAACCGAGGCGTGGACCTTGACTAGGGTAGAGGGGAATGAGGGGGAGGAATTCTAAGCTAATAAGACTGGCCATGATACACTTTCACAGTCCACACTACCTCTGGCCACCATTAAAAGGAAGACTCCACTCCAATCAAGCTGGCTGACCACACACAGGAAGATACGAATCTTACATACAATCTGGGGAGCAGTCTAACAATTATCACACACTTCTAGGGTTCCTCCAGCTATCCTATGAGCTAGAACCCCGGTGTCACCCACTCTTCCCACTGTCCACACACCACCACACAAGTCACACCACCAACACTATCCCACCATTACCCCACAGTTTGTCCGCAGACTGGTCTGCTGGGCCACCACACACACACAGATCTCCGTCTGGCAGACCTCTTATTTTACAATCTCCATGCAATCTTTTTTTTTTTTTAGTTCAAGAAATTTTTATTGAGTTTACATTTGTTAACAAATGAATAAAACAGTCCAGTAAGGTAAAATAAGATGGATCAATACACACATTACGTATTGTTATATATTCATCGTCAATATCCAAGGAGGTTGTTGATATGGATGAATATTCCTGTGTTGGCTTCATATCTTACTATATTTCTCCCTCCAAATTGACCGATTTTTATCAGATGTTTTTGCAATGCATAGAGATGGTGATTTGGGGGGTCTGTTTAGCAGACATAAGAAGCTCCCTGTATGTGAGCCCCATACCCAGTGGGACATAGAGCCTTCCTGGAAACATATATTACACATCATATGGTCCCTCTGAGCAGTGCTCAGGTGTAGTAGTAGTACAGTAAATGTGTAGTAGAGGAGTAGTAGGGGTATAGTAGAGGTGTAGTAGAAGTATAGTAGCAGTGTAGTATCAGTGTAGTAGTGTTATAGTAGCAGTGTAGTAAAGTGTAGTAGAGGTGTAGTAGTGGTATAGTAGCAGTGTAGTAGAGGTATAGTAGCATTGCAGTAGTGCTGAAGTAGAGGTGTAGTAGTGGTGTAGTATCAGTGTAGTAGTAGTGCTGTAGTAGCAGTGGTATAATAGCAGTGTAGTAGAGGTGTAGTGCTGTAGTAGCAGTGGTATAATAGCAGTGTAGTAGAGGTGTAGTAGCGGTGTAGTATCAGTGTAGTAGTAGTGCTGTAGTAGCAGTGGTATAATAGCAGCGTAGTAGAGGTGTAGTAGCGGTGTAGTAGTGGTGTAGTATCAGTGTAGTAGTAGTGCTGTAGTAGCAGTGGTATAATAGTGGTGTAGTACAGGTGTAGTAGCGCTGTAGTAGTGGTGTAGTATCAGTGTAGTAGTAGTGCTGTAGTAGCAGTGTAGTAGTGGTGCTGTAGTATCAGTGTAGTAGTAGTGCTGTAGTAGCTGTGTAGTAGTGGTGTAGTAGAGGTGTAGTAGCGGTGTAGTATCAGTGTAGTAGTAGTGCTGTAATAGCAGTGTAGTAGTGGTGTAGTAACAGTATAGTAGTGGTGTAGTAGAGGTATAGTAGCAATGTAGTAGTGCTGAAGTAGAGGTGTAGTATCAGTGTAGTAGTAGTGCTGTAGTAGCAGTGGTATATTAGCAGTGTAGTAGCAGTGTAGTAGCGGTGTAGTAGTGGTGTAGTAGTATCAGTGTAGTAGTAGTGCTGTAGTAGCAGTGTAGTAGTGGTGTATTATCAGTGTAGTAGCAGTGGTATAATAGCAGTGTAGTAGTGGTGTAGTATTGGTATAGTAGCAGTGTAGTAGTGCTGTAGTAGAGGTATAGAAGCAATGTAGTAGTGCTGAAGTAGAGGTGTAGTAGAGGTGTAGTAGTGGTGTAGTATCAGTGTAGTAGTAGTGCTGTAGTACCAGTGTAGTAGTGGTGTAGTAGAGGTATAGTAGCAATGTAGTAGAGGTGTAGTAGCGGTGTAGTAGTGCTGTAGTAGCAGTGGTATAATAGCAGTGTAGTAGCAGTGTAGTAGTGGTGTAGTATCAGTGTAGTAGTAGTGCTGTAGTAGCAGTGTAGTAGTGTTGTAGTAGCAGTGTAGTAGTGGTGTAGTAGTGGTGTAGTATCAGTGTAGTAGCAGTGCTGTAGTAGTAGTGTAGTAGTGGTGTAGTATCAGTGTAGTAGTAGTGCTGTAGTAGCAGTGTAGTAGTGTTGTAGTAGCAGTGTAGTAGTGGTGTAGTAGCGGTGTAGTATCAGTGTAGTAGTGGTGTCGTAGAGGTGTTGGCACCCAGTGATTTCCAGATTCTAGAGAGATCTGACAGGTATGGTATATATATATATATATGTAGTGATGAGACTTGTGTAAAGTGTGAGTTATAAATGTACATGTAGTTTCCCCAGAACTGTAATGGGGTTCTGGGGGATAATTGTACAGAGTTACTTTGGTATCAGTCTGGTTGGGCTGTACTGGAGTTCTGCCTGGTGATTGGTGCAGTGAGGCCCCCATGACAGGCTGAGAACGCAGTCTGGTTGGATGTATTGGGTACCAATTTTTCCCGGAGCCAATCAGTGGGCACGTCTGGCCCCGCTGTGTAGTCTGGGGGGGTATTTAACCACTTGCCTACCCGGTACGAACACCTCCTTCCTGACCAGGCCATTTTTCAGCTTTCAGCGCTGTCGCATTTTGAATGACAATTGCGCGGTCATGCAACGCTGGACCCAAATACAATTTTTATCATTCTTTTCCCCACAGATAGAGCTTTATTTATTTATTTTGGTGGTATTTCATCACCTCTGCGGTTTTTATTTCTTGCGCTATAAACAAAAGAAGAGGGACAAGTTTGAAAAAACATAATATTTTTTACTTTTTATTATAATAAACATCCAATTTTTATTATTTTTTTTAAAACAATTTTTTTCCTCAGTTTAGGCCGATACGTATTCTTCTGCTACATATTTTTGGTAAAAAAAATCACAATAAGCGTCTATTGATTGGTTTGCGCAAAAGTTATAGCGTCTACAAAATAGGGGATAGTTTTATAGCATTTTTATTAAATATTTTTTTTTACTAGTAATGGCGGCGATCAGCGATTTTTATCGTGACTGCGACATTATGGCGGACACATCGGACATTTTTGACACATTTTTGGGACCATTGTCATTTATACAGCGATCAATGCTATTTTAATGCACTGATTACTGTATAAATGTGACTGGCAGGGAAGGGGTTAACACTAGGGGGCGCTGAAGGGGTTAATATGTTCCCTATGTGAGTGATTCTAACTGTGGGGGGAGGGGACTCACAAGGGGAGGAGACCGATCGGTGTCCCTATGTACAAGGGACACACCATCGGTCTCCTCTCCTCTGACAGGACGTGGATCTGAGTGTTTACACCCCATCATTACACACACAGATCCACGTCCCGCTCAGTTACTGGGCAATTGCGGGTGCCTGGCGGACATTGCGGCCACCGGGCATGCGCATCGGGTCCCCAGCGACGCAGCAGGCCCCCTAGTGGCCAAAAAGCAAGCGCCGTCATATGACGGCAGCCCTCCACAAGAGCCGCACCGCTCCGTCGTCATTTGACAGTGGGCAGTCAGCTACAGGTTAAGGTGCTGAAGTCACGTGTTGAGGGTTCGGCTTGCTCTTTGATTCCTGGTTCCGGTCCGGACCAACCCTGTGAGGGGTCCCGGGCCCCGGAGTGTCGGCCCCCCTGTAAGCATGGTCACTCTGACCAGCCCCAGAGGCCCTCATGGTCGGGGGTGGGGATCCGTCCGTTCCCGAGTCTCGGGCTGGTTGGAGGCCCAGTAACTGAAGGAGGATTGGGAGGTGTCCCGGGGGGCTCTCGGTATACAAGTGAGCGGGGGAGGACTCCTCGGAGGAGGGACAACAAGCTGGCTGCTGGGTAAGATCCTGGGAGCTGAGATGTATGGACACTTCTCACAGGATCACCAAGAAGGCTGAGAGATCCGGGGACTGTGAGGAAGGTTCCTACTTCTCTTCACTTACAATCTAGTCTGTGGCAGAGACTTTACTAAGTCTCCGGGTCACATGTTGGCTGCTAGATCTCTGGTTGGAGGTTTATGTGGCAGTGAAGCGCCCAGTTGGGGTATTGCCACGCTGCCCCATTGATTCCAATGGGTAGGAGGGGTATAGGAGGGGTGAATACACGGCTCCTTCACCAACCCAAAGATGCGGCTGGCCGGAGTTTTTTTAGCGTCCTGCCAGCGCAGCGCTCCGGGGTGAAGACCCTCCGCCTCTCACACTGCAGGGAAAGGAGCCGCTGTTTTCAGGCCCTATTTTTAGTGCTGTGGCCCCTGAAAAACGCCTCAGTGTGAAAGGGGAGGAGAATTCTACATAAAGACCTCATTGGTTCATCCCAAGTGCTTTTTTCTCCCACTACTATTCCTTTACACCGCTCTTTGTACTTTACAAATGCAGCAATTTAGGAATCAGATGAGAGGATCAGATCTGAGAAATCCTTATATGGGAGATAAAAAGTGCATTTTATATACAACTCTATAGATCAGAGCAACATGAGGGACCAAAATTATTAATTTTCCTTTTTTTTAAATGATTGCTTTTTTTTTCTTTAATTTTTTTTTTCTTAAAAATTAATTATTTTTTTTCACAAAATATTTTTTTTTTTCAATTTTAATTTTCTATTTTTTTTCTAAATTTTTTTTTTTTCTAAAATTATTTTTTTTTTCTATTATTTATTTTTTTTATTTATTTTTTTAAACTTTTTGATTTTATTTTTTTTTTTATTATTTTATTTTTTTACAATACAATACAGTGCATTTCATCTTTTGAACATATTACCTTACTTTGTATTCTCACATCTATAACCTACATTTTCTATGATATGAATTATTTATACTTTTACTTCTGCTATTTTACTTGCACTTTCTTCCACTCCCTCGCACGTCCACCCCCCCCCCCCCACCCAAAAAATATAATAAAAAAAAAAAAAAAAAAAAAAATTTATATGTTACTTCCCCCTCTCCCCCCCCCCACCCCCCCAGCACCCCTCCCCCTCCAGTTTCCCCCTAAACGCAAAGTAGGGAGCCCATGTGTCGCTGTACCTCTCCTCCTGTTCCTTAATTACCATTGTCAAATTTTCCATTAATTGAATTTCTCCCACTCTGGCCCACCATTGGGCCCTCGTGGGTGCTACATCTTTTTTCCACAAAGCCGGAATACAGGCTCTCGCCGCCGTGAGAAGATGTTTTAGTAGTGATTTTTTGTATTTTTCCACAGACATAGGGACAAGATTTAACAAAAATGCAGCAGGGTCTTCACCAAGTGACACCCCTGTAATTTCCTTTACTATTTCCTCGATCATTTTCCAGTATTCTCTAATTTTGTCGCATTCCCAAAAAATATGCAACATTGTACCCTCCGATTTTCCGCATCGCCAACAGGTATTTGGCGTCTGCGGGAATATGCCGTGTAGCATGCTTGGGGTCCTATACCACCGGGTAAGGATCTTATATCCTCCCT
Organism: Lithobates sylvaticus; assembly: GCA_028564925.1. Taxonomy (NCBI): domain Eukaryota; kingdom Metazoa; phylum Chordata; class Amphibia; order Anura; family Ranidae; genus Lithobates; species Lithobates sylvaticus. The sequence continues at coordinate 785,234,103 of CM053026.1, forward strand.
CCTGGTATTTACTTGCTATTGATGTTTTATGGACGGATCCCAGTATTTTTCCCTTTTGTTTTGGGGAGAACGTGAGCTTCAGATCTTTTTCCCAGGCACTTATATAACCTAAATTTTCAGGTGCTTCCAGTCTTGTAATCATTTCGTAAAAATATGACAGGGGGTGTCTTAAGTTCTCGCCCTCTAAACATATCTGCTCAAATTCCGACAACCCCCGGACTCCTGGATATTTTAGACTTTTTGAGTGAATATATGCACCCAGCTGCATGGCTCTAAAGTAGTCTAATTCTGGAGAAAGTTCACTTTCTATCTCCCTTCTTGTCATTAATCTTCCCTCTTTTGAGAAGTGTATGATCCTATTTTTCCCCCTACCTCTCAGGTCGCGGAATTTGTGGTCAAATAAGCCTGGCTTAAATTCATATGTCCCTAGTATAGGTACCATAGGACTTGGTTCACTTGATATCTTGTTTTTATTGAAAGATTTTTTACTTGTGCTTAAAGTTGCCCCTATCAATGGGTGTTTTTTGGCTATCGTTGGGATATCCTTTCCAGCCATCCATGCCAACCCCTCTAAGGGGGCTTTACTCGCTATTTGTTCCATAAGTACCCATGGCTTCTTTTTTTTAGCACACCACTCCTTAATTCTGACTAAATGTGAGGCCTCCTGGTACCTACCTGGGTCTGGAAATCCAATACCACCTTTTCCTTTAGGGAGAGTCAGAATCGATCTCCGTACTCTTGCAGGCTTTCCAGCCCATATAAAGCTCAAGAAACCTGATCGGAGTTCTTTCATAAAACTTTGGGGGATCTTTACTGGCATAGTTTGGAATAGGTATAGCAGCCGTGGCATTACATTCATTTTTATTATATTCGTCCTCCCAAACCAAGTGAAGATTTCTTTGTCCCATCTTTTCAAATCTGTCTTTATTTGTTTTAACATTGGGGCATAATTTAATTCAAACGCTCTACTTAACATTTTAGGTATTTTGGTGCCCAGATAATCAATATATGAGTCTGTCCATCTAAATTTAAATTGGGAGGTTATCTGGTGGGTCAGAGATTCACTCATCTCCAATCCCATAGCTTCTGACTTGCTATAATTCACTTTGAAGTTGGCTATGTCCCCAAATTTCTGTAGCTCCCCCAAGAGGGGAGGCAGGGATATGGCTGGAGAGGATATAAAAAAGATCAGGTCGTCAGCAAAAGCTGCTAGTTTGTGTTCCTCAGTTTCTGTTTTTATGCCTCTAATGTCACGGTTTGAGCGAATTATTCTTAGAAATGGTTCCATTGTAAGAATGAAAATAATAGGCGATAGTGGACATCCCTGACGTGTTCCATTCCGGATTTGAAAAGATTCCGAAAGTCTTTCATTTACTTTCACTTTAGCCGTCGGCACTGAGTATAGGTTTTGGAGCCATCTCAACATTCCCACCCCCAGACCGATATGTTGGAGTGTGGCCCTCAGATACCGCCAGTCCACCCTATCAAACGCTTTTTCTGCGTCAGCTGATATTAATGTTAAGGGTTTGTGCTGGGTTTGTGACCAGTATATTGCATTTATTACTCTCTGTGTATTTTCCCTCCCTTCCCTCCCTGGGGTAAACCCTACTTGGTCGGGGTGGATCAGTTCCGGTATGTATTCAATCAATCTGTTAGCTAATATTTTGGAGAACATTTTTAGGTCGACATTTAATAATGATATCGGCCGGTAGCTAGAGCACTGGGATGGGTCCTTCCCCTCTTTTGGAATAACAACAATATGAGCTAACAGTATCTCTTCGGGTAGCTTATGTCCTTCCTGTATTGAGTTAAATGCTGCTAAAAACCTTGGGAGCAATTTCTCTTCGAATGCTTTATAGTAGGATAAAGAATACCCATCGGGTCCTGGCGCTTTGCCTACGGGTAAGGAGTTCAAGACTTTCCTGAACTCCTCAGCCGTTATTGGCTTATCCAGTTCTCGCAGGGCTTCTTCTGTTATTTTGGGCATTTCTGATAAACGTAAATATTCTCTAATTGCCTCCTCTTTCTTTTTGTTTTTCCCTATGCTACCTTCACCCTCAAGTTGATAGAGGCCCTCATAATATTTCTTAAAGGCCTGAGCTATTTTCTCTGAGGAGTTTAATATCTCTCCTCCTTGCGATTTAATGCCCATTATTTGTCTCCTTATATTGGGTTGTTTTAACGCTCTTGCTAACATCCTACTCGGCTTATTCCCATACTCATACATTTTTTGACTATTTCGTTTTATCTTTGCTTTAGCTTGTTCGATGAGCAGGGAATTTAAATCGCCCCGTAGATTATTTAACTTCTCTTCTATTTTTTGTGCCTGAGTTTTTTTATGTACCATTTCTACTTCCCTGATATCTTTAAGTAAGGCTTCTATTTGTTCATTCAATTTCTTTTTCCTATAGGATCCTAAAGAGATAAAGAGTCCTCTCATCACACATTTATGCGTCTCCCAGATACCAAATGGTGTTGTTTCTTCCGTCTCGTTTATTTGGAAGAAGGAATCCATTTCGCTATCTAATATTTTTTTATACTCTCTATCCTTCAAAAGTGACTCATTCATCTTCCACTGATATTCCCGATACTCTACTTCACCTAAATCCATTTCACAGCTGGTCGGAGCATGGTCGGATAGTGTAAAAGAGCCTATGTCAGCCTTTGTCAAATGTGTCAGTCCCGTCTGCGAAACAAAAACATAATCAATACGGGTATATGTCTTATGTTTCGCAGAAAAGAATGTATAGTCTCTTTCTTGGGTATGAAGTGTCCTCCATGCATCCACCAGTTGCATGTCATTAAATAGTAGTTTTTTAATTTTCCTTATTTTGGTATATGTCAGATGGGAGGCGCCTCTTGAGGTGTCCTTAAGGGGGTCCAAGACCACATTTAGATCTCCACCCATAATTATCAAACCCTCTACATGTCTCTGAATCTCTCGAATACTAGTCTCTAAATAGTTAATCTGGTTGATATTTGGGAGATATAGATTCACCAATGTCACCTTTTGTTGTCCTATTAGGCCTTTCACAATTAAGAGGCGGCCCACCTCATCCTTTATTACTTTTAATTCTTTCCATGGGGTCTGCTTCGATATCAAAATGGCCACTCCGTTTGATTTAGAGTTCTGGGAAATCCCATGGTATACACTGGTGAATCCGTAGTCTCCCAAATTCGGTATTTTTCTTCCACTAAAATGTGTTTCCTGTAGGAAAGCTATATTTGTTTTTAGTCTTCTCAGTTCGGCGAGAAGCCTGACCCGTTTTTCCGGAATATTTAATCCCTTTACATTATAGGAAGTAAACTTTATTCTAGTCATTTTGTAATTTTGCTAGGAGGGTTAGGAACACAATGGCGAGGGGAGGAGGGGGGCAGGGAGGGAAAGAAGGGAGAAGAGAAAAAAAAAAAAAGAGAAAAAAAAAAAAAAAAAAACCCCAAACCGTTGATCTCGGGGGGGAAGCGACCCTGATGCGGCCTTCCTATATCAGCGTGCACCCCTTCATTGATACAACCAAAAAAAAAAAAAAGTAAAAAAAATAAGAGGGAAAGTGAAGGGGGGAGCAGGAATACCCTGTTCTCCTCCCTTCCCCTTCTCTCTTAGTCGTCCCCGACTTATCCTCTACTCAGAGGAGGAACGACCAATGTGGGGGAGTGTCCCCAAACACGTCAGGAGCTCAGAACACGCCCCAGCGGCTGCACATTTCTTAAATCTGAAAATTATACCGATCCCTCTAGTTTTTTACATTCACGTTGACATTTTCGCCTATTTTGGCAATACCTCATATATTGTCAGGTATAATCCCCGTAATTAATAATCATTTCGGTCTACCTAACACATCACTTACATCTCTATATTCCTTAGTACTTTTCTTCTCATGCAGTGTTATAACCATAAGCCATGTACATCATCATTACATCGTCCCCGCATCTTTACATCTTCCCTTTTCCTCCCCCCCCCTCCCTAGCCCCCCCCCTTCTCCCCAAATGGCTCCCCTCCACCTCACCTCCCCCACCCCCCCCCACCCCCCATCTTCTCATGATATGGTCTAGACTAATTGTTCCCTACTCTTACCTCCCTCTCCTTCTTCTATCACCCTTTCCCCCTCCCCTCACTCTCCCTCCTCACGTACATTCCCCCCCTTTTAAATAACATACCTTGTGCCCTTGTTTCCTGTACCCCCAATTCCTATGTGTTTTATAACATCATATCAAAAACAGTGAAAGAAATATAATCAAATATGTGTACCTGTTTTATACATAGTGTATGTGTGTGTTACATGTGCTGTATTGAGTGCTGTATTAAGTGTACAGTTCATCCTACCATGTGCGTGCTGTATGTTTCATGTCGCTAAATATGTGTATTTTAAATTGATTTCCCCTTAAGACCCACTTTTCCCTTCTTTTGAATTACTATCCCTCCTCCCCTTATTAGTCATACACCTAATGTGCAAAAAAAAAAAAAAAAAAAAAAAAAAAAAAAAAAAAAAAAAAAAAAAAAAATAGATAAATAAAAAAAAAAAAAAAAAAAAAAAAAAATGGGGGATACCTAAGGCATTCCCGTCCCCTACGGCTCCCCTGTGTAGGACCTAGTGGTGGCCCCAAAAAAAAAAAAAAAAAAAAAAAACACACACCACTCCAAATTCACCCTACATGTAAAAACAACAACAACAAATTTTTTTTCAAAATTATTATTATTTTTTTTTAATTATTATTTTTTTTTATTTCACCCCTCTAGCACACATTCTCTACTCCTAAGATTTCCCTTACTAGTACACATCTTCTCTCCCCTCCATCCCCCACTATTTACACAAATCTCCCTCCATCAGTGATGGTGATCCTTGGGACCCCCCCGGATGTTTTAGAACTACATTTCCCATGATGCTCAACTACACTGCAGAGTGCATTAGCAGCATCATGGGAAATGTACTTCTCATCACCCCCCCCCCCCCTCCTAGAACAATACCCACCTCCTGCTGACCCCAAATTCCCCCCTTTCCAATGAAACCCCCCCTCCCCAATCGCCTTGTGGTGCCCCCACCTCATATGATCCCACAGTGCCCAGGGCAGCCAGACCCTCCTGCCCACCGTTGCCCCGGCCCTGATCATCTGATTACTGGTACCCCCCATCTCCATCCCGTCTTCTGTATAGGGAGGGGCTCGGGCGTGTTCTCACACTCCACATGTAGATCCCGCCAGGAAGACGGCACGGCGCCAATCACAGGCAGGGAGACATTTTCCCGATGTGCGGCTGCAGAGATGGTGAAATGTCTCCCTGCCTGTGATTGGCGCCGTGCCGTCTTCCTGGCGCCCTCTACATGTGGAGTGTGAGAAGACGCCCCCGAGCCCATCCCGTCTTCTGTATATCTGAGATAATCCTCTTCACAAGTCTCACTACTGCATTGTGTGTTATCAGATTACAGGTCACTATTGATGACCTTCATCTCCAATGGAGGTCTATGAGGTGAGTGACTTCCTATTCATTGTTATCAATGTGACACCCAATCAGTTATTACAATCCATGCAACAAGCCGAGGGAAGGACTCGTAGCAGCCAATCGAAATGCATCCAGAACTGGTCTGTAATAAGGAATCTCTCTGGAGGGGGGGGGAGGAGCTTCAACCTGATTGGTTGTGCTGAGATAATAAAAACGGACTCTCTAGACTCGGAATCCGGTGTGTTTTGTATAACTATGAAATCTACAAAACCCGCAACTGTCAATGGAAGCTTCATGATAAACCTGCAAGTGAGAATTACACTCCGCAGACGAGACTTCATCTAGTATGAGGATTACACTCCGCAGACGAGACTTCATCTAGTATGAGGATTACACTCCGCAGACGAGACTTCATCTAGTATGAGGATTACACTCCGCAGACGAGACTTCTTCTAGTATGAGGATTACACTCCGCAGACGAGACTTCATCTAGTATGAGGATTACACTCCGCAGACGAGACTTCTTCTAGTATGAGGATTACACTCCGCAGACGAGACTTCATCTAGTATGAGGATTACACTACGCAGACGAGACTTCATCTAGTATGAGGATTACACTCTGCAGACGAGACTTCTTCTAGTATGAGGATTACACTCCGCAGACGAGACTTCATCTAGTATGAGGATTACACTACGCAGACGAGACTTCATCTAGTATGAGGATTACACTCCGCAGACGAGACTTCTTCTAGTATGAGGATTACACTCCGCAGACGAGACTTCTTCTAGTATGAGGATTACACTCCGCAGACGAGACTTCTTCTAGTATGAATTGTAACCGCTCGCCGACCGCCTCGCGCAGATATACTGCGGCAGAATGGCGCGTACAGGAAAACTAACGTACCCGTACGTTGCCCTTTAAGAGGCGGCCTGCAGGCGCGCACACGGGAAGCTCCGTGAGTCGGATTGCGGGTCCCGCAGACTCGATGTCGGTGGGGATACCCGCAATCGTCTCACGGAGAGGAAGAACGGGGAGATGCTGATGTAAACGAGCATCTCCCTGTTCTGCCTAATGATAGTGTCACTGATCAGCTCTCCCTGTGATCGGAGCAGAGATCAGTGATGTGTCACACGTAGCCACGCCCCCCCCCCACAGTTATCATCACTCCCTAGGACATGTGTAACCCCTTAACTGCCCCCTAGTGGTTAACCCCTTCACTGCCGGTGTCATTTACACAGGAATTGGTGCATTTGTATAGCACTGTATAAATGACTGGTCCCAAATATGGCCGATGTGTCCGTCATAACGTCGCAGTCACGATAAAAATGGCTGATTGCTGCTTTTACTAGTAAATAAAAAAAAATGAACTGCTTCCCCACCGCCTCGCGCAGATATACATCGGCAGAAGGGCTCGTACAGGCAGAATCACGTACCGGTACGTTGCCCTTTAAGAGGCGGTCTGCAGGCGCGCACACGGGAAGCTCCGTGAGTCGGGTGGCGGGTCCCGTGGACCTTTATGGATTTTTTTTTTGGCGGACCTGAACGGACCGATGGATGTCAGCGGTGACATGTCCGCTGACATCCGACCCGCTCCGATCCGAAAAAGTGTGACGGAGGAAAAAGCTATTTTTCCATCCGTCTGCGGATCGGATCGGGTGACGGACTCTCCGGTCTGTCGTCACCCGATCTCCCATAGGGGAGAGCGGCGCTCTGCAGGTCCATCCCCGCACAGAGTGCAGAGACGGACCTGTCATCTTCCTGCACAGCGGGGGATCGACGGAGCGATCCCCCGCTGTGCATGCAAAGAGAAAATCATTTAGAATTCAGTTCATTCTCAGGATTCATCTTTACACACAAACACAACATTTCTCCTTCACACCGTAACATAGTCACTAAGGATGAATAAAGACTCCAGTCCAACCAGTTCAACCTGTGTGTGTATTTATGTCACCACCATATACCATATCCCTGTTGTCACGGAACACACGCCCGCGGCGGATAGCTAACCGAGGCGTGGACCTTGACTAGGGTAGAGGGGAATGAGGGGGAGTAATTCTAAGCTAATAAGACTGGCCATGATACACTTTCACAGTCCACACTACCTCTGGCCACCATTAAAAGGAAGACTCCACTCCAATCAAGCTGGCTGACCACACACAGGAAGATACGAATCTTACATACAATCTGGGGAGCCGTCTAACAATTATCACACACTTCTAGGGTTCCTCCAGCTATCCTATGAGCTAGAACCCCGGTGTCACCCACTCTTCCCACTGTCCACACACCACCACACAAGTCACACCACCAACACTATCCCACCATTACCCCACAGTTTGTCCGCAGACTGGTCTGCTGGGCCACCACACACACACAGATCTCCGTCTGGCAGACCTCTTATTTTACAATCTCCATGCAATCTTTTTTTTTTTTTTTTTTAGCTCAAGACATTTTTATTGAGTTTACATTTGTTAACAAATGAATAAAACAGTCCAGTAAGGTAAAATAAGATGGATCAATACACACATTACGTATTGTTATATATTCATCGTCAATATCCAAGGAGGTTGTTGATATCGATGAATATTCCTGTGTTGGCTTCATATCTTACTATATTTCTCCCTCCAAATTGACCGATTTTTATCAGATGTTTTTGCAATGCATAGAGATGGTGATTTGGGGGGTCTGTTTAGCAGACATAAGAAGCTCCCTGTATGTGAGCCCCATACCCAGTGGGACATAGAGCCTTCCTGGAAACATATATTACACATCATATGGTCCCTCTGAGCAGTGCTGGGACAAGGCCATCCAGTGCCCAGGGCCAACATGGCAAACTGCGCCCCCCTCCCCCCTCCCCAGGATTGGACCAGTAGTGGTTTAAGGTCTGTAATGTTTGTGACATGCACTGAAATAGTACAACCAATGTTACCCTCCAGCAACCTGGAGAGTATAAACTTGGTGCCCACATACCGGCTAGTGGTAGGTGGTGTCCCTGGAATTAAAGCTGTGCCAGCAGTGGTGGTGTCCCTGGGGAAAATTGTCCCTGCGTCTGTAGTATCACTGGAAGATAAAAATGTCCCTATGTTGGTGGCATCACTGGGAAGGAAATGTGTCGTTATGTTGTTGGTGTCAGTCTGGAGGGGGGGTGGAGCCTGAGGGGGGCATGGTCCTAAAGGGATCTAGGGGGGGGGGCACTGAGGGGGTAAGGGGGGCTGAAAGGTCTCCAAGGGCTTGTTCAGACATGCGGCTGTCATTGCTGGTGTGTGACAGCTGGTGAGGGGGCCATAGGTTGCCATCCCCGGTTTTAACCCTAAAAATGCCGACCTACTGTGTACAGTGCATGCCATTTCAATGTCGCCATGTGTACCGCCCTGGCTGGCATCATCTCCTTTTCCAGGTGGGTGGTTGGGGCACTAAAACACTTCCCTCCCCTCCCCCACCTGTGTGACTGAGCCCCAATGCCTTGCTTACACTTGTGCTTGAAGGGGTCATATAATAAGGTGGTTGAGCTGCAGTTTTACCGTCTCCGCCCCTTTAATCTTCCAATGTAGCCATATGGAGTATGCAGATGATGGAGCTATGATGTTATGTATCTGACAATAAATCACCCCTCCCCCCCACCGGTCTCATTTGGGGGGCAGTACTGCCTGCTGAACATCACCCATTTAAGTAAAGTCCATGTTATTGGAATCATGACAGCATACACCAAGGACTTGTGTTACGGATTCATAGATATGTGGGGTTCCCCTTTAAGCAGCTTTCCAGCGCTACAAAAAGCCCCCACCCCCCTGTCCCCCGATCCAGCGATGCCCCCGCCCCCATCCTCAGTCCTCTCCCCTGCCTCCCCCCAGCACCGGCAACACAAGTGTGGGCACCCGGCTGTGACAGCTCGCGGCTTCATAGCGGGGTGCGCACTGCGCATGCGCGAGTCGTTCTGTGCATCCTGATTGGCCGGGCCGGGACCTGTGACGTGTCCCAGAAGATTGCAGGGAGGGGGAGGGGCGGCCAGAGTGGGAGCCGGGTACCTGTCAAAATGAGGTACCCACCCCTCCCCCAAAACAAATGAGATGCCAAAGCATGCCAGGGGGTGAGGAGTCCTTAAAGGGGAACTCCCCCTCTTGGGTGGAACTCGGCCTTAAATATAAATGGCAGTGCTGTGCGTCTACTAAAGGACAGAGCACTTCTGTGTTTGTCAGGAAAGACACAATTCTCTGCACATTCTTGTCATGTAAGCACCGGAACCGAGCCTTATAGCCGGTGTGGGCAGTTTACCTGCAGTTTTAGGTGCCCTCCTGATGAATTCTATTGAACTGGGCATTTTCTGAACACGCATGAAAGATGCAGCATGCAAGACTGTGATTGGCTGTCATGAAAACACTCAGTGTAATAGAATGTAATGGGAGCGCACCTAAGGCCTCATGTAGACGGCTGCTGGTAAAGAGACGTTTAGGAGAAGTTCCTGAACCCTCCTCTATGTTCTCTTATCAGTACATGTACACGGCTCCTTTATACTCCTTTCTAGGCGCTTTACAGCCTTTTCTTGGCACGCAACAAAAATGGCTTCAGAAGCTCTGATTAGAGGCATTTCAAACGCCAAACGCGACAAAACGCGGAAACTCGCACTTATCAGCGTCTTGTTTACAGGCTTTTTTTATTTTTTGTTATTTAAAAAAAAAAAAAAAAATTTCCAACTGCTTCTAGACGCAAATGTGACTAAACGCGACATGTAAACGCAGCTAAATGGCGGTTTATAGACGCCGGTTTCTAGCTGTCAAGTTAAATCTTTCAGGAGAGGTTGAAATGTCACAGTCCCAGAGGATGCTGGGACTGACATCATAAGGGGGCGGGGTCACATGTGACATGAGCCAGTGGCCCCGCCCCTTGTCCCTATATAACTGTCAGCATAACACGTCTGAGCCATTAGAAGAGGAGACAGCGACGAGTCAACATCGGAAGAAGAAAGAAGCAGAAGGCGGTGACAGAAGCCCCGGGGCCACCGCTAGTAAAAGAGCTGGAAGAAGAAAGCGGAGGCCCGGCAAGAAGAACAGAAGAGACCCCCGAAGTCGGAACGAGACCCCCAGAGGGCGGCAGCGGCAAAGAAGAAAGCCGGGCTCCTCCGCTAGTGAAAGAGCAGAATATATCGGAGGAGTCCGGCGAGAAGACGCCCCGGAGCTGTGCAATAAAGTATTTTAAAAAATTGTGTTGTTTTTTTTATTTAGACTTTTTTCCTTAGGTGAATGGGTAGGGGTACATCCCATACTCATTCACATAGGGTGGGGGGCCGGGATCTGGGGGCCCCCTTATTAGGGGGCTCCCGGATTCCGGTAATCCCCCCGCCCGCAGACCCCGACAACCAACGGCCAGGGTTTCGGGAAGAGGCCATTGTCCTCATCAACATGGGGACAAGGTGCTTTGGGCACCCCCCATGGGGCACCCCCCATGTTGAGGGCACGCGGCCTGGTCCGGCTCAGGAGGGGAGGCGCTCGCTCGTCCCCACCCCCTTTCCTGACCGGCCGGGCTGCGAGCTCGGATAAGGGTCTGATATGGATTCCCGTAGGGATTCCCCTTTAAATCCATACCAGGGGACGGGGCTAGTGGCGGCATTGGCTTCCTTCGCTAGTCCCGCCTACCTGGAGTCACGTTCTAAATGAACGCACTTTCCTCCGTGTGTGGGGCAAGTCTGTTCATTTCAAAAGTCCCGCGGACCTCCACACAGACGGCGGGATTGTCCTCCGGACCGCCGAGTCCGGCGGACAATTTTAAGTCAAAACTTAAGACTAGGTCCTCCGAATAAAAAGTCAGCCGGAGCCCCACACCCGGTCGGAATGTCCGGCGGACTCCAGTCCAGCTGACAATCCCGCCGGAAAGTCCGATCGTGTGTACGCGGCATAACATGAAAAATAAAAAGTGCTGATTTTAAAGTCTTATATACAAATTATTGCCATAGAAAGTGTTTGGGGACCCGGGTCCTGCCCCAGGGGAGTGTTTGGGGACCCGGGTCCTGCCCCAGGGGAATGTTTGGGGACCCGGGTCCTGCCCCAGGGGAGTGTTTGGGGACCCGGGTCCTGCCCCAGGGGAGTGTTTGGGGACCCGGGTCCTGCCCCAGGGGAGTGTTTGGGGCCCCGGGTCCTGCCCCAGGGGAATGTTTGGGGACCCGGGTCCTGCCCCAGGGGAGTGTTTGGGGACCCGGGTCCTGCCCCAGGGGAATGTTTGGGGACCCGGGTCCTGCCCCAGGGGAGTGTTTGGGGACCCGGGTCCTGCCCCAGGGGACGTGTATCAAGGCAATTTTTTTTTTTAAACGGCCGTTTCTTGCGGGAGCAGTGATTTTTTTTAATGCTTAACCACTTCCCGCCCGACCAATAGCAGATTGACGTCCGGGAAGTGGTTTTTCGATGTAGTAGAGGTGTAGTAGTGGTATAGTAGCAGTGTAGTAGAGGTGAAGAAGTCGTATAGTAGCTGTGTAGTAGAAGTAGAGTGTAGTAGCAGTGTAGTAGAGGTGTGTAGTGGTGTAGTGTAGTAGTGGTATAGTAGTGTGTAGTAGCAGTGTAGTAGCAGTGTAGTAGTGGTGTAGTAGTAGAGGTGTAGTAGCAGTGTAGTAGTAGTGTGTAGTAGTGTAGTAGTGTGTAGTAAGGTGTAGTAGTGGTGTAGTAGTAGTGTAGTGTAGTGTAGTAGCAGTGTAGTAGTAGTGCTAGTAGCAGTGGTAGTATAGCAGTGTAGTAGTGGTGTAGTAGAGTGTAGTAGTAGCGGTGTAGTAGCAGTGTAGTAGTAGTGTGTAGTAGCAGTGTAGTAGTAGTAGTAGTAGCAGTGTGTAGTAGTGGTAGTAGTAGTAGTAGTGTGTAGTAGCAGTATAGTAGCAGTAGTAGGTAGTAGAAGTAGTGTAGTAGTAGTAGTAGTAGCAGTGTAGTAGTAGTGTAGTAGTAGTAGTGTGTAGTAGTAGCAGTGTAGTAGTAGCAGTAGTAGTAGTGGTGTAGTAGTGTGTAGTAGTAGTGTAGTAGTGTAGTAGTAGAGGTGTAGTAGCAATGTAGTAGAGGTGTAGTAGTGGTGTAGTAGTGGTGTAGTATCAGTAGTAGTGTAGTAGTAGTAGTAGTGTAGTAGCAGTGTAGTAGAGTAGTGGTGTAGTAGCAGTGTAGTAGAGGTGTAGTAGTGGTGTAGTAGCAGTGTGTAGTAGTGTAGTGGTGTAGTAGTGTAGTGTAGTAGCAGTGTAGTAGTAGTAGCAGTGTAGTAGCAGTGTAGTAGTAATAGTAGTAGTAGTAGTAGTGGTGTAGTAGTAGTAGTGTAGTAGTAGTGTGTAGTAGTAGTGTGTAGTAGTGGTGTAGTAGAGTGTAGTAGTAGTAGTAGTAGTGTAGTAGTGTGTAGTAGTAGTAGTAGTGGGGTGTAGTAGCAGTGTAGTAGTGAAGTAGTAGTAGTAGGTGTAGTAGAGGTGTAGTAGCAGTAGTAGTAGTAGTGTAGTAGCAGTGTAGTAGTAGTAGTAGTAGCAGTGGTGTAGTAGCAGTGTAGTAGTAGCAGCAGTGTAGTAGTGGTGTAGTAGTAGTGTAGTAGAGTGTAGTAGTAGTGTAGTAGTAGTGTAGTAGTGGTGTAGTAGTGCTGTGTAGTAGTAGGTAGTAGTAGTGTGTGTAGTAGTGTAGTCAAGTAGTGTAGTAGTGTGTAGTAGCTGTAGTAGTAGTGTAGTAGTAGCAGTGTAGTAGTGGTGTAGTAGTAGTGTAGTAGTAGTAGTAGTAGTGTGTAGTAGCAGTGGTAGTAGTAGTAGTGTGTAGTAGTGGTGTAGTAGAGTGTGTAGTAGTAGTAGTAGCAGTGTGTAGTATAGTAGTAGTGTAGTAGTAGTGTAGTAGTATAGTAGCAGTGTAGTAGCAGTGTAGTAGCAGTGTAGTAGTAGCAGTGTAGTAGTGTAGTAGTAGTAGTAGTGTAGTAGCAGTGTAGTAGTGTGTAGTAGCAGTGTGTAGTAGCAGTGTAGTAGTAGTGTAGTAGTGTAGTAGTGGTGTAGTAGTGTAGTAGTAGTAGTAGTAGTGTAGTAGTAGTGTGTAGTAGTAGTGTAGTAGTAGCAGTGTAGTAGTAGTAGTGTGTAGTAGTAGTAGTAGTAGTAGTGTGTGTAGTAGCAGTGTAGTAGTGCTGTAGTAGTGGTGTAGTAGTAGAGTGTAGTAGTGTGTAGTAGTGGTGTAGTAGCAGTGTAGTAGTAGTAGTAGTAGTGGTGTAGTAGCAGTGTAGTAGTGTGTAGTAGCAGTGTAGTAGAAGAGTAGTAGTAGTAGTAGTGGTAGTAGTAGTAGTGTAGTAGCAGTGTAGTGTAGTAGTAGTGTAGTAGCAGGTGTAGTAGTAGTAGTGTAGTAGAGTGTGTAGTAGTAGTGTAGGTGTAGTAGCAGTGAAGTAGTAGTAGTAGTAGTAGTAGCGTGTGTAGTAGTAGTGTAGTAGTGGTGTAGTAGCAGTGTGTAGTAGTGGTGTAGTAGAGGTGTAGTAGTAGTAGTAGTGTAGTAGTAGTGTAGGTGTAGTAGTGTAGTAGTAGTAGTGTAGTAGTAGTGTGTAGAAGTGTAGTAGTGTGTAGTAGTAGTGTAGTAGTAGTAGTGTAGTAGTGGTAGTAGTGTGTAGTAGCAGTGTAGTAGTGTAGTAGTAGTAGTCAGTGTAGTATCAGTGTAGTAGTAGTAGTAGTAGTAGTAGTAGTGGTATAGTAGCAGTGTAGTAGTGGTAGTAGTAGTAGGTGTAGTATAGGTGTAGTAGCAGTGTAGTAGTAGTAGTGTAGTAGTAGTGTAGTAGCAGTGTAGTAGTAGTAGTAGTAGTAGCAGTGTAGTAGCAGTGTAGTAGTGTGTAGTAGTAGTGTAGTAGTAGTAGTAGTGTAGTAGCAGTAGTAGTAGTGTGTAGTAGTAGTGGTAGTAGCAGGTGTAGTAGCGGTGTAGTAGTAGCAGGTGTAGTAGTAGTAGCAGTGTAGTAGTAGTAGTAGGTAGTAGTAGGTGTAGTAGCAGTAGTGGTGTAGTAGTAGCAGTGTAGTAGCAGTGTGTAGTAGTGTAGTAGTGGTGTGTAGTAGTAGTGTGTAGTAGTGGTAGTAGTAGTAGTGTAGTAGTAGTGTGTAGTAGAGTAGTAGTGTAGTGTAGTAGCAGTAGTAGTAGTGCAGTGTAGTAGCAGTAGTAGTAGCAGTGTAGTAGAAGTATGTGTAGTAGTGTAGTAGCAGTGTAGTAGTAGTGTAGTAGTAGGTGTAGTAGTAGTAGTAGTAGTGTAGTAGGTGTAGTAGTGTGTAGTAGTAGTGTAGCAGTAGTGTGTAGTAGTAGCAGTGTGTAGTAGTGTAGTAAGTAGTAGTGGTGTAGTAGCAGTGTAGTAGTAGTGCTGTAGTAGTGGTGTAGTAGTAGTGTAGTAGTAGTGGTGTAGTAGTGTAGTAGTAGTGTGTAGTAGGTGTAGTAGCAGTGTAGTAGTAGTAGTAGTAGTAGCAGTGTAGTAGCAGTAGTAGTGTAGTAGTAGTGGTGTAGTAGCAGTGTAGTAGTGTAGTAGTAGGTGTAGTAGCAGTAGTAGCAGTGTAGTAGTGTAGTAGTAGTAGTGTAGTATCAGTGTAGTAGTAGTGCTGTAGTAGCAGTGTAGTATCAGTGTAGTAGTGGTGTAGTAGTAGTAGTGGTGTAGTAGCAGTGTAGTAGTAGTAGTAGTGTAGTAGCGGTGTAGTATCAGTGTAGTAGTAGTGCTGTATTAGCAGTGTAGTAGCGGAGTAGTAGCAGTGTAGTAGCGGTGTAGTAGCAGTGTGTAGTAGTAGTGGTGTAGCAGTGGTATTATATATATATATGTAGTGATGAGACTTGTGTAAAGTGTGAGTTATAAATGTACATGTAGTTTCCCCAGAACTGTAATGGGGTTCTGGGGGATAATTGTACAGAGTTACTTTGGTATCAGTCTGGTTGGGCTGTACTGGAGTTCTGCCTGGTGATTGGTGCAGTGAGGCCCCCATGACAGGCTGAGAACGCAGTCTGGTTGGATGTATTGGGTACCAATCTTTCTCGGAGCCAATCAGTGGGCACGTCTGGCCCCGCTGTGTAGTCTGGGGGGGGATTTAAGGTGCTGAAGTCACATGTTGAGGGTTCGGCTTGCTCTTTGATTCCTGGTTCCGGTCCGGACCAACCCTGTGAGGGGTCCCGGGCCCCGGAGTGTCGCCCCCCTGTAATCATGGTCACCCTGACCAGCCCCAGAGGCCCTCATGGTCGGGGGTGGGGATCCGTCCGTTCCCGAGTCTCCGGCTGGTTGGAGGCCCAGTAACTGAAGGAGGATTGGGAGGTGTCCCGGGGGGCTCTCGGTATTGGAGGGACCTCATACAAGTGAGCGGGGGAGGACTCCTCGGAGGAGGGACAACAAGCTGGCTGCTGGGTAAGATCCTGGGAGCTGAGATGTATGGACACTTCTCACAGGATCACCAAGAAGGCTGAGAGATCCGGGGACTGTGAGGAAGGTTCCTACTTCTCTTCACTTACAATCTAGTCTGTGGCAGAGACTTTACTAAGTCTCCGGGTCACATGTTGGCTGCTAGATCTCTGGTTGGAGGTTTATGTGGCAGTGAAGCGCCCAGTTGCGGTATTGCCACGCTGCCCCATTGATTCCAATGGGTAGGAGGGGTATAGGAGGGGTGAATACCCGGCTCCTTCACCAACCCAAAGATGCGGCTGGCCGGAGTTTTTTTAGCGTCCTGCCAGCGCAGCGCTCCGGGGTGAAGACCCTCCGCCTCTCACACTGCAGGGAAAGGAGCCGCTGTTTTCAGGCCCTATTTTTAGTGCTGTGGCCCCTGAAAAACGCCTCAGTGTGAAAGGGGAGGAGAATTCTACAGAAAGACCTCATTGGTTCATCCCAAGTGCTTTTTTCTCCCACTACTATTCCTTTACACCGCTCTTTGTACTTTACAAATGCAGCAATTTAGGAATCAGATGAGAGGATCAGATCTGGGAAATCCTTTTATGGGAGATAAAAAGTGCATTTTATATACAACTCTATAGATCAGAGCAACATGAGGGACCAAAATTATTTATTTTTTCAAAAAAGATTTTTTTTTTCAAATTTCCTAATTTTCCTTTTTTTTAAATGATTGATTTTTTTTTCTAAAATTATTTTTTTTTTTCAAAAATTATTTTTTTTTCAAATTTTTTTTTTCTAAATTTTTTTTTTTTTCACAAAATATTATTTTTTTTCAAATTTCCTAATTTTCATATTTTTTTTCTAAAATGATTGATTTTTTTTTCTAAAATTATTTTTTTTTTTATTTATTTTTTTTAAATGATTTTTTATTTTAAATGATATATATTTTTTTTTCATTTTCAAAAATGATCATTTTATTTTTTTTTAATTATTATTATTTTTTTAAATGATTTTTTTTTGTTTTATTTTTTTTTTTCAAAAATGATCATTTTTTTTTTTTAATTATTGTTGTTTTTTTTTTAAATGATTTTTTTTTCAAAAATTATCATTTTATTTTTTTTAATTATTATTATTATTTTTTAAATTATATTTATTTTTCTTTAATAAATATTATTTTTTTCTAAAATTATTTTTATTTTTTATTTTTTATTTTTAATTATTATTTTTTTTAAATGATATTTTTTTAAAGAATGATTTTTTTTTTCAAAAATGATTTTTTTTTTTTATGCTTTTTTTAAAATTATTTTTTTTTAAATGATTTTTTTTTCAAAAATGATTTTTTTTTTATTTTTTTTTTCAAATTTCCTAATTTTATTTTTTTTTCTAATATTATTATTTTTTTTTTTTTAATTATTATTTTTTTTAATTTCACCCCTCTAGCACACATTCTCTTTCCCTTACTAGTACACATCTTCTCTCCCTTCCATCCCCCACTATTTACACAGATCTCCCTCCATCAGTGATGGTGATCCTTGGGACCCCCCCGGATGTTTTAGAACTACATTTCCCATGATTCTCAACTACACTGCAGAGTGCATTAGCAGCATCATGGGAAATGTAGTTCCCAATCATCTCCCCCTCCTAGAACAATACCCACCTCCTGCTGACCCCAAATTCCCCCCTTTCCAATGAAACCCCCCCTCCCCAATCGCCTTGTGGTGCCCCCACCTCATATGATCCCACAGTGCCCAGGGCAGCCAGACCCTCCTGCCCCCCGTTGCCCCGGCCCTGATCATCTGATTACTGGTACCCCCCATCTCCATCCCGTCTTCTGTATAGGGATGGGCTCGGGCGTCTTCTCACACTCCACATGTAGAGGGCGCCAGGAAGACGGCACGGCGCCAATCACAGGCAGGGAGACATTTTCCCGATGTGCGGCTGCAGAGATGGTGAAATGTCTCCCTGCCTGTGATTGGCGCCGTGCCGTCTTCCTGGCGCCCTCTACATGTGGAGTGTGAGAAGACGCCCCCGAGCCCATCCCGTCTTCTGTATATCTGAGATAATCCTCTTCACAAGTCTCACTACTGCATTGTGTGTTATCAGATTACAGGTCACTATTGATGACCTTCATCTCCAATGGAGGTCTATGAGGTGAGTGACTTCCTATTCATTGTTATCAATGTGACACCCAATCAGTTATTACAATCCATGCAACAAGCCGAGGGAAGGACTCGTAGCAGCCAATCGAAATGCATCCAGAACTGGTCTGTAATAAGGAATCTCTCTGGGGGGGGGGGGAGGAGCTTCAACATGATTGGCTGAGATAATAAAAACGGACTCTCTAGACTCGGAATCCGGTGTGTTTTGTATAACTATGAAATCTACAAAACCCGCAACTGTCAATGGAAGCTTCATGATAAACCTGCAAGTGAGGATTACACTCCGCAGACGAGACTTCTTCTAGTATGAGGATTACACTCCGCAGACGAGACTTCTTCTAGTATGAGGATTACACTCCGCAGACGAGACTTCTTCTAGTATGAGGATTACACTCCGCAGACGAGACTTCATCTAGTATGAGGATTACACTCCGCAGACGAGACTTCATCTAGTATGAGGATTACACTCCGCAGACGAGACTTCATCTAGTATGAGGATTACATTCCGCAGACGAGACTTCATCTAGTATGAGGATTACACTCCGCAGACGAGACTTCATCTAGTATGAGGATTACACTCCGCAGACGAGACTTCTTCTAGTATGAGGATTACACTCCGCAGACGAGACTTCTTCTAGTATGAGGATTACACTCCGCAGATGAGACTTCTTCTAGTATGAATTGTAACCGCTTGCCGACCGCCTCGCGCAGATATACTGCGGCAGAATGGCACCTACAGGAAAACTAACCTACCCGTACGTTGCCCTTTAAGAGGCGGCCTGCAGGCGAGCACACGGGAAGCTCCGAGAGTCGGATTGCGGGTCCCGCAGACTCGATGTCGGCGGGGATAACCGCGATCGTCTCACGGAGAGGAAGAACGGGGAGATGCTGATGTAAACGAGCATCTCCCTGTTCTGCCTAATGATAGTGTCACTGATCAGCTCTCCCTGTGATCGGAGAGGAGATCAGTGACGTGTCACACGTAGCCACGCCCCCCCCCCACAGTTAGTATCACTCCCTAGGACACGCGTAACCCCTTAACTGCCCCCTAGTGGTTAACCCCTTCACTGCCAGTGTCATTTACACAGGAATTGGTGCATTTGTATAGCACTGATTGCTGTATAAATGACTGGTCCCAAATATGGCCGATGTGTCCGTCATAACGTCGCAGTCACGATAAAAATGGCTGATTGCTGCTATTACTGCTTCCCCACCGCCTCACGCAGATATACATCGGCAGAAGGGCTCGTACAGGCAGAATCACGTACCTGTACGTTGCCCTTTAAGAGGCGGTCTGCAGAAGGGCTCGTACAGGCAGAATCCTGTACCTGTACGTTGCCCTTTAAGAGGCGGTCTGCAGGCGCGCACACGGGAAGCTCCGTGAGTCGGGTGGAGGGTCCCGTGGACCTTTTATGGATTTTTTTTTTTGGCGGACCTGAATGGACCTCTATGGAGGGATGGATGTCAGCGGTGACATGTCCGCTGACATCCGACCCGCTCCGATCCGAAAAGTGTGACGGAGGAAAAAGTTATTTTTCCATCCGTCTGCGGATCGGATCGAGTGACGGACTCTCCGGTCCGTCGTCACCCGATCTCCCATAGGGGAGAGCGCCGCTCTGCAGATCCATCCCCGCACAGAGTGCAGAGACGGACCTGTCATCTTCCTGCACAGCGGGGGATCGACGGAGCGATCCCCCGCTGTGCAGAGCGGGCTCCGTACACGGACACGTTCGTGTGAAAGAGCCCTTAAGAATCATGTGGTAGCAGGTACCTCCAGAAAAGATATATTGGAGTCCTTCCCTACATTGCTTAAGGCCGTCAGATACATGGCAGATGCTTCTGCAGAGTCCATCAGGATGTCTGCCAGATCCTCAGCACTTGTTATCTCAGCAAGAAGATCCCTCTGGCTTAAGACTTGGTCAGGGGATTCAGCTTCTAAAGTAAAACTGTGCGGAATTCCCTTTTCAGGGGATTTGATGTTTGGGCCAGAACTGGAGACTGTCCTTGACAGGACGGCACACAAAAAGAAAGCTTTTCCTCAGAAAAGGAAAGTGGTACAGCAGAGGAAAAAATGTTGTCCTTTTCGACAAACCGATAAGGAAAAAGACAAAGAAAAAAACCCTGGAATCCTCAGAGAGGAAGAGGCGGGGGCGGGGTATTGTTTAGAAACCCTGAGCAATCCCCTAAAAAACAATGACCATCTCCCAGTAGGCGGGAGACTTCAGGATTTCTTGTCAGTTTGGGGAGAAACGACAAGAAGTCCGTTTGTTCTGGGGATAATCAAACAGGGTTATCATCTAGAATTCGCACAAACCCCCCCCAAGTCGGTTTTACATCACAAGCCTACCAAGGGATCAGGAGAAGGCTCTGGCTATGAAGTCTCTTCTACAAGAGCTGATGCAACAGAAGGTCATCTCCCAGGTTCCAAAAGGTCAAGAGGGGAAAGGGTTTTACGCCCATATTTTTCTGGTCAAAAAACCATCAGGAAAGTTCCGCCTGATTCTCAATTTGAAGGTCCTGAATCCTCCATAAAATACATGAGAGATCCCTATCTCCATATCCAATAGCACCCCCATCACAAAGTTTTCTGCGTCTTGCAGTCAATCTGGGGGGGGAGATTGGCATCTGCAGTTCCGAGCTCTGCCCTTCGGCCTTTCCTCCTCTCCCAGAGTATTCACGAAGGTGATGGCAGAAGCCTTGGAGCCCCTGAGGCTGAAAGGGATTCCAATAGTGCCCTATTTGGACGACAAGTAGAAGTCAATCTTCGAATAACTCAAGCACATCTAAAGAGTTTAGGTTGGCTTCTCAACCTTCAAAAGTCAAACCTAATACCATCTCAAAGAGTAAGGTTTCTGGGGTACGAAGTAGATTCGTTAGAACAGAGAATATTTCTGCCCCAGGAGAAAATAGAGAAGATGCAGTCCAGTTCTGAGGACACTTCAATTCAACTCAGAGATTTCCGTAAGACAAGCCATGTCGGCTCTGGGCCTGTTTGACAGCGGCAATTCCCGCGGTACAGTGGGCCAGGTTCCATGCTCGTCCACTGCAGGCGGACATTTTGATGAATTGGTCATACCGGGAACCTCTGGAGAAGAAGCTCTTCATATGGGCAAGAGCAAAAAGATCGCTCTGGTGGTGGAGAAACCAGAGAAACATCTCCAAAAGGGTTTCTTTGGTCCTTTCCAGTAACCAGAAGACTGACCACAGATGATAGCGCATGGGGGTGGGGAGCCCACCTAGAAGAACAAATGATTCAGGGGGTTTGGTCCAAGCCAGAGGCAAGAACGTTGTCGAATTGGAGAGAGTTGAAGGCTATTCACCTAAGCCTTCTATCTTTCCAGGAAGTCCTAGTGAAACAGCATGTCCAAATATTGTCGGACGATATGACGGCAGTGTTATACTTAACAAGGGGGCACAAAAAGCAGATATTTGATGGAGCTAGCTTGTCACATACTGAGATGGGAAGAGAAAAAGTTGGCCTCTCTATCAGCAGTCCATTTGAAGGGTACGGAAAACACCTTGGCAGATCTCCTCAGCAGGAGAGAAGTAAGGGAAACAGAGTGGTCTCTAAATCAGGAATTATTCAAGACGATCCCCAGGAGCTGGGGTTTCCCTCAGGTGGACCTCTTTGCAAAACAAGAAAATGCAAAAGTACCAGATTTTTTCTCCCTTCAGAGGCAGGATCAAGCTCTCGGAATAGATGCATTGGCCCACAAGTGGGACTTCCAGCTGTCTTACGCCTTTCCCCCGTTTCAGCTGATTCCAAGGGTGTTAGCCAAATTCAGGCTGGAATTCACGGAACTAATCCTAATAGCTACTTATTGGCTGAAAAGACCCTGGTTTTCAATCTTGATGAACCTCTCAGTGAAACCTCCCTGGAAGTTGTCAATCAGGACAGATCTGCTGAGTCAGGGCCAGATTCTCCATCCAGATCCAGCGTATCTCAATCTAACAGCCTGGTTTCTGAAGAACAAATCTTAAGACAGAAGGGCCTATCAGAGAAGCTTATTACTACCCTTCTTGCAAGTAGGAAAAAAGTGACAAGAGACACTTATTTCAAAGTCTGGAAGGTGTATAATACATGGTGTTCCAGAAAAAAACTTTAATTTGCTTAGTACAATTTCAGTTTTAGAATTTCTTCCAGAAGGATTGGAGAAGGGGTTAGCAGCAAGTACGCTCAAGACTCAGGTAGCTGCTTTATCAGTTTCTTTGGAAAGAACCCTGTCAGGGGAACCTTTTAATAATCAGATTTTTTAGGGCTATGGCTAAAGTAAAACCTAGACCTATTGTTATTTTTCCCAAATGGGATTTATTCTTGGTTCTTCAGGGACTGACAATGACTCCGTTTGAACCTATAGAAGGATCATCGTTAAAGTTTTTGACATTCAAAACTGTTTTGTTAGTGGCAGTAACTTCGGCCCGTAGAATCAGTGAGTTACAAGCTCTATCAATTAAAGAGCCCTTTATGAGATGTCTACCAGATTGGGTAGTCTTGAAGACAGATCCAGCCTTCCTGCCGAAAGTAGCTTCAGTCTTTCATCGTACACAGGAGATCATTCTCCCTACATTTTGCCCTTTACCTTCAGGGCCAGGGGAAGTAGCCTTCCATACTCTTGATGTCAGGAGGTGTCTTCTTGAATATCTAGAGATAAGTAAGGACTTTAGAAAATCATCTTCACTCTTTGTTTTAATGGAAGGTACTCACAAGGGATGTAAAGCTTCCAGAAGCACCCTCGGAAAATGGTTAAAACAAGCCATAAAAAATAGTTCTAAATCCATCACTAAATGACCCTCAATGCATAATGCATATTTTTTATTATTTGTATGTACTGGTGTTAGTAAATTTATGTTGTAGTGATCTAATCTTATAGTCGTCGTTCCTCGTAGATGGTATATGGTTATTAAAAGTATTGTCTCCGCAGCAAAACCCGATTCTCCCAGAGAGAGATTTTATTGACTTCCAAAACAGAACATTATTACAGACGACAAAATCCACCAGAGTACATGACAAGGAATATCTTCTCCTAGACCCGTCTTTCTCTCTAGACTAGCTGACAACCTGCCTGTCTTCTCATATACTGATCTGACACTGGGGGGGGGGGGGGTCAACCAAATGTTTTCCATGAATACCCCCCCCCGGGTTAGGCCTCAAGGTCTAATTACCATCAATAAATACTCCCTTTGAAATGTTCATCTAGGTTAAAACACACACACAACTTGCATAAGATTTACACATCAAAGGGTAACAGATAACATTGTCAACTGACATCTGGCCTGGTCACTAATACTGTGTGTGGAATATATATATCCAATACATAAAGTCCCACATAAATCGGCCAACACATTACAACATATACCCCCACTTGGGTCGTTCTAACTACTAGAACTGACCCATAAATCAAGCAACAAACATAGCATTACCGACTTGAGGTATTGGATGCTTCACAATGGCTCATATGAAATATAAAGTTGAAACTGGTTACATCTCTCTTCACCAGCCTCTAAAATATCCCCATGAAAAAGTCATTAGATAATATAGCTTTAGACCATGACTTGAAAAGGGTTTGGTAAACATCCTTGGCCCATATATATCACATCAAGATCTTGAATATTGCACAAAAACGAGCTGATGTCACAGTTCATTCTTCAATTTTCAACTTCAACTTCGTGCTGGGAGCTCCGATCCACATAAATCCAGGATTCTCCTCTCCAGGCTCAAGGTTTTCATTTTCTTAAAGATGCTTTTGCACAAACACCAGCAAATCCCGAAATTCTACTTCCATCTTTATAGTAAGAAGAACCATCCATGTACCAGCTCTCACTTTCAAGTTCAAAAGGCTGAAAAAAACTGCTATTGCTGTACTTTGTAATTTGCTGTAGGCCGACTCCTCATTTCCATCCTTAATAGAGCAGTTACTTGAATCATTCAGTCCATAATTCCACCTGAATGGTATACCAATCTATATACCAATCTATAATCCATATATCCATATAATCCATATATAATCCCCCACTTTCAGATAGAATCAGCTTGACATCAGCGTTTATCAGATCTTCTATCCAGACAAAGCAGCAGTGGAAAATCTTGCCAGTAAAGTTAGGTCTTTTTTTCATCCATATGTCAATAATATTAATGACTGATTCAACAAAGTTTCAAATCATGACTGGAGTGATGAATTTCACTCACCCCTCTTATAAATTTAGGAAAACCACCCAACATACTATAATTTATGCTATGCCAAGCCATTGTGCAGCATCTCACCTTAGATATCAAATATATTGATCAATATGCAATATGTAATATGCAACATGTAATGTAACATGAAAAATGATTTTCGGTTTAAATGTTTCGCTCTGGTTTTAAGATAAAGTTCAAGAAATAAAACATAATAAAATAAAAAAAAATAAAAAATTAAAAATAAAAAAAATAAAAAAAAAAATAGGGCTTGAAGAATAAAACTGGGAAAGGGTGAAAAAAAAAAAAAAAAAATAGGGAAAAGTCCATTGACAAAAAAAAAAAATTTATGTTCCAAAAAAAAAAAAAAAAAATGTCCATTGCTTGATGAATATTGAGAGAGTCCATGATATTGTTTATTCAGCGTTTCTCCCCCACTAGCCAGAAATTTCAGCTTGCAGTTCACATGCTATGCAGATGCAGAATCTCCAATATATCTGAAAGACAAAAAACTCTCCAACAAAACTAATTAGCAAGATCCTTAAACATTCTTTGAAGTTAAAACAAAGGACTATTTACACATCCACAGGTTGAAACTAAATCACCCCCACTGCTAGAGAAATGTCATTTGTATTCAAAAACAGATCTGGATAATGTAATCTGTTTAGCTGTCCCAGCAATGTGTTATGTTCCATTTTCATTTTATCGTACTCAATCTTCAAGTGGTCATATTTCTGTTTTAACTGAGAAAATGGTATCCAAGCCTTAGATACCTTTTTATTATGATTTTGGTCAGCTCTGCTTTTCATATTAATATCACCTATATTTGACCTGGTGTCTCCTCTTTGATTGTTATCATAAGACATTATCTTTTGATCTTTATGTTCAGTATTTGTCCTAAACAATGTGGCTAAATCAATCTTGACAGCTTGCTCATTTGACTTTCTCCATAAATTGTCTGCTTTCAACAATACGTCTTTTAAATCATGAGGATTTGGGGTAACTAGTAAAATATTTTGTCTGATCTCTTCATTTAAAGCATGTAGAAATATACTCATATGTAACAAGCCACCATGCTCAAATGCAAGATTATTACTGACCAATATTTCCATAATAGATTTTATCCTTCCTGACAGTTCGTAGGGAGATTCGCTTTTCATTTGTTTGATCTTCCCATGAACAGTAACATCAGAACGTACACCATACAAAACACATAACAATTCCATCAATATGTCCCTTGTCCTCATTGGCTGAGTACAGATCTGCTTAATTCTCACCCAAAGACTATTTCCTATAGAATGTTGCATAACTCTGTCTAATTTAGATGGGTTGAGATTGTACATATCTCTGACATTCTGCAAGTCACAAAACCATTTTAAAAATCTGTTTAAATCATGGCAGGGAATCATTCCTATTTCTTTAAGAATTGCATCTAATTCTTTTGGTTTCAAAGGCTTCATTACAAGCTGAACTTCACCTGCATTATTATTATTGTTATAAACTGTGGTGGTCACAGTGGGTGCGGCTGGCAATGAATTATCAGATTTAATATGAGGTTCTGTTTCATTTGATAGAATGTTTGTATTTGCATTTTGCTGCAGATTGCTGAATCCACGATTCGATGCATATCTGCATTCCTGAGATCTCTTCTCTAATTCCATAATTCTTAATTTCAATCTCTCATTTTCCTCTGATAATTCATTACAACGTTTAGACTTCTCAAGCAGAGCTTCCCCAATGGTGACTGCATGCAATTTTAAATTTACAGTCTCAGATTCTGATTGGTTTTGTAACCTCTGACAAACCTTGTTGCTATTATCAACTGCACTCTGTAACTGGGTAATTTCCTCAACCTTATCCTTCAACGAACTTTCCATTGTTAAACAGCAAGATAACAAGCCCTGTACAATACAACCTTTTCTTTTACCTTCTGAAATTTTACTATCAAAAACAGTTTTTTCTAAAAATTCATTCATCATAGTCCATGTCTGCTTATATTTTTCTGGCACTTCATAAGGACCGCCATGACGCTTAATACATTTTAACACCCATCTGTTAACTTTATCAGAACTGACACTAGCTTCACACTGAGTAAGCATTTTTACTATATTATTAATAATTTAAAAAGAGAGAAATATTTTACTCACCGCATTAATTACTCCTTCAGCTTCCAGCTCAGGTCTTCTGGTACACGATACAGTCCTTTTCTTCGTTTCCAGTCTCCAGAGAATAATTCTGGGGTTCCAAACTTGTTTGATTTTGTAGATCAGACTCTCTTATGTCACAACCAGACGTTAGAGTCACAGCACAGGTCTTGGGTCTCCATCAGACTTCTGTCCAACTCACGGATTGTTATCACCACGATTTCTAATACAAAGTCCTGAAAATGCTCTTCTGGTCGCTTGAACGGCACCAATGTAGTGATCTAATCTTATAGTCGTCGTTCCTCGTAGATGGTATATGGTTATTAAAAGTATTGTCTCCGCAGCAAAACCCGATTCTCCCAGAGAGAGATTTTATTGACTTCCAAAACAGAACATTCTTACAGACGACAAAATCCACCAGAGTACATGACAAGGAATATCTTCTCCTAGACCCGTCTTTCTCTCTAGACTATCTGACAACCTGCCTGTCTTCTCATATACTGATCTGACACTGGGGGGGGTCAACCAAATGTTTTCCATGAATACCCCCCCCCCGGGTTAGGCCTCAAGGTCTAATTACCATCAATAAATACTCCCTTTGAAATGTTCATCTAGGTTAAAACACACACACAACTTGCATAAGATTTACACATCAAAGGGTAACAGATAACATTGTCAACTGACATCTGGCCTGGTCACTAATACTGTGTGTGGAATATATATATCCAATACATAAAGTCCCACATAAATCGGCCAACACATTACAACATATGTGACATGCTATTATTTTCTTCATTTAAACCTTTTCCTGGTAAAAAAAAAAAAAACGTTTCTCGGTTATCCTCTCTGAGGTGCTGTCTTGAAAGGCGAAGGGAGAAAACCTTAGTTAGACGTGACGGTATGTCTACGAGCCTTTCAGGACAGCAGCCCACTTCCCTCCCTAGGTTATTATGTATAATATATAATTATAGGGCTTGGTAACTGTCTGCTGATATTTTCCAGCATGTCAGAGGATTTCTCTGTAACAACTGACGGCCTGGTGGAAGCAGCTGTTTTTAAAAGGGGTGTTGTCATGCAGTGTTTTCATGTGAAGAGGTGGAGCTACGCTCTCTCCAAGGTGCTGTCCTGAAAGGCTCGTAGAAATACCGTCACCGGTAAGTCTAACTAATTTATTTATTTATTTTTCTTTTTTTAAATTGGCGTCGTTGGCAGCTGTGTGAACCGGAAGAGAAAATTGTGGGATTTTTATGATGGGGTCACTTTCGCCCCATGGCAAAGAAGAACTTATTTAATTTCACCCACCCTGCGTACATTTTATTGTAGGTTAATAATAGGGATGAGCCGAACACCCCCCCGTTCGGCTCGCACCAGAACCCGCGAACGGACCTAAAGTCCGTGCGAGCTTTAGAACCCTATTAGTTATAATGGATGCGAACGTTCGAAATCAAAAGTGCTAATTTTAAAGGCTAATATGCATGTTAATGTCATAAAAAGTGTTTGGGGACCGGGTCCTGCCCCAGGGGACATGTATCAATGCAAAATTTTTTTTTTAAAAAACGGCCGTTTTTTCAGGAGCAGTGATTTTAATAATGCTTAAATTGAAACAATAAAAGTGTAATATTCCTTTAAATTTCGTACCTGGGGGGTGTCTATAGTATGCCTGTAAAGGGGCGCATGTTTCCGTGTTTAGAACTGTCTCTGCGCAAAGTGTCATTTTTGAAAGTAAAAAAGCTATTTAAAATCACTCGCGGCTAATGTTAATTCACGGCTCCCGTAACACAGAGAACAGTGATTCATTGAAACTCATTCATAAAAAAAGTCATTGAAAAAAAAAAAAAAAAAAAAAAAAAAAAAAAAAGCGTAGGGGTCCCCCCAAATTCAATAACCAGGCCCTTCAGGTCTGGGATGGATAATTAAGGGGAACCCCAGCCAAAAAAAAAAAAAAAAATGGCGTAGGGTCCCCCTCAAAATCCATACCAGACCCTTGAGGTCTGGTATGGATTTTAAGGGGAACCCTAGCCCAAAAAAATAGCGTGGGGTCCCCCTCAAAATCCATACCAGACCCTTATCCGAGCACGCAACCTGGCAGGCCGCAGGAAAAGAGGGGGGGACGAGAGCGGCCCCCCCTCTCGCCTGAACCGTACCAGGCCATATGCCCTCAACATTGGGAGGATGCTTTGGGGGTCTAAGACACCTAAAGCACCTTGTCCCCATGTTGATGAGGACAAGGGCCTCTTCCCCACAACCCTGGCCGGTGGTTGTGGGGGTCTGCGGGCGGGGGGCTTATCGGAATCTGGAAGCCCCCTTTAACAAGGGGACCCCCAGATCCCCCGCCCCCCCTGTGTGAAATGGTAAGGGGGTACAAAAGTACCCCTACCATTTCACCAAAAAAGTGGCAAAAATGGTAAAAATGACAGGAGACGGTCTTTGACAATTCCTTTATTAAAATCTTCTTTCTTTTTTCTTCATCCTTCGGATTCTTCATCTTCTCCTTCCTTCATCTTCTTCCATCTTCTTCTTCCATTTTCTTCTTCCTCCGATCCGCTTCTTCTTGCGCTGGTCTTCTCGTCCTTCTCGTCCGGCATCTTCTTCCGTCGGCATCGGCGTCGGCGTCGGTGTCGGTGTCGGTGTCTTCTTGGGCCGCTCCGCGCAATGGGAGGCTCCCGCTGTGTGAGGCTCCGCTCCATCTGACAGGTCTTTTAAAACGGAGGGCACCTGGTGACCCCGCCCCCCTCTGATGTCATGGGGAAAGCCATCATGGAATTCCCCATGACGTCCCTGTGCGTCAGAGGGGGCGGGGTCACCAGGTGCCCTCCATTATAAAAGACCTGTCAGACGGAGCGGAGCCTCACACAGCGGGAGCCTCCCATTGCGCGGAGCGGCCCAAGAAGAGACAGAGACACCGACACCGACGCCAACGCCGACGGAAGAAGATGCCGGACGAGAAGGACGAGAAGACCAGCGCAAGAAGAAGCGGATCGGAGGAAGAAGAAAATGGAAGAAGAAGATGGAAGAAGATGAAGGAAGGAGAAGATGAAGAAACCGAAGGATGAAGAAAGAAGAAAGAAGATTTTAATAAAGGAATTGTCAAAGACTGTCTCCTGTCATTTTTACAATTTTTGCCACTTTTTTGTACCCCCTTACCATTTCACACAGGGGGGGGGGGGGGGGATCTGGGGGTCCCCTTGTTAAAGGGGGCTTCCAGATTCCGATAAGCCCCCCGCCCGCAGACCCCCACAACCACCGGCCAGGGTTGTGGGGAAGAGGCCCTTGTCCTCATCAACATGGGGACAAGGTGCTTTAGGGGTCTTAGACCCCCAAAGCATCCTCCCAATGTTGAGGGCATGTGGCCTGGTACGGTTCAGGCGAGAGGGGGGGCCGCTCTCGTCCCCCCCTCTTTTCCTGCGGCCTGCCAGGTTGCATGCTCGGATAAGGGTCTGGTATGGATTTTGAGGGGGAGCCCACGCCATTTTTTTTGGCTAGGGTTCCCCTTAAAATCCATACCAGACCTCAAGGGTCTGGTATGGATTTTGAGGGGGACCCTACGCCATTTTTTTTTTTTTTTTTTTTTGGCTGGGGTTCCCCTTAATATCCATCCCAGACCTGAAGGGCCTGGTTATTGAATTTGGGGGGACCCCTACGCTTTTTTTTGTTTTTTAACAAATAGCTTTCTTCCTGCAAAAATGACACTTTTTTGCAGGGAAAGTTCTAAGCACAGGAAACCTGCCCTCCTTCACAGGCCACCTATAGACACCCCCCAGATGTGATACTGCAATGCTGTTCTAACAGCACGCACACACATATCCCCAGAAATAAAGCACATATTGTTGTCAGCAGTCAGCAGCACACTGACACGCTGACACTGTCTGAAACATAATATGCGAGGCCGCCGTGGGGCGTGTACTAAAGCCCCTGAGCTATAATTGGCTACAGGCATCCTGCCTGTAGCCAATTATGGCTCTCCTCGCTGCCGGCACTGTGATTGGCCAAGCATGCGGGGTCACAGTGCATGCTTGGCCAATCATCAGCCAGCATTGCACTGCGCGGGCCGCAATGCATTGCGGGGCCGCTCGCATCACACGAATTTGATGCGAGCGGCCCCAATAGTTCTGGGCTCGCCGAGCGAGCGAACACCCGGTGCTCGATTCGAACATGGGTTCGAATCGAACACCGGGCTCATCCTTAATCTCTAATTTGTCTTTTATTTTAGACATATTTATTTTGGGTACTTATGTGGCGCTGTCAATTTGCACGGTGCTTTGCGTTGTGTGTTCACATCGGTCCCTTCCCTCAGGGAACTTGCAGCCTGGGGTCCCTGACACACATTCATACATGCTGGGGCCAATTTGGACCTACCAGCATGTCTTTAGAGTATGGGAGGAAATCAGAGTACCCAGAGGAAACCCACGCAAGCAGAGGGAGAATACTCAAACTCCAGGCAGATGGTGTCGTGGACAGGATTCAAACCAGCGACCCTCTTTACTACTAGCGCTGCCCGTATGACTGTTACATGCATTTATGTATGGTCATGGGTATTTATGTGTTTCCCTTTATTATGTTATTATTGTTTTTGATTGCTTTTGTTTTTTTTCTTTTCATATATATGACAATCCCTTTTATTGCTAAACAACAGTTGGTCTTACAATTAGATAGTTGCTAATTTATGGCCTTTTATGTCTATTCTGATGTTTATTATGAATTGTACCTCTCATTTGGAGCTTTTTATAGCCTACCCCTATAAGACTGAGCAGTGAGGAGGTGACAATTATCCTCAGGCTTGTAATTGTCTCTCTCTCTATATATCTAGCTTCTGTTGCCATCCTGGTCGTGACTTTGACAAATCACATGCGCATGGAACATGTAAGTCACGACAACAGAAGAGTGGACACTTACACAACTGACCTCAGGACACCTTTCCCCTTCATCTCCAGCACAGCGGTGACGTCACAGAGGGAGCGCTGAGAATATGGACACTGCTCGGCTTGGTTGTTCCCTCTGGGGCCATTTACATCACACAGGTTGCCTTTCTATCCATCCTGCTGACCACCATCCAGCCGTGGCATCCACCTGGAGCTGGCAGGTTTTGTCAGCAGCCAGTATGCCCCCCCCCCCCTCTGAGAACTGAATTTTCTCCCCTCCATTTCCTTGGATGGTGATTGATGATCAAACCATCTCAAGGCAAAGCCTCCCAGATGATTGCCCCCCCCCCCTCTGAGGTCTCTGGTAACGTTCACTACCATTTATTTTAAACTTTGACTGTTTTTAACTTTATGGAATAAATAGCATTGTTTATTCATACAGTACTATGTTGGAATTTATTTGATCATTCTTTCAGAGCGCTGCATTTTGTGTTTTTTCTACTACAGATGATGCACAAGAAAACCCGCAAATAGTTTGCTGAAGACAAGCAGACTAAGGACATGGATTACTGGAAACATGTCCTGTGGTCTGATGAGAACAAGATAAACTTATGTGGCCCAGATGGTGACAAGCGTGTGTGGGGGCAACCAGGTGAGGAGGACAAAGACAAGTGTGTCTTGTCTACAGTCAAGCATGGTGGTGGGAGTGTCATGGTCTGGGGCTGCATACAGTGGTGTGAAAAAGTGTTTGCCCCCTTCCTCATTTCCTGTTCCTTTGCATGTTTGTCACACTTAAGTGTTTCGGAACATCAAACCAATTTAAACAATAGTCAAGGACAACACAAGTAAACACAAAATGCAATTTGTAAATTAAGGTGTTTATTATTAAAGGTGAAAAAAAATCCAAACCACCATGGCCCTGTGTGAAAAAGTGATTGCCCCCCTTGTTAAAACATACTATAACTGTGGTTGTCCACACCTGAGTTCAATTTCTCTAGCCACACCCAGGCCTGATTATTGCCACACCTGTTCACAATCAAGGCATCACTTAAATAGGAGCTGCTTGACACAGTAAGGTCCACCAGAAGATCCTTAAAAGCTACACATCATGCCGAGACCCAAAGAAATTCAGGAACAATTGAGAAAGAAAGTAATTGAGATCTATCAGTCTGGAAAGGGTTATAAAGCCATTTCCAAAGCTTTGGGAATCCAGCGAACCACAGTGAGAGCCATTATCCACAAATGGCGAAGACATGGAACAGTGGTGAACCTTCCCAGCAGTGGCCGGCCGCCCAAAATTACCCCAAGAGCGCAGCGACGACTCATCCAAGAGGTCACAAAAGACCCCACAACAACGTCCAAGGAACTGCAGGCCTCACTTGCCTCAGTTAAGGTCAGCGTTCATGCCTCCACCATCAGGAAAAGACTGGGCAAAAATGGCCTGCATGGCAGAGTTCTAAGGAGAAAACCACTGCTGAGCAAAAAGAACATCAAAGCTCGTCTCAATTTCTCCACAACACATCTTGATGATCCCCAAGACTTTTGGGACAACATTCTGTGGACCGATGAGAAAAAAGTGGAACTCTTTGGAAGGTGTGTGTCCAAGTATATCTGGCGTAGAAGGAACACTGCATTTCAGAAAAAGAACATTATACCAACAGTAAAATATGGTGGTGGTAGTGTGAGGGTCTGGGGCTGTTTTGCTGCTTCAGGACCTGGAAGACTTGCCGTGATAAAAGGAACTATGAATTCTGCTGTCTACCAAGAAATCCTGAAGGAGAATGTCCGACCATCTGTTCGTGTACTCAAGCTGAAACGAACTTGGGTTCTGCAGCAGGACAATGATCCTAAACACACCAGCAAGTCCACCACCGAATGGCTGAAGAAAAACAAAATGAAGACTTTGGAGTGGCCTAGCCAAAGTCCAGACCTGAATCCTATTGAGATGTTGTGGTATGACCTTAAAAAGGCCGTTCATGCTCGAAAACCCTCTAATGTAACTGAATTAGGACAATTCTGCAAAGATGAGTGGGCCAAAATTCCTCCAGGACGCCGTAAAAGCCTCATTGCCGTTATCGCAAACGCTTGGTTGCAGTTGTTGCTGCTAAGGGTGACCCAACCAGTTATTAGGTTTAGGGGGCAATCACTTTTTCACACAGGGCCATGATGGTTTGGATTTTTTTTCACCTTTAATAATAAACACCTTCATTTACAAATTGCATTTTGTGTTTACTTGTGTTGTCCTTGACTATTGTTTAAATTGGTTTGATGTTCCGAAACACTTAAGTGTGACAAACATGCAAAGGAACAGGAAATGAGGAAGGGGGCAAACACTTTTTCACACCACTGTAAGTGCTACAGATCATTGAGGGAACCATGAATGCCAACATGTACTGTGACATACTAAAGCAGAGCATGATCCCCTCCCTTCAGAGACTGGGCCGCAGGGCAGTATTCCAATATGATATCGACCCCAAACACACCTCCAAGACCACCACTGCCTTGCTAAAGAAGCTGAGGGTAAAGGTGATGGACTGTCAAAGCATGTCTCCAGACCTAAACCCTATTGAGCATCTGTGGGGCATCCTCAAACGGAAGGTGGAGGAGCGCAAGGTCTCCAACATCCACCAGCTCTGTGATGTCATCATGGAGGAGGGAAAGAGGACTCCAGTGGCAACCTGTGAAGCTCTGGTGACCTCCATGCCCAAGAGGGTTAAGACAGTGCTGGAAAATAATGGTGGCCACACAATATTGACACTTTGGGCCTAATTTGGAGATTTTCACGTAGGGGGGTGTACTCACTTTTGTTGCCAGCAGTTTAGACATTAATGGCTGTGTGTTGAGTTATTTTGAGGGGACAACAAATTGACATTGTTATACAAGCTGTACACTCACTACTTTACATTGTAGACAAGTGTCATTTCTTCAGTGTTGTCACATGAAAAGATAGAAGAAAAGATTTTCATAAATGTGAGGGGTGTACTTACTTTTGTGAGATACTGTATTATCTGTGTTCCTCTGTATAAGGAATCCTATGACTACGTGTCTCAGTGTCAGCCCCTCCCTGTGTAGGAATGTACAGAACTGGTAATGAGTGTCAGAGATGTTCAGTGTCATTTCTCTCTTCTGCTCTCAGCGATGGCGTCTGCAGATCTGAGGAAGGAGCTGGAATGTTCCGTCTGTCTGAACATTTATACAGATCCTGTAATGCTGAAATGTGGACATAACTTCTGCCGGGACTGTATTGGTCGTGTGTTGGATACACAGGAGAGGTCTGGAGGTTATTCCTGTCCTGAATGTAGACAAACATTCAGGAAACGTCCCATCCTTCAGAGGAACATAACACTACGGAACATAGTGGAGAATTTCCTGTCCACCCATCCAGATCAGGAGGAGTCCGGGGTCTTCTGTACTTACTGTATTCACACTCCTGTGCCTGCTGTGATATCCTGTCTGCATTGTGAAGCTTCTCTGTGTGACAATCACCTGAGAGTCCACAGCAAGTCACCAGAACACGTCTTATGTGACCCCACCACTTCCCTGGGGAACAGGAAATGCTCCGTCCATAAGAAGATCCTGGAGTATTACTGCACTGAGGACTCCACCTGTATCTGTGTGTCCTGCAGGCTGGATGGAGAACATCGGGGACACCAGGTGGAGACTCTGGATGAGGCCTCTGAGATGAAGAAGAAGAAACTGAGGAATGTTCTGCAGAAACTGATGACAGAGAGAGAGGAGATGGAGAAAAGAGTCCAGAGTCTGCAGGAACACAGGAGGAAAGTACAAGGAAAAGCAGATGATGAAACAGAGAGAGTCACTGTCCTGTTCAGAGACCTCAGGAGACGTCTGGAAGACCTGGAGAAGAGAGTCCTGAGGGAAATCTCCGGGCAGGCAGAGCGGATCTCCGTGATAATCAATAACCTGGTCCAGGATCTGGAAATAAAGAAGGAGGAGCTGTCCAGGAAGATGGGGGACATTGAGGAGCTGTGTAACATGACGGATCCACTGACTGTCCTACAGGAATCAGACTCAGGTGACTTGTGTGATACTGAGGATGGAGATGATGAGGACAGAGAGAGACATGATAAACTCCTCCATGATGGAGGGGATCTGGATGTGGGGGGGATCTCACACACATTACACACAGGTCTATCTGATATCATGTCTGGGGTAAATGTAGAGAAATGTCCAGGCACACATGTCTATCCACATTCTACTACTAAGGGCAAAGGTCACATCAATGCTGAACCATCCAGGCCAGGCCCCCAACCCTTCCCCACCATACAACCACCCAGGAGACCTCCCCAACCCTCCCCCACCATACAACCATCCAGGGGACCTCCCCAACCCTCCCCCACCATACAACCATCCAGGGGACCTACCCAACCCTCCCCCACCATACAACCATCCAGGCCAAGCCCCCAACCCTCCCCCACCATACAATCACCCGGGAGACCTCCCCAACCCTCCCCCACCATACAACCATCCAGGGGACCTCCCCAACCCTCCCCCACCATACAACCATCCGGGAGACCTCCCCAACCCTCCCCCACCATACAACACTCACACCTCCAGGCTGGAGGACCAAATATTGGGGGTGTACAGCAAACATCGGGGGTGTCGGGGGTTACAGACATATTACTGGATGTGAGGACAGCTGGTAATAATCTACGTATATCAGATGATGGGAAAACGGCAACCTGGTCATATATGAGCCAGAATCGCCCAGAAACACCAGAGAGGTTTCAGGATTATCAGGTGATGAGCAGTCAGAGGTTCTCTTCAGGGAGACATTACTGGGAAGTGGATGTCGGGGGGGCACGGTTCTGGAGAGTCGGGATGTGTTACCCCAGTATAGACAGGAGAGGATATCAGTCACGGATTGGAAATAATAAGAAGTCCTGGAGTTTGGAGAGGTGGGCGATGGGTATTCAGCTCTCAGTGAGACATGACAGTAAGGAGATCCCATTACCCGGCAATGTCCCCAGAAGGAGAGTCAGGATAGATCTGGATTATGAGGCCGGGCGGATCTCCTTTTATGATCTGTGTGACCCGATCCGACATCTCCACACCTTCACCACCACCTTCACTGAGCCCCTCCATGCTGGGGTATGGGTAGGGGGGGAGGGGGGAGATCATATAAAGATATGTGGGGGGAATAAGAAGTGAGAGATCTGCCCAGAGACATCAGACGGTGGATGATCTGATTGGAGGAATACTCATCCAATAGGAGGAAGCAGAGGACAGGAAACATGACTGATTTATTTATAAAGCTGCAGGTTCCGGGGCCGTCATCTTCATCCTAAACCTCACTTCACTACCTAGTGTGTCACTGACCAGGAACAAGCATGCAGGAGGTCAGATTGTTCAGCCTTCACTGGCTGCATGCTTGTTCTGGGTCAGTGACACACTACATAGTGTAGCCAGGATCAGGATGACGGCCCTGGGGTCTCCACCATCACTGTGTATCTATAGAAGAAAGGGGTATTTCCAGCTTTGGGTGGAGTGGGGGAGGATTAGAACCTCTGTCAGATTTTTTTTCTGCTATCTGGGGCTCCATTAGAGAGATTTCCCCTCACTTCCTCTTCCTGTGACAACATTTCCCCAGACAGGAAGTGAGGGGAACTCTCCAACAGCAACACAGACAGAAATAAAAATCTTTTTCTTTAGTATAATAGGGGAAGGATTAGAACCCCTGTCAGATCTTTTATTTCTGTCTGTGTTGCTGTTAGAGAGTTCCCCTCACTTCCTGTCTGGGGAAATGTTGTCATAGGAAGAGGAAGTGAGGGGAAATCTCTCTAATGGAGCCTCCTGTTGTAGATTTTCTCTCATTTCCTGTCTGATAAAACGTTGTCACCAGGACAGGAAGTGAGGGGAAATCTCTCTAATGGAGCCCCGGATAGCAGTAAAAACCTGACAGGGGTTCTAATCCTCCCCCACTCCATCCAAATCTAGAACAATAGGATTTGTCTAGACACACACTTTAATATCCACAATGAGAATTCCTACATTTCTGTCCTCACAGGTTCCTTTACACGACCAATCCATGGATCTGTGATTGCTCCTCCCCCTCACTGTGATTGGCTGTGATGATTATCACTATGAATACAGCCAGTGCTAGTCTTGTTACTATTGGTTATGATGTGGAGGGGGCGGGGATTGTGGTGTGGGTGTGGTAATGTGGACAGGTGACGGGGGAGGGGTATACAGTCTCAGGAAGTGGAAATCCTCGGCTCTGTATATGGGAATATTGATCAATTATTGGATATAACAATCAGACAGATTGGACTATTACTAGTATAGCACAGACCCGAGACTGGTCCTGCTGCTTGGTCCCAGGTAGACATGTGCACTGACAAAAAATTTGTTCGGTTTCATTCAGTTTTTTTTTTTGGAAATTCGTAAATTCAAAAATTTGGAATTCCGAAATCCGAAAATTTGGTCTTTTCGAATTTTCCATTTTTGAATTTTCCAAATTTCAAATTTTCAAATTCCAAATTTTCGAATTCCAAAAATTTTAATTCAGAAATTCAAAAATTTAAAAATTCAAAAATCTGAAAATTCAAAAATCTGAAAAAAATAAATAAATTCTGTAAAATTCCAAATAATTACTAAAAATAACTATTAAATTATAGGTATTGGAATTTCCTTTCAAATTTGGCTGTTAATGAATGTAAGGAATACAAATTTATAACGATTGCTGCATCTAAACAAATGGAATAGAACAAATTAATAATAAATAATAATAATAATAATAATAATAAAAAGGTTTTATTATTATTGCTGTTTATTATAATTAGATCGTTATGATCCATTCTTTTAGATATGGCATTCGTTATTTCCAATAATTCATAAATTTGGATAAATTCGTACTTGTTACGTTCACTAACAGCCAAATTTGAAACTAAATTTCAATACCTATAATTTAATAGTTATTATTAGTTAATTATTGTTTCAGATTTTCGGTTTTCAAATTTTCGTATTTTTTTCTTTTAAATTATAATATTTTCATTCAAATTTTCGGATTTTAAAATTTCCAAATTTTACAATTTTACAATTTCCTAATTTTCAATTTTGCTATTTTCGGAATTCAAAAAATTTGGAAATTCAAAAATTCAAAAATTTGAAAATCTAAAAAAAAGAAAGATAATCTGTAAAATTCAAAATAATTACTAAAAATAACTATTAAATTATAAGTATTGTAATTTCCTTCAAATTTGGCTGTTAAACATAACCAATACAAATTTACAAATTATCCGAAATAACTATTGCCGCATTTAAACAAATCGAATGGAACAAATTAATAATAAATAATAATAATAATAAAAAGGTTTTATTATTATTGTTATTTATTATTATTAGATAGTTAGGTTCCATTCTTTTCAGATATGACATTCGTTATTTCCGATAATTCATAACTTCAGATAAATTCGTACTTGTTACGTTCACTAACAGCCAAATTTGAAACAAAATTTCAATACCTATAATTTAATAGTTATTATTAGTCAATTATTGTTTCAGATTTTTGGGTTTTCGAATTTTCATATTTTTTTCTTTTGAATTATCAGATTTTCATTATTATTTTTGGATTTTAAAATTTCCAAATTTTAGAATTTTAGAATTTCCTAATTTCAAATTTTCCCATTTCCGAATTTCCGAACTTCCGAACTTCCGAATTTCCATAATTTAGAATTTCCAATTTCTGAAAATTTTACATTTCAGAATTTCAAATTCCCAAATTTCCGAAATGCCAAAATTTCCGAAATGCCAACATTTCCAAATTCATGAATATCTGAATTTCTGAAATGTTTAATTTTCGGAAATTTGAAAATTCGGAAATGTGAAAATTTGGAAATTCGGAAATTTCTGAAATTTTTAAATTTCGGAAATTTCGGAATTAACAAATTTGTTAAAATTTGTTGGAATTCGGAAATTGGAAATAAACGAATTGCACATGTCTAGTCCCAGGTTCCATTCCCTGATAGGCCCAGAGCAGCCAGGCACAGCACATTTCCACCGTCAAGTCATAAATCAGGCCTTGAATGTCCTTTTGCAGTTTATCTGCTTAAAAAACTGGGATAGGGGGAGGGGAAGTTTTGGGATACTCCAAAATGTATTGGCTGAAGAGGCATGAATATTCCTGCCAGGGTCTAAGTCCCTCCACCCCCTATATCCCAGAATTCAGTGGGATGCGGGGAAAGTAGTTGATCTGCACCAGCTGACCATTAGATGTACGGTGTGACATGGTGCAGGAGGCCAATAATTAGAGCTGTGTTAGATGCCCCCTGGTGTCTTATATACCTCTGTTTATTGTGGGTCACCTATGTATTTCTCACCTGTCTTGAACAGCTCCCTATCTGGATACTACAGGAACATCCACATTAGGTGGTCTCAGTGTACGCTGAACTGACCCCCGCTTGGTTGAGGCTCCCACCCTCCCCGCCTGCTCCACATCCAGGTGGGAATATGGGGGGTTATGGATGTGATGGAAGTTGAACAACTTTGATGTTTTTACTGGAGTCACAGTTTAGGGTCACTTTACTATATCCACACTATCTGCAGAGCTATCCCTGAAGGAGGAGCCAAGTGACTCCAAAACGCGTCGAATATGCCTATGCAACCTCTGCATGTAGATACAATACTGATACTGTGTGATTTTGCATTGTGCCATTGTGTACCCCTTCTTTTTACTGTGTACTATTTCTGATATATTTACTACCTTTTGTATGTAATTCTTTATAATAAAACTTCAGTTTATAAATCTATGTTTCCTCTCTGAGCCTTTAAAGTCCCATTGAATGGGGGAATTCTCTTTTCTGTAGCAGATATTTAACCTCAAATTTATGTCAGCAGAACCTAGAACAGGCACTAACAAACGATCACCGCTCCCCCTGATTACAGGGAGGCCAAAAACTACATTTACCTAACACTAGTAGCCCACTG
>CM053026.1:785274581-785447070 GCA_028564925.1 Lithobates sylvaticus
TTTCTTATAACGTTGTCCTTATATTTAGGATGCCGGGTGTCATAAATCATGGGTTTCTCCCTCATCAACTCCTCACAATCCACACATTCTTTCTCCTTTGATGCTTTTCATCCTCTTTTGGACATGCTGGTTCCATTCCGGATTTCAAAACACACAGGGGAGGAACAGGAAGAATGGGAGGTGTTGGAGTGGTGCAAATTTCTGTTCAGGATGCAAGCCAGATGCGAATCAGATGCGTGCCCATAGAAGATAATGGGCCTGAATTCGCACCTGATCCATCCCGCAACGCACAAGAGACGGTTGCGTCTTTTCGACAATTTGCAGTGCGCATGCACCGGACATGTGTGAACGTGCCCCATTGAAAACAATGGGTTTTCAAATGCGAATTTGCAGTTTTTTCCCCCGCTGCGAATTCGCTATAGTGTGAACCCAGGCTTATTGTTTCACTTTAAGCATTATTAAAATCACTGCTCCTGAAAAAAACTTTAGTTTTTAAAACTTTTTTTTGCATTGATACATGTCTCCCCTGGGGCAGGACCCGGGTCCCCAAACACTTTTTATGACAATAACTTGCATATAAGCCTTTAAAATTAGCACTTTTGATTTTGAACGTTCGAGTCCCATAGACTTTAATAGGGTTCTAAAGTTCACACGAGCTTTAGGTCTGTTCGCAGGTTCTGGTGCGAACCGAACAGGGGGGTGTTCGGCCCATCCCTAGTGGTGGCTAAGTGTTCCAAGCACAGATGAACATTGGGCCCTGAGATCTAAAGGGTTACATTCTTAGATCCCAGGAGTTCATGCTCGGACTTCACTAATTGGGGGGATGTCATGTCCTCAGCTCTGAGTGGTTCATTCTGGGACCTAGCTGTAGTCTTTCACTTTTATTGGGGGGCAGGGGGGTCACATCCAAAACTGAAGGACTACAAGTCACAACATGAACCCCTGATATCTAAGAATGTAACCTCTTAGCTCTCATGGGTTCATGCCTGGGATCTGTAGTCCTTCACTAGTTAAGGGGGGCAGGGGGATGTCACATCCTCAGCTCTAAAGGGCTCATGCTGGGACCTATAGTCCTTCATTTTTGGGGGTGGGGGGTCACATCTCCTAAAAGTAAAGTATTACAGGTCCCAGCATGAACCCCTCCTCTTTGTTTGGGTCTCTGGCCTCTTTGTATGGGTGTCTGGCTCTGCAGACTGCACATAATGACGCTGATCGACACAATGTATAAAAGTGGCCTGCACCCTGCCTCACCTTACAGGCTACACACAGTTCTGTTCTTCCCTCAGAGTATACCACAGCAGAGACCCGGAGGAGATGATAAAGGAGGTGGGTGGACCATAGAGAGCACTTGGCGCGGAGGATGAAGAGGAAGTAAAATCATCCTCTTTCAGCTTTGAATGCTGGGCCACCTCAGGCTCTCTCTACAGGACGGGGAGTCACGGGTGTGATGTCACTGGTTGCTAGATGCCAGGCGGCTCTAGCAACCAGTAACCAGTAAGAGCCTCAGCCAGCGGTGGAGGTGGGGGCAGAGACAGAGCCAGCGCTATGGCGGCTCTCATTCTGTTATATCTGTGCCTCTGCAGTGGCCTAGGGGATGGACTGATGGGCGGCCCAGTCCCACTGCTAGTGTCCCTTCTGCTAGCAGGTGTGCACGCAACACCGCCCCCTCTAGAATGCAGCCCGCTGTAAACGCGTCAGATACTCCCCTACGTTAATCCGGCACTGCTGCACCCAATAAGAGATTCGGGGCTATGGGCGGCATAGATTCAGGGCTATAGCCCCAGCAGCCACCCCCTTGTGATGCCACGGGTGGGCCTATTTATAAAATGTATGAAAGGTTTTGGCC
Organism: Lithobates sylvaticus; assembly: GCA_028564925.1. Taxonomy (NCBI): domain Eukaryota; kingdom Metazoa; phylum Chordata; class Amphibia; order Anura; family Ranidae; genus Lithobates; species Lithobates sylvaticus. The sequence goes on from CM053026.1 coordinate 785,276,428, forward strand.
TGTTGTGGAAATTTTTATTAACCACATGCCGACCACGCCATAGTTGAAAGACGTCTACAGCGCGGTCGGCTTGTTCTAAGTGGACGTCCTACGGACGTCCTCCCAGAAACCTGCTCCCGCGCGCCCCCTGGGGCGCACACTCGGGAACATCCGTGACCGCCAGGTCCTCGGATCCTCGCATCACGGATCACGGTCGCTGATAGCGGCCGTTTACCACGTGATCGCTCCGTCAAATGACGGAGCGATCACATGTACACAAACTGGCGTCACGTCATGACGCCGGTTCCTCCCTCCCCTCTCTGTACCGATCGGTACAGTGAGAGGGGAGAAGCGGAAAGGGGGAGAGACGGGACCAGCACTGTGGGCTGGATGTGTAGTGCCCACAGCGCTGGTCAGTGCCTGCCAATACTCTGCCATAATTTTTAATAAAAGAAATAGAGATATTGGAGATACGAGACTGTCTAGGGTACGTGATCACAAAAAATATAGAAATATGATAAAAGGTAATTATTTTATTAACATATAAAAAATAAAAAATGTAAGACTCTGTGTACAGCAGTATATAAATCACAAGGTTCAAAGGTTATACATACAATCCCTATTAGAACACACTATGATAATACACTAAAGGCACATAAGTTATGATACTTGTCCAGTTGTTCTCGACATGTTTCGCCTAATAAGTCTAACGAGCTTTGAAAATTTCATAATTTTTAATAGAAACAAAGAATTATTATTTTTATTTTTTTTGATTTATAGCGCAAAAAATGAAAAACCCAGAGGTGATTAAATACCACCAAAAGAAAGCTCTATTTGTGTGAAAAAAAGGACACAAAATTCATTTGGGTACAGTGTTGCATGACTGAGTAATCGTCATTCAAAGTGTGAGAGCACCGAAAGCTGAAAATTGGTCTGGTTAGGAAGGGGGTTTAACTGCCCAGTGGTCAAGTGGTTAATGTATGTTGTCAGATGTCCCCAAGTGTCAGTTTTGCTGTAATACGCTCACGCAAGTGTGTTCCCACATACAGACATTGGTGGAAGACCATTGGCTGCGGAAACCTTCCCATGGACACAGCAGATCTGTTTGAACTTTTAGGGATGATCGTTTATGCCTCACCAAGGGACTGGCCACCTCATGGCGACTGCATTAACACTTCAAACAGCAGAGGCGTTGCTGGGGGGGTGCGAGGGGTGCGGACCGCACCCAGGTGACACCCGCTTGTGGGGTGACACCCTCCGACAGTGAGAAAAGCCCTGGTATTTTTTTTTTTTTTAGCTGTCCCGTTCACCCCGCTGGGCTGGAACAACACACCTCCAGCGCCGCGGTCGCGCCTGGTGTGTCACTGTGTGAGTGTGTCTTCTTCTTCCTCCTCCCTACTTAGCGAGCCTGAAGTCACTACACACACACACTAGTATCTCCGCCCGGGCGGCGCGGCGCTGCGGCTGCACGCTGTGAAGCTTTACCTCCTCTCCAGACTCCAGCGGCCCCCAGGCGCCCAGATTCGGAACAGGTGGGGGGGTGGGGTGTCCTGGTGTCCACTGCCGGCCCGAGCCCAGGGTGAGGTGTGTGGGGGTGTGGGGGTCCCTCTCCCTGGAACAGAAGGTAGGCAGGTCTGATAGACAACAATATATATGTATGTAGAGCTCCAAGTGTGAAATAGGATAATGAAAAAATACCATTTAAAAGGGAATTTATTTGCTTCTATTTTAATTTTCTATCTGGCTATTCTCTAGGTCACATGATTATGCTGGTGGTCACATCCTGGCTCTAATTGTTTTCATGTTCAGACTCATGTTATAACAGTTAGGTTTGTGGCCAATATCTGGCCTAAATTTTTTTGGTAAAAATGTATTATTTATTCTCTGATTGTATCAGCCATCATTCCCAAACTGTAGTGGTTATAATATGGTAGATATTCCCTAGCTGTAGTGATCTTATTATAGTGGTAATTACTTAGCACCTATAGTGTTATTCTGAGGCTATTTTAATGAATTACTGTTTGAATGTAGCTATGGTCCTTCCATGGCTACCAAAGAAGTCAATTATTGGTGGTGTAGTAGAAATGTAGTGGCCATCAATTCTTTGGCTATAGCCATGATAAATACATATGCCGGGTTGTAATTAGGGTCTTGTGTTTAATAATTTTCTAGTTTACATCAGCATCCCTTCTATCTAGAGGTGTTCCCTGCTCTAATGTCCATCGTTGCTCGCTGTGCATAGTGATGTGCATTGTGTTCATTGCCACCTTTGTGTCTAGCTTTGTGCCTGGTCGGAAATCACTGAATGTGAGTTATTGTCACCAGTGGTGTCACTAGGGGTTCCGCATCTCTGGCGGGCTGTCTGAGCTGTCCCCGCTGGCTGCTGATGCTGTCTCACACAGCTGAACGGAGCAAAGCCGACTCCCCCTCCTCTCTGTTTGCATTCTCACAGGAGGAGGGACACTGTTGAGTATGTCCTGTGATGTGAGGTGTGTACATTATGCAAAGTATAGGTCTGCACTGAAGGGGGGGTCTGCACTGAAGGAGAGGAGTCTGAACTGAGGGAGGGGGGTACCTATACTAAGGTAAAGGGGTCTGTACTGATGAGGGGGGTCTGTACCGAGGTAGGGGGTCCTATAATGATGAGGGGGTCTGTACTAAGGAAGGGGGTCCTATACTGATGAGAGGGGTCTGTACTGGGGAAGAGGGGCCTTTACTGAGGGAGGGGGGCCTATACTGATGAGATGGGTCTTTACTGAGGGAGGGGGTCCTATACTGATGAGATGGGTCTGTACTGGGGAAGAGGGGCCTATACTGAGGGAGGGGGGCCTATAATGATGAGATGGGTCTTTACTGAGGGAGGGGGTCCTATACTGATGAGATGGGTCTGTACTGGGGAAGAGGGGCCTATACTGAGGGAGGGGGGCCTATACTGATCAGATGGGTCTTTACTGAGGGAGGGGGTCCTATACTGATCAGATGGGTCTTTACTGAGGGAGGGGGTCCTATACTGATAAGAGGGGTCCTTACTGAGAGAGGGAGGTATACACTGATGGAGAAGGGTCTATACTGCAGGAGAGGGGTCTGTACTTAGTGGGGGATCTATACGGAGGGAGGGGGGTCTGTACTTAGTGGAGGGAGGTCTGTACTAAGGGGGAACTATAGCAAATGAAGATGAATGGGAAAACTCTGGACACTCCACAAAAAATAAATTTTGACTTTATTGAAAAATTGGGATCACACTGTACAAGCCACAGCAAAGCGATACAGACAGGAGCTGATGCGATTTACACTACGGAGAGTGCTTACTCACTAACAGTCTGTGTTTCAGCTGACCGGCCTGAAGCGGTGGTATCCCTTTCTCTGTAAGGTGGAAATATAGTTGGTGGGGGGGGTGACACCATGTTTTTCAGCACCGGGTGACACCAACCCTAGTGACGCCACTGCAAACAGGCAGATCTGCGTACATGGGAACCATAGCATAACCATACAAAATGATGGCCCACTGAGCAATGATAGAGTACAGCTTGTGTTATTGGTAGCAGTGGGAATGTGCAAACGATCGTGTTCAGAGCCATGTAAGTAGTGTTCAAACTTTTCATGTCTCACAGGATGCTTGCAGCATGGCTCTGCACACATCACTACTGGAGTTCTATTTGAATATATACATGTGTGTGATTGGTTCTTTTGCAAGAATACAAGTGTCTGATTGGCTGATTCTGAAGCCACCACCTTCCTTTGTTATTCATCTTTACAGTATAAATAAAGGAGCTGCTCATCCTATTGCAGGATCCTGCTGAGCTCTACGTGATACCAGCATCTGTGTCTGTGTTACTTGGAGATATACAAGCGCGCTTTTCCCGGCATTATACAAGAGAGCCGTATTTGTGCTTTTAAGCGCAAATAAATGATTTGCTTATAGGAGAAGCTTAAAATTTCCAGGACAGGCCCACTCATGGAAAATGTGCCCTGAGCCCACCAATGTCTTAAAGCAGCCCTGATGCATCCACTCATTATAAACATCTACTGTGTTACTGTATAAAGGAAAAGTATAATTCTTGTATATTTTTTCCTGATGTTCAGAACTAAAAAGAAGATTTTAAAAATATGGATTTCTTCTTCTTTTAGCCTAATAAATATAAAAAGTGTATACCAGCCGGCAGGGGCAGCTCTCGACTCCTGTTCAGCTCTACCAATCACAACAATAGAAGTCTACAGCCATTTACAGCAACCAATCCCGTTCAGAGAAGAACAGGAACTGGTAGAGCGCTCACTCACTGGAGGCTTTGGGTCATGTGATCAGTACGCTCTGGGGGCGGGTTTAGTGGAGATGTATATGGGAAAGGACAGCGTATTACCCCGACCTCCTGATCTCCTTTCTATAGATAATTCCGGGATAAATCCCAGCTCAGACCTGGATGGAAGGTGGAGAGGTGGAGGCTCCCATCCCCCCCACATTACTCCCTGGACAATGATCTCCTCTCCAGGGACACGGCATGGACACAATGAGAAGGTATTGGGGATCTGAGAATCCTATTGGATGGTATGATGAGGAACACCAATAGCATTACAGAGGCCATGACAGTTATGGAGGGAGGAGCCCCACCTAATTTACATTGAGATATTTCCACCTAAACCTGGAATGTGTAGAAATAGAGTGTCTACAATATGATACTCCCCACCCCCAATATGTGTCGTCCATTTTCTATCTGTAAATGGGTCAGATACGGAATGACCTGCAAAGAGAAAATCATTTAGAATTCAGTTGATTCTCAGGATTCATCTTTACACACAAACACAACATTTCTCCTTCACACCGTAACATAGTCACTAAGGATGAATAAAGACTCCAGTCCAACCAGTTCAACCTGTGTGTGTATTTATGTCACCACCATATACCATATCCCTGTTGTCACGGAACACACGCCCGCGGCGGATAGCTAACCGAGGCGTGGACCTTGACTAGGGTAGAGGGGAATGAGGGGGAGTAATTCTAAGCTAATAAGACTGGCCATGATACACTTTCACAGTCCACACTACCTCTGGCCACCATTAAAAAGGAAGACTCCACTCCAATCAAGCTGGCTGACCACACACAGGAAGATACGAATCTTACATACAATCTGGGGAGCAGTCTAACAATTATCACACACTTCTAGGGTTCCTCCAGCTATCCTATGAGCTAGAACCCCGGTGTCACCCACTCTTCCCACTGTCCACACACCACCACACAAGTCACACCACCAACACTATCCCACCATTACCCCACAGTTTGTCCGCAGACTGGTCTGCTGGGCCACCACACACACACAGATCTCCGTCTGGCAGACCTGTTATTTTACAATCTCCATGCAATCTTTTTTTTTTTTTAGTTCAAGAAATTTTTATTGAGTTTACATTTGTTAACAAATGAATAAAACAGTCCAGTAAGGTAAAATAAGATCGATCAATACACACATTACGTATTGTTATATATTCATCGTCAATATCCAAGGAGGTTGTTGATATCGATGAATATTCCTGTGTTGGCTTCATATCTTACTATATTTCTCCCTCCAAATTGTCCGATTTTTATCAGATGTTTTTGCAATGCATAGAGATGGTGATTTGGGGGGTCTGTTTAGCAGACATAAGAAGCTCCCTGTATGTGAGCCCCATACCCAGTGGGACATAGAGCCTTCCTGGAAACATATATTACACATCATATGGTCCCTCTGAGCAGTGCTGGGACAAGGCCATCCAGTGCCCAGGGCCAAAATGGCAAACTGCGCCCCCCTCCCCCCTCCCCAGGATTGGACCAGTAGTGGTTTAAGGTCTGTAATGTTGGTGACATGCACTGAAATAGTACTACCAATGTTACCCTCCAGCAACCTGCAGAGTATAAAATCGGTGCCCACATACCGGCTAGTGGTAGGTGGTGTCACTGGAAGGAAAGCTGTGCCAGCAGTGGTGGTGTCCCTGGGGAAAATTGTCCCTGCGTCTGTAGTATCACTGGAAGATAAAAATGTCCCTATGTTGGTGGCATCACTGGGAAGGAAATGTGTCGTTATGTTGTTGGTGTCAGTCTGGAGGGGGGGTGGAGCCTGAGGGGGGCATGGTCCTAAAGGGATCTAGGGGGGCACTGAGGGGGTAAGGGGGGCTGAAAGGTCTCCAAGGGCTTGTTCAGACATGCGGCTGTCATTGCTGGTGTGTGACAGCTGGTGAGGGGGCCATAGGTTGCCATCCCCGGTTATAACCCTAAAAATGCTGACCTACTGTGTACAGTGCATGCCATTTCAATGTCGCCATGTGTACCGCCCTGGATGGCATCATCTCCTTTTTCAGGTGGGTGGTTGGGGCACTAAAACACTTCCCTCCCCTCCCCCACCTGTGTGACTGAGCCCCAATGCCTTGCTTACACTTGTGCTTGAAGGGGTCATATAATAAGGGGGTTGAGCTGCAGTTTTACCGTCTCCGCCCCTTTAATCTTCCAATGTAGCCATATGGAGTATGCAGATGATGGAGCTATGATGTTATGTATCTCACAATAAATGACCCCTCCCCCCCGCCGGTCTCATTTGGGGGGCAGTACTGCCTGCTGAACATCACCCATTTAAGTAAAGTCCATGTTAATGGAATCATGACAGCATACACCAAGGACTTGTGTTACGGATTCATAGATATGTGGGGTTCCCCTTTAAGCAGCTTTCCAGCCCTACAAAAAGCCCCCACCCCCCTGTCCCCCGATCCAGCGATGCCCCCACCCTCAGTCCTCTCCCCTGCCTCTCCCCAGTGCCGCCATCACAAGTGTGGGCACCCGGCTGCGACAGCTTGCGACTTCATAGCTGGGTGCGCACTGCGCATGCGCGAGTCGTTCTGTGCGTCCTGATTGGCCGGGCCGGGACCTGTGACGTGTCCCAGAAGATTGCAGGGAGGGGGAGGGGCGGCCCGAGTGGGAGCCGGGTACCTGTCAAAAACTAGGTACCCACCCCCCCCCCCAAAAAAACAAATGACATGCCAAAGCATGCCAGGGGGTGAGGAGTCCTTAAAGGGGAACTCCCCCTCTTGGGTGGAACTCGGCCTTAAATATAAATGGCAGTGCTGTGCGTCTACTAAAGGACAGAGCACTTCTGTGTTTGTCAGGAAAGACACAATTCTCTGCACATTCTTGTCATGTAAGCACGGGAACCGAGCCTTATAGCCGGTGTGGGCAGTTTACCTGCAGTTTTAGGTGCCCTCCTGATGAATTCTATTGAACTGGGCATTTTCTGAACACGCATGAAAGATGCAGCATGCAGGACTGTGATTGGCTGTCATGAAAGCACTCCGTGTAATAGAATGTAATGGGAGCGCACCTAAGGCCTCATGTAGACGGCTGCTGGTAAAGAGACGTTTAGGAGAAGTTCCTGAACCCTCCTCTATGTTCTCTTATCAGTACATGTACACGGCTCCTTTATACTCCTTTCTAGGCACTTTACAGCCTTTTCTTGGCACGCAACAAAAATGGCTTCAGAAGCTCTGCTTAGAGGCATTTCAAACGCCAAACGCGGCTAAACGCGGAAACTCGCACTTAGCAGCGTTTCCTTTACAGCCGTTTTTCATTTATTGCTATTCTGAAAATAAAAATTAAAATTCCAAACACTTCTAGACACAAACGCAGCTAAACGCGACTAAACGCGGCATGTAAACGCAGCTAAATGGCGGTTTATAGACGCCGGTTTCTAGATGCCAAGTTTAATCTTTCAGGAGAGGGTGAAGAACGTCCCGTCTACATGAAGAATAAAACTGGATAAACGGCACATCCAATCACACTGCGGCCAAACCACAGCGCACCAGTGGGAATTCACTATTAGGGATAAGAAAGGAGTAAATGGGCGATGAGGCCGGGGGGGTGAGAGTATGTGTTACCTAGAAAAGCTACAATTTCTGGGGAAATTGTGTGAAGTGTTCTTGGCTCCACCTACTGGAGTGGGCAGAGTAACTGGGTGTAGTTGCTTGAGTAACTGTTGTATGGTTGTAGTGGCTGAAGTAACTGTGAAAAGTGTTAAAAAGCTTAATATTTTAAAAAGTATAAATAGTAATGAAGTCCCATCACTAGCTGAAAGAGCTGAACATTTTTTTTTTCTAAAATGATTTTTTTTCTTCAAAAATGTTTTTTTTTCAGAAATCATTTTTTTTTTTTTTTTAAATGATTTTTTTTTCTAAAATGATTTTATTTATTTTTTCTAAATTCATATTTTATTTCAAAAATGATTTTTTTTCTAAAATGATTTTTTTTTTTAAAAGTATTTTTTTTTTAAAAAAGTATTTTTTTTTTAAATTATTTCATTTATTTTTTTTTAATGAATTTTTTTTTTTAAATGATTTTTTTTTTTTGTTAAATAATTTTTTTTCAAAAATGATTTTTATTTTCAAAAATGATTTTTATTTTCAAAAATGATTTTTATTTTCAAAAATGATTTTTATTTTCAAAAATTTCTTTCTTTCTTTTATTTCTTTCAAATTTTTTTTTTTCAAAAATGAATTTTTTTTTTTTCAAAAATGAATTTTTTTTTTTTCAAAAATGAATTTTTTTTGCAGAGTACTTCTGGGTATCCATCCATCCATGCTCAGCCATCCCTCCATACCCTGCAATACACTGCAGGCTATTGCTCTGTATTGCAGGGTATGGAGGGATGGCTGAGCATGGATGGATGGATCGGTGGTGACTGCAGAGCAGTGCTGCTCCCCCTCTCCTCTCACACTGTACCGATCGGTTTGCTTACATGTGAACACTCCGTCATTTGACGGAGCGATCACGTGGTAAACGGCCGCGATTAGCGGCTGTTTACCGTAATCCGTGATCCGCGGGGTACAGATGTTCTCGAGTGCGTGCCGCAGAGGGGAATTCTGGGAGGACGTTACCTAACGGCCTCAAAGAGTTAAGCAACCGTCCTTTAGCCGTTTTTGGGCTATGGGCTGGTTGTTAATAATAATAATAATAATAATAATAATAATAATAATAATAATCTCTTCATGAGAATTGTATAGCCAGAGATCAGCAAACCAACAAGTAATGAATAAATGTCGTCTTTCCTGTGGATTTTTGTACAAAGGGCGTTGGCCGTGAACTTGTACTGCATACACACCGCAGGACTTTTCCAGCCAACTTTCACCACGTGGTTTTTCTGCTCTTTACCGCCACCTTTGGTCAAACTCTGTATTGTTGTCGGATCTTTTGCATTGGTTCTGAGCATGCGTGTTTGTACTTTGTACAAAAGTCCGATGGTTTTCTGTACACACGATCGGACTTTGCTCCATCGGACATTTGTTTGTCGGTTCGCACAGCCAACAAAAGTTCGATGAAAACTGAAAAGGTGTGTCCGATGGAGCGTACACACGGTCGGATTTTGAAAGAAGAAAAAGAAGAAAACGGGGATCCCATACACAGTGCAATGCAATCCAATTGTGCCAATCTCTGTGAATGTGAAATGATCAGGTGACCCGTGTACACACTCTCCAGTGTATGTGATAGACGATGATTCCCCCACAGCCTCTCACCTTTAATGTGAAGGAAAATCAACCTTACTGACAAATCCGCACTGGCCGATCGATTCCGGAGGCTCCCCTGATGGCACCGCCCCTATCGATCGCTCTCCTCCGCCATCCAGGGCCATTCCGAGATCTCAGCCAAATGTTCAGGAAAGGGAGGAGTCTGTAGTGCCGTCATTTCATCCAAACATTATACAGGAAAAGGACAGCAAGTCGTCAATAATCTTCCTTTTTATACTTTTACTTATTTTTTGCTCATTTGCACAAATTATTTATTTCACACTCGGATTTTCATCAATATTTAGGATTTTAGCCATTTCATCTTTTTAGCAAATGATTTTATTCCAATTTTTTGGTAACATTCTTCTTAATTTAGAGCCGTTATACTTTTATTCTTACAGAGATATCGATGTAATATTGATGATCTACATGTCATCTCTTCACCTTTCTACTGTCTTGCTGCATTTTTATCACAGCGGTGGATTGGATTGTGTGTGAGGGCGGCGGGTTACATCAATATTTCCTATAGTTACCATTACTTATTGTTTGTTCATTACTTGTTATAACATTGGTTTGCTGATCTCTGGCTATACAATTCTGCTGAAGAGATTAATAGAAGGAAACTCCATTCAGAACTTCCAAAGTCATATTATTGCTAATTATGTGTTCTTCCATCGCAACACCACTTCCTGTTACCTCACATATATATTATTATGTGTTCTTCCATCGCAACACCACTTCCTGTTACCTCACATATATATATTATTAAGTGTTCTTCCATCGCAACACCACTTCCTGTTACCTCACATATATATTATTATGTGTTTTTCCATCACAACACCACTTCCTGTTACCTCACATATATATATTATTATGTGTTCTTCCATCGCAACACCACTTCCTGTTACCTCACATATATATTATTATGTGTTCTTCCATCGCAACACCACTTCCTGTTACCTCACATATATATTATTATGTGTTCTTCCATCGCAACACCACTTCCTGTTACCTCACATCTATATTATTATGTGTTCTTCCACCGCAACACCACTTCCTGTTACCTCACATATATATTATTATGTGTTCTTCCATCGCAACACCACTTCCTGTTACCTCACATATATATATTATTATGTGTTCTTCCATCGCAACACCACTTCCTGTTACCTCACATATATATTATTATGTGTTCTTCCATCGCAACACCACTTCCTGTTACCTCACATCTATATTATTATGTGTTCTTCCACCGCAACACCACTTCCTGTTACCTCACATATATATTATTATGTGTTCTTCCATCGCAACACCACTTCCTGTTACCTCACATATATATATTATTAAGTGTTCTTCCATCGCAACACCACTTCCTGTTACCTCACATATATATTATTATGTGTTCTTCCATCGCAACACCACTTCCTGTTACCTCACATATATATTATTATGTGTTCTTCCATCGCAACACCACTTCCTGTTACCTCACATATATATTATTATGTGTTCTTCCATCGCAACACCACTTCCTGTTACCTCACATATATATTATTATGTGTTCTTCCATCGCAACACCACTTCCTGTTACCTCACATATATATTATTATGTGTTCTTCCATCGCAACACCACTTCCTGTTACCTCACATATATATTATTATGGGTTCTTCCATCGCAACACCACTTCCTGTTACCTCACATATATATTATTATTATGTGTTCTTCCATCGCAACACCACTTCCTGTTACCTCACATATATATATTATTATGTGTTCTTCCATCGCAACACCACTTCCTGTTACCTCACATATATATTATTATGTGTTCTTCCATCGCAACACCACTTCCTGTTACCTCACATATATATTATTATGTGTTCTTCCATCGCAACACCACTTCCTGTTACCTCACATATATATTATTATGTGTTCTTCCATCGCAACACCACTTCCTGTTACCTCACATATATATTATTATTATGTGTTCTTCCATCGCAACACCACTTCCTGTTACCTCACATATATATATTATTATGTGTTCTTCCATCGCAACACCACTTCCTGTTACCTCACATATATATTATTATGTGTTCTTCCATCGCAACACCACTTCCTGTTACCTCACATATATATTATTATGTGTTCTTCCATCGCAACACCACTTCCTGTTACCTCACATATATATTATTATGTGTTCTTCCATCGCAACACCACTTCCTGTTACCTCACATATATATTATTATTATGTGTTCTTCCATCGCAACACCACTTCCTGTTACCTCACATATATATATTATTATGTGTTCTTCCATCGCAACACCACTTCCTGTTACCTCACATATATATTATTATGTGTTCTTCCATCGCAACACCACTTCCTGTTACCTCACATATATATTATTAAGTGTTCTTCCATCGCAACACCACTTCCTGTTACCTCACATATATATATTATTATGTGTTCTTCCATCGCAACACCACTTCCTGTTACCTCGCATATATATTATTATGTGTTCTTCCATCGCAACACCACTTCCTGTTACCTCACATATATATTATTATGTGTTCTTCCATCGCAACACCACTTCCTGTTACCTCACATATATATTATTATGTGTCCTTCCATCGCAACACCACTTCCTGTTACCTCACATATATATTATTATGTGTTCTTCCATCGCAACACCACTTCCTGTTACCTCACATATATATTATTATGTGTTCTTCCATCGCAACACCACTTCCTGTTACCTCACATATATATTATTATGTGTTCTTCCATCGCAACACCACTTCCTGTTACCTCACATATATATTATTATGTGTTCTTCCATCACAACACCACTTCCTGTTACCTCACATATATATATTATTATGTGTTCTTCCATCGCAACACCACTTCCTGTTACCTCACATATATATATTATTATGTGTTCTTCCATCGCAACACCAATTCCTGTTACCTCACATATATATTATTATGTGTTCTTCCATCGCAACACCACTTCCTGTTACCTCACATATATATTATTATGTGTTCTTCCATCGCAACACCACTTCCTGTTACCTCACATATATATTATTATGTGTTCTTCCATCGCAACACCACTTCCTGTTACCTCACATATATATTATTATGTGTTCTTCCATCGCAACACCACTTCCTGTTACCTCACATATATATATTATTATGTGTTCTTCCATCGCAACACCACTTCCTGTTACCTCACATATATATTATTATGTGTTCTTCCATCGCAACACCACTTCCTGTTACCTCACATATATATATTATTATGTGTTCTTCCATCGCAACACCACTTCCTGTTACCTCACATATATATTATTATGTGTTCTTCCATCGCAACACCACTTCCTGTTACCTCACATATATATTATTATGTGTTCTTCCATCGCAACACCACTTCCTGTTACCTCACATATATATTATTATGTGTTCTTCCATCGCAACACCACTTCCTGTTACCTCACATATATATTATTATGTGTTCTTCCATCGCAACACCACTTCCTGTTACCTCACATATATATTATTATGTGTTTTTCCATCACAACACCACTTCCTGTTACCTCACATATATATATTATTATGTGTTCTTCCATCGCAACACCACTTCCTGTTACCTCACATATATATATTATTATGTGTTCTTCCATCGCAACACCACTTCCTGTTACCTCACATATATATTATTATGTGTTCTTCCATCGCAACACCACTTCCTGTTACCTCACATATATATTATTATGTGTTCTTCCATCGCAACACCACTTCCTGTTACCTCACATATATATTATTATGTGTTCTTCCATCGCAACACCACTTCCTGTTACCTCACATATATATTATTATGTGTTCTTCCATCGCAACACCACTTCCTGTTACCTCACATATATATTATTATGTGTTCTTCTCTTCCATCGCAACACCACTTCCTGTTACCTCACATATATATATTATTATGTGTTCTTCCATCGCAACACCACTTCCTGTTACCTCGCATATATATTATTATGTGTTCTTCCATCGCAACACCACTTCCTGTTACCTCACATATATATTATTATGTGTTCTTCCATCGCAACACCACTTCCTGTTACCTCACATATATATTATTATGTGTCCTTCCATCGCAACACCACTTCCTGTTACCTCACATATATATTATTATGTGTTCTTCCATCGCAACACCACTTCCTGTTACCTCACATATATATTATTATGTGTTCTTCCATCGCAACACCACTTCCTGTTACCTCACATATATATTATTATGTGTTCTTCCATCGCAACACCACTTCCTGTTACCTCACATATATATTATTATGTGTTCTTCCATCACAACACCACTTCCTGTTACCTCACATATATATATTATTATGTGTTCTTCCATCGCAACACCACTTCCTGTTACCTCACATATATATATTATTATGTGTTCTTCCATCGCAACACCAATTCCTGTTACCTCACATATATATTATTATGTGTTCTTCCATCGCAACACCACTTCCTGTTACCTCACATATATATTATTATGTGTTCTTCCATCGCAACACCACTTCCTGTTACCTCACATATATATTATTATGTGTTCTTCCATCGCAACACCACTTCCTGTTACCTCACATATATATTATTATGTGTTCTTCCATCGCAACACCACTTCCTGTTACCTCACATATATATATTATTATGTGTTCTTCCATCGCAACACCACTTCCTGTTACCTCACATATATATTATTATGTGTTCTTCCATCGCAACACCACTTCCTGTTACCTCACATATATATATTATTATGTGTTCTTCCATCGCAACACCACTTCCTGTTACCTCACATATATATTATTATGTGTTCTTCCATCGCAACACCACTTCCTGTTACCTCACATATATATTATTATGTGTTCTTCCATCGCAACACCACTTCCTGTTACCTCACATATATATTATTATGTGTTCTTCCATCGCAACACCACTTCCTGTTACCTCACATATATATTATTATGTGTTCTTCCATCGCAACACCACTTCCTGTTACCTCACATATATATTATTATGTGTTTTTCCATCACAACACCACTTCCTGTTACCTCACATATATATATTATTATTATGTGTTCTTCCATCGCAACACCACTTCCTGTTACCTCACATATATATATTATTATGTGTTCTTCCATCGCAACACCACTTCCTGTTACCTCACATATATATTATTATGTGTTCTTCCATCGCAACACCACTTCCTGTTACCTCACATATATATTATTATGTGTTCTTCCATCGCAACACCACTTCCTGTTACCTCACATATATATTATTATGTGTTCTTCCATCGCAACACCACTTCCTGTTACCTCACATATATATTATTATGTGTTCTTCCATCGCAACACCACTTCCTGTTACCTCACATATATATTATTATGTGTTCTTCTCTTCCATCGCAACACCACTTCCTGTTACCTCACATATATATTATTATGTGTTCTTCCATCGCAACACCACTTCCTGTTACCTCAAATATATTTATTATTATGTGTTCTTCCATCGCAACACCACTTCCTGTTACCTCACATATATATATTATTATGTGTTCTTCCATCGCAACACCAATTCCTGTTACCTCACATATATATTATTATGTGTTCTTCCATCGCAACACCACTTCCTGTTACCTCACATATATATTATTATGTGTTCTTCCATCGCAACACCACTTCCTGTTACCTCACATATATATTATTATGTGTTCTTCCATCGCAACACCACTTCCTGTTACCTCACATATATATTATTATGTGTTCTTCCATCGCAACACCACTTCCTGTTACCTCACATATATATTATTATGTGTTCTTCCATCGCAACACCACTTCCTGTTACCTCACATATATATTATTATGTGTTCTTCCATCGCAACACCACTTCCTGTTACCTCACATATATATTATTATGTGTTCTTCCATCGCAACACCACTTCCTGTTACCTCACATATATATTATTATGTGTTCTTCCATCGCAACACCACTTCCTGTTACCTCACATATATATTATTATGTGTTCTTCCATCGCAACACCACTTCCTGTTACCTCACATATATATATTATTATGTGTTCTTCCATCGCAACACCACTTCCTGTTACCTCACATATATATTATTATGTGTTCTTCCATCGCAACACCACTTCCTGTTACCTCACATATATATTATTATGTGTTCTTCCATCGCAACACCACTTCCTGTTACCTCACATATATATTATTATGTGTTCTTCCATCGCAACACCACTTCCTGTTACCTCACATATATATTATTATGTGTTCTTCTCTTCCATCGCAACACCACTTCCTGTTACCTCACATATATATTATTATGTGTTCTTCCATCGCAACACCACTTCCTGTTACCTCACATATATATTATTATGTGTTCTTCCATCGCAACACCACTTCCTGTTACCTCACATATATATTATTATATGTTCTTCCATCGCAACACCACTTCCTGTTACCTCACATATATATTATTATGTGTTCTTCCATCGCAACACCACTTCCTGTTACCTCGCATATATATTATTATGTGTTCTTCCATCGCAACACCACTTCCTGTTACCTCACATATATATTATTATGTGTTCTTCCATCGCAACACCACTTCCTGTTAACTCACATATATATTATTATTATGTGTTCTTCTCTTCCATCGCAACACCACTTCCTGTTACCTCACATATATATTATTATGTGTTCTTCCTTCGCAACACCACTTCCTGTTACCTCACATATATATTATTATGTGTTCTTCCATCGCAACACCACTTCCTGTTACCTCACATATATATTATTATGTGTTCTTCCATCGCAACACCACTTCCTGTTACCTCACATATATATTATTATGTGTTCTTCTCTTCCATCGCAACACCACTTCCTGTTACCTGTGTAGCGGGGTTCTACCCCTTTTAGGCTTAGAGACTACATCTCCCAGGATTCCCCAGGCCCCAGGGCTGCTGACTTCCGGCCGGGAGGCTGCTGGGGGAGATTATAAAAGGGAAGAGCGGAGACCGCCTCAGCCTCTTGGGACACTTCCTCTTCTGAGGCCTGACAGGACTGGCCTGCCTCTGCTGACAGAGCTTGTGACGCGGAGACTGCAGCCAGCAGAGACACCTGTGCGGACCGGAGCTGAAGGCCTGAAGCCTGGGCCTTGCAGCCGATGGAGTGAGACTCTCACCCCTCAGAATCCACAGCAGCGGAGCGGAGACTTCCCCCTACTGTCGGTCGGACGGAGCTGATGACCGGAGTTCAGGGCTGTGACTGAGGAGACCGGACGCCGCCATTGAAGAGACCAGAGCCACCATTAGAGGGACCGGATCGGAGGACGGTACCCCAAGGATTGGTGAGAGAGCCGGAAGGCTCATCCTGCATTGACACACACGTTTTATGCCTACTGAACTGCCTAGGCGCAATTTACCTCAGAGCAGCAATGTTACTTTTTGTGGATTACAAATGACACCATTTAAAGCTACATGTGCACCACCTCTACAGATTCATTGCCGGTGAAGAACACTGTACTAGTACAAGGACTGGGCTCTATTACTAGGGATCAGGCCTGGTCCGTTAGGTAGGCGCAGATAGATTTATTGCACCTCAGGGGTGTATAGCAGACGGTCGCCACACTGGGCGCTCCGTTTCCCCATTGTTAGATTGATATACCTGTGTACATGTTAAAGTGCATTTTCCAGGGACCTGCCAAAGTATTGTAAGATATATGTTTAAATGCATGTTGCTATTCTTTTTTCCTTACTGACAAAAGTAAAGCCAGTTATTCTTATTTCAGCAGTCTGCTTGTGAGTTCATACCAATTACACTTAGAGTATAAGCTAAGTTTTATGTGCATAGGGACGTACCCCTTTACTAACTGTGCCAGAGCGGGTAGAGCCAAATTGCCGGGGGTTGGTGGAGCTGTACTCAGGGACCCAAAACAAACCAGCGGCTCTCTTAACTGGGGGTAGCGCTACACCTCATATATATTATTATGTGTTCTTCCATCGCAACACCACTTCCTGTTACCTCACATATATATTATTATGTGTTCTTCCATCGCAACACCACTTCCTGTTACCTCACATATATATTATTATGTGTTCTTCCATCGCAACACCACTTCCTGTTACCTCACATATATATTATTATGTGTTCTTCTCTTCCATCGCAACACCACTTCCTGTTACCTCACATATATATTATTATGTGTTCTTCCATCGCAACACCACTTCCTGTTACCTCACATATATATTATTATGTGTTCTTCCATCGCAACACCACTTCCTGTTACCTCACATATATATTATTATGTGTTCTTCCATCGCAACACCACTTCCTGTTACCTTGCATATATATTATTATGTGTTCTTCCATCGCAACACCACTTTCTGTTACCTCACATATATATTATTATGTGTTCTTCTATCGCAACACCACTTCCTGTTACCTCACATATATATTATTATGTGTTCTTCCATCGCAACACCACTTCCTGTTACCTCACATATATATTATTATGTGTTCTTCTCTTCCATCGCAACACCACTTCCTGTTACCTCACATATATATTATTATGTGTTCTTCCATCGCAACACCACTTCCTGTTACCTCACATATATATTATGATGTGTTCTTCCATCGCAACACCACTTCCTGTTACCTCACATATATATTATTATGTGTTCTTCCATCGCAACACCACTTCCTGTTACCTCACATATATATTATTATGTGTTCTTCTCTTCCATCGCAACACCACTTCCTGTTACCTCATATATATTATTATGTGTTCTTCCATCGCAACACCACTTCCTGTTACCTCACATATATATTATTATGTGTTCTTCCATCGCAACACCACTTCCTGTTACCTCACATATATATTATTATGTGTTCTTCCATCGCAACACCACTTCCTGTTACCTCACATATATATTATTATGTGTTCTTCTCTTCCATCGCAACACCACTTCCTGTTACCTCACATATATATTATTATGTGTTCTTCCATCGCAACACCACTTCCTGTTACCTCACATATATATTATTATGTGTTCTTCCATCGCAACACCACTTCCTGTTACCTCACATATATATTATTATGTGTTCTTCCATCGCAACACCACTTCCTGTTACCTCACATATATATATTATTATGTGTTCTTCCATCGCAACACCACTTCCTGTTACCTCACATATATATTATTATGTGTTCTTCCATCGCAACACCACTTCCTGTTACCTCGCATATATATTATTATGTGTTCTTCCATCGCAACACCACTTCCTGTTACCTCACATATATATTATTATGTGTTCTTCTATCGCAACACCACTTCCTGTTACCTCACATATATATTATTATGTGTTCTTCCATCGCAACACCACTTCCTGTTACCTCACATATATATTATTATGTGTTCTTCCATCGCAACACCACTTCCTGTTACCTCACATATATATTATTATGTGTTCTTCCATCGCAACACCACTTCCTGTTACCTCACATATATATTATTATGTGTTCTTCCATCGCAACACCACTTCCTGTTACCTCACATATATATTATTATGTGTTCTTCTCTTCCATCGCAACACCACTTCCTGTTACCTCATATATATTATTATGTGTTCTTCCATCGCAACACCACTTCCTGTTACCTCACATATATATTATTATGTGTTCTTCCATCGCAACACCACTTCCTGTTACCTCACATATATATTATTATGTGTTCTTCCATCGCAACACCACTTCCTGTTACCTCACATATATATTATTATGTGTTCTTCTCTTCCATCGCAACACCACTTCCTGTTACCTCACATATATATTATTATGTGTTCTTCCATCGCAACACCACTTCCTGTTACCTCACATATATATTATTATGTGTTCTTCCATCGCAACACCACTTCCTGTTACCTCACATATATATTATTATGTGTTCTTCCATCGCAACACCACTTCCTGTTACCTCACATATATATATTATTATGTGTTTTTCCATCGCAACACCACTTCCTGTTACCTCACATATATATTATTATGTGTTCTTCCATCGCAACACCACTTCCTGTTACCTCACATATATATATTATTATGTGTTCTTCCATCGCAACACCACTTCCTGTTACCTCACATATATATTATTATGTGTTCTTCCATCGCAACACCACTTCCTGTTACCTCACATATATATTATTATTATGTGTTCTTCCATCGCAACACCACTTCCTGTTACCTCACATATATATATTATTATTATTATTATTATTATTATTTACCACCCTAACTCCTCCCACAGTTTTTACGCTACATATACCGAATATATACCGAAATGTGCGGATTGTTCCCGAATGGTGTGCTATTACTTTGTGGAACGTTTCGCCGAACGGTTCACGAAATATCGTAATTTTTGCGGGGAACTTTGTCCCATAGGAATGAATGGAGAAATGTTCAAAACTAGAGTGGGAGGTGACAAAAGCTCTGAGGGGAATTATAGCTCCTCCCACAGAGCTCTGAGGGGAAATATAGGTAGTCCCACACAGCTCTGAGGGGGGTTATAGGTAGTCCCACACAGCTCTGAGGGGGATTATAGGTAGTCCCACACAGCTCTGAGGGGAATTATAGGTAGTCCCACACAGCTCTGAGGGGAAATATAGGTAGTCCCACACAGCTCTGAGGGGAATTATAGGTAGTCCCACACAGCTCGGAGGGGAATTATAGGTAGTCCCACACAGCTCTGAGGGGGATTATAGGTAGTCCCACACAGCTCTGAGGGGAATTATAGCTCCTCCCACACAGCTCTGATGGGAATTATAGCTCCTCCCACACAGCTCTGAGGGGAATTATAGCCCCTCCCACACAGCTCTGAGAGGAATTATAGGTAGTCGCACACAGCTCTGAGGGGAATTATAGCTCCTCCCACACAGCTCTGAGGGGAATTATAGCCCCTCCCACACAGCTCTGAGGGGAATTATAGGTAGTCGCACACAGCTCTGCGGGGAATTATAGGTAGTCCCACACAGCTCTGAGGGGGGTTATAGGTAGTCCCACACAGCTCTGAGGGGGGTTATAGGTAGTCCCACACAGCTCTGAGGGGAATTATAGGTAGTCCCACACAGCTCTGAGGGGGATTATAGGTAGTCCCACACAGCTCTGAGGGGGATTATAGGTAGTCCCACAAAGCTCTGAGGGGGATTATAGGTAGTCCCACACAGCTCTGAGGGGGATTATAGGTTGTCCCACACAGCTCTGAGGGGGATTATAGGTAGTCCCACACAGCTCTGAGGGGAATTATAGCTCCTCCCACACAGCTCTGAGGGGAATTATAGCCCCTCCCACACAGCTCTGAGGGGAATTATAGGTAGTCCCACACAGCTCTGAGGGGAATTATAGGTAGTCCCACACAGCTCTGAGGGGAATTATAGCTCCTCCCACACAGCTCTGAGGGGGATTATAGGTTGTCCCACACAGCTCTGAGGGGGATTATAGGTAGTCCCACACAGCTCTGAGGGGAATTATAGTTCCTCCCACACAGCTCTGAGGGGAATTATAGCCCCTCCCACACAGCTCTGAGGGGAATTATAGCCCCTCCCACACAGCTCTGAGGGGAATTATAGGTAGTCGCACACAGCTCTGTGGGAAATTATAGGTAGTCCCACACAGCTCTGAGGGGGGTTATAGGTAGTCCCACACAGCTCTGAGGGGAATTATATGTAGTCCCAAACAGCTCTGAGGGGAATTATAGGTAGTCCCACACAGCTCTGAGGGGGATTATAGGTAGTCCCACACAGCTCTGAGGGGGATTATAGGTAGTGCCACACAGCTGAGGGGGATTATAGCTCCTCCCACACAGCTCTGAGGGGGATTATAGGTAGTCCCACACAGCTGAGGAGGATTATACGTAGTCCCACACAGCTGAGGGGAATTTTAGGTAGTCCCACACAGCTCTGAAGGGGATTATAGGTAGTCCCACACAGCTCTGAGGGGGATTATAGGTAGTCCCACACAGCTCTGAGGGGAATTATAGGTAGTCCCACACAGCTCTGAGGGGGATTATAGGTAGTCCCACACAGCTCTGAGGGGGATTATAGGTAGTCCCACACAGCTCTGAGGGGAATTATAGGTAGTCCCACACAGCTCTGAGGGGGATTATAGGTAGTCCCACACAGCTCTGAGGGGGATTATAGGTAGTCCCACAAAGCTCTGAGGGGGATTATAGGTAGTCCCACACAGCTCTGAGGGGGATTATAGGTTGTCCCACACAGCTCTGAGGGGTGTTATAGGTAGTCCCACACAGCTCTGAGGGGATTTATAGCTCCTCCCACACAGCTCTGAGGGGAATTATAGCCCCTCCCACACAGCTCTGAGGGGGATTATAGGTAGTCCCACACAGCTCTGAGGGGAATTATAGTTCCTCCCACACAGCTCTGAGGGGAATTATAGCCCCTCCCACACAGCTCTGAGGGGAATTATAGCCCCTCCCACACAGCTCTGAGGGGAATTATAGGTAGTCGCACACAGCTCTGTGGGGAATTATAGGTAGTCCCACACAGCTCTGAGGGGGGTTATAGGTAGTCCCACACAGCTCTGAGGGGAATTATATGTAGTCCCAAACAGCTCTGAGGGGAATTATAGGTAGTCCCACACAGCTCTGAGGGGGATTATAGGTAGTCCCACACAGCTCTGAGGGGGATTATAGGTAGTCCCACACAGCTCTGAGGGGGATTATAGGTAGTCCCACACAGCTCTGAGGGAAATTATAGGTAGTACCACACAGCTCTGAGGGGAATTATAGGTAGTCCCACACATCTCTGAGGGGGATTATAGGTAGTCCCACACAGCTCTGAGGGTGATTATAGGTAGTCCCACACAGCTCTGAGGGGGATTATAGGTAGTCCCACACAGCTCTGAGGGGGATTATAGGTAGTCCCACACAGCTCTGAGGGGGATTATAGGTAGTCCCACAAAGCTCTGAGGGGGATTATAGGTAGTCCCACACAGCTCTGAGGGGGATTATAGGTTGTCCCACACAGCTCTGAGGGGTGTTATAGGTAGTCCCACACAGCTCTGAGGGGAATTATAGCTCCTCCCACACAGCTCTGAGGGGAATTATAGCCCCTCCCACACAGCTCTGAGGGGGATTATAGGTAGTCCCACACAGCTCTGAGGGGAATTATAGTTCCTCCCACACAGCTCTGAGGGGAATTATAGCCCCTCCCACACAGCTCTGAGGGGAATTATAGCCCCTCCCACACAGCTCTGAGGGGAATTATAGGTAGTCGCACACAGCTCTGTGGGGAATTATAGGTAGTCCCACACAGCTCTGAGGGGGGTTATAGGTAGTCCCACACAGCTCTGAGGGGAATTATATGTAGTCCCAAACAGCTCTGAGGGGAATTATAGGTAGTCCCACACAGCTCTGAGGGGGATTATAGGTAGTCCCACACAGCTCTGAGGGGAATTATAGGTAGTCCCACACAGCTCTGAGGGGATTATAGGTAGTCCCACACAGCTCTGAGGGGGATTATAGGTAGTCCCACACAGCTCTGAGGGGAATTATAGGTAGTCCCACACAGCTCTGAGGGGGATTATAGGTAGTCCCACACAGCTCTGAGGGGGATTATAGGTAGTCCCACACAGCTCTGAGGGGGATTATAGGTAGTCCCACACAGCTCTGAGGGAAATTATAGGTAGTACCACACAGCTCTGAGGGGAATTATAGGTAGTCCCACACAGCTCTGAGGGGGATTATAGGTAGTCCCACACAGCTCTGAGGGTGATTATAGGTAGTCCCACACAGCTCTGAGGGGGATTATAGGTAGTCCCACACAGCTGAGGGGGATTATAGGTAGTGCCACACAGCTGAGGGGGATTATAGCTCCTCCCACACAGCTCTGAGGGGGATTATAGGTAGTCCCACACAGCTGAGGAGGATTATACGTAGTCCCACACAGCTGAGGGGAATTTTAGGTAGTCCCACACAGCTCTGAAGGGGATTATAGGTAGTCCCACACAGCTCTGAGGGGGATTATAGGTAGTCCCACACAGCTCTGAGGGGAATTATAGGTAGTCCCACACAGCTCTGAGGGGGATTATAGGTAGTCCCACACAGCTCTGAGGGGGATTATAGGTAGTCCCACACAGCTCTGAGGGGAATTATAGGTAGTCCCACACAGCTCTGAGGGGGATTATAGGTAGTCCCACACAGCTCTGAGGGGGATTATAGGTAGTCCCACTAAGCTCTGAGGGGGATTATAGGTAGTCCCACACAGCTCTGAGGGGGATTATAGGTTGTCCCACACAGCTCTGAGGGGGATTATAGGTAGTCCCACACAGCTCTGAGGGGAATTATAGCTCCTCCCACACAGCTCTGAGGGGAATTATAGCCCCTCCCACACAGCTCTGAGGGGAATTACAGGTAGTCCCACACAGCTCTGAGGGGAATTATAGTTCCTCCCACACAGCTCTGAGGGGAATTATAGCCCCTCCCACACAGCTCTGAGGGGAATTATAGCCCCTCCCACACAGCTCTGAGGGGAATTATAGGTAGTCGCACACAGCTCTGCGGGGAATTATAGGTAGTCCCACACAGCTCTGAGGGGGTTATAGGTAGTCCCACACAGCTCTGAGGGGAATTATATGTAGTCCCAAACAGCTCTGAGGGGAATTATAGGTAGTCCCACACAGCTCTGAGGGGGATTATAGGTAGTCCCACACAGCTCTGAGGGGAATTATAGGTAGTCCCACACAGCTCTGAGGGGAATTATAGGTAGTCCCACACAGCTCTGAGGGGGATTATAGGTAGTCCCACACAGCTCTGAGGGGGATTATAGGTAGTCCCACACAGCTCTGAGGGGGATTATAGGTAGTCCCACACAGCTCTGAGGGGATTATAGGTAGTCCCACACAGCTCTGAGGGGGATTATAGGTAGTCCCACACAGCTCTGAGGGGGAATTATAGGTAGTCCCACACAGCTCTGAGGGAAATTATAGGTAGTCCCACACAGCTGAGGAGGATTATACGTAGTCCCACACAGCTGAGGGGAATTTTAGGTAGTCCCACACAGCTCTGAAGGGGATTATAGGTAGTCCCACACAGCTCTGAGGGGATTATAGGTAGTCCCACACAGCTCTGAGGGGAATTATAGCTCCTGCCACACAGCTCTGAGGGGAATTATAGCTAGTCCCACACAGCTCTGAGGGGAATTATGAAATTATGAAATTTGAAAAATAAAAAAATAAATTTTAGAAAAAAAATAAGAAAATTAGGAAATTTGAAAAAAAAAAATTTTTTTTAAAAAAAAGCATATAAAAAAAAATAATGATTTTAGAAAAAAAAATTAATAATTCTAGAAAAAGAAATGAAAATTAGGAAAATTGAAAAAAAAATATCTTTTTATAAAAAAAAAATTTGGGAAAAAAAATCATAAAAAAAAAATCATTTAACCGCTTCCCGACTTCCTCATGTAGATATACGTCAACAGAATGGCACGGGCAGGCAAAAGCACGTACCTGTACGTCCCCGTTAATTTGCCTGCCCGGGGGGCGCGCGTGCGCCGCCAGCGGCGCGCGCGCGACCCGGTCGGGAGCTCCGTGACCACAGCCGTGGGACCAGCGGACCCAATCGCCGCTGGTATCCCGCGATCGGGTTACGGAGCTGAAGAACGGGGAGAGGTCTGTGTAAACAAACCTCTCCCCGCGCTTCCTACACTGACTGTCAGTGATCGGCGGTTCCCTGTCATCGGGAACGCCGATCAATGACGTCAGACGTACAGCCACGCCCCCCTACTGTAAAAAAAAAACACAACACGTCACACTGACTCCTCCCCGCCCTCTAGTGGTTAACCCCTTCACTACAACTGTCATTTACATAGGAATCAGTGCTATTTAAATAGCATTGATTTCTGTATAAATGACAAATGTCCCAAAAATGTGTCAAAAATGTCCGATGTGTCCGCCATAATGTCGCAGTCACAAAAAAAATCGCTGATCGCCGCCATTACTAATAAAAAAATAATATTAATAAAAATGCTATAAAACTATCCCCTATTTTGTAAACGCTATAACTTTTGCGCAAACTAATCAATAATCGCTAATTGTGATTTTTTTTACCAAAAATATGTAGAAGAATACGTATCGGCCTAAACTGAGGAAAAAAAATGTTTTTTTATATATTTTTTGGGGA
The DNA here is from genome assembly GCA_028564925.1 of Lithobates sylvaticus. Lineage (NCBI taxonomy): Eukaryota > Metazoa > Chordata > Amphibia > Anura > Ranidae > Lithobates > Lithobates sylvaticus. Next base: position 785,302,189 of record CM053026.1, read on the forward strand.
TATTTATTATAGCAAAAAGTAAAAAAATATTGCATTTTTTTCAAAATTGTCGCTCTATTTTTGTTTATAGCGCAAAAAATAAAAAACGCAGGGGCGATCAAATACCACCGAAAGAAAGCTCTATTTGTGGGAAAAAAAGGATGCCAATTTTGTTTGGGAGCCACGTCGCACGACCGCGCAATTGTCAGTTAAAGCGACGCAGTGCCGAATCGCAAAAAGGGGCCTGGTCCTTTGGCTGCAAATTGGTCCGGGGCTGAAGTGGTTAAAATAAAAATGGAGAATGGAGGTGACAAAAGCTGACAAGCCCATAATCAGCCAAAACATTATGACCCCCCCATGATCAGCCAAAACACTATGTCCCCCCATTAAAATAATAATACTAATTTTAAAAAATAATTAAAAATATATATAAAAAATATTTTTGAGAAAAAATATATATTTTTTTGAGAAAAAAAAAATATTTTTGAAAAAAAAAAATAATTTTTGAAAAAAAAAAAAAACATTGTTGAAATTTTTTTTTTTTTTGAAAAAAATAAATAAAAAAAAAAATCATTTAAAAAAAATCATTAAACTAATAAAAAATTTTTTTTGAAAAAAAAAAAAAAAGGTTACTCAAGCCACTCCACCCAGCAAGAACATGTCACACAATTTCCCCAGAAATTGTAGCTTTTCTAGTTATTATTATTATTTACCACCCTAACTCCTCCCACAGCTTTTACACTACATATACCGAATATATACTGAAACGTGCGGATTGTTCCCGATTGGTGTGTTATTATTTTGTGGAACGTTTCGCCGAATGGTTCATAAAATATCGTAATTTTTGCGGCGAAATTTGTCCCATAGGAATGAAAATGTTCAAAACTAGAGTGGGAGGTGAAAAAAGCTGACAACCCCATAATCAGCAAAAACATTATGACCCCCCCCCCATGGAAAAAAAAAAACAATTAAAAAAAAATCTTTAAAAAAATGATATATAAAAAAATAATAATAATAATTAAAAAAAAAAAACATTTACATTTTTTTTCAAAAAAAATCATTAAAAAAAATCATTAAAAAAAATAATAAAAAAGAAAACTAAAAAAAATAATAGCGAGAAGATTAAAATCATTAAATCATTAAAAAAATAAAATAAAAAAAATCATAAAAAAATGTTTTTTAAAAAAAATGTTTTTTAAAAAAAGTTTTTTAAAAAAAATATTTAAAAAAAATCATTAAAAAAAATTATTAAAAAAAATAAACATTTGAAAAAAAAATCATTGCTGAATACCAATATAATTGTTTTTGCAAAAATAATAGCGAGAAGATTAAAATCATTATTGCCTGTCCATAATGATCAGATGGGGTTTGTGATGGGAAGGGAAGGATAATTGTCTCAAAACTTTGCTCCTGATACACAAGGCGAGAGAGAGTGGGGCCCCGGTCGTCCTGCTGTCGGAAGATGCCAAAAAGGCTTTCGACAGAGTCGCCTGGGGCTTCATGATAGGAACATTGGGGCATTTAGGAGTAAAGGAAAGGATGATGCGATGGATAACTGCATTCTACCCACCACCCTACAGCCAAAATAAATGGAAGTTTATCTCCCTCCCTGGAATTACATAATGGTACAAGACAGGGGTGCCCCCTGTCACCAATGCTATTTGTATTGGCATTGGAACCCCTAATAGCTGCGATTAAAAACAATACTGACATAAGCGGAGTGAGAGTAGGCGATAGGGAATACAAAGCTGCATATGCAGACGACGTATTATTTTATATTTAAAAACCCCAGGACAACAATACCCAATTTAATGAAGGAATTGAATAGATATGGGAAGATGACAAATTTCAAAATGAATATATCAAAGTCAGACATCCTAAATATAACTATGACAAAAAAAAAGAACAACAGGCAATTCAACCTTCATTCCCTTTCGTTTGGTGTGAGAGGGAGGCTGGGTATCTGGGTGTAAAACTCACAACATCACTGTGGACTCTGTATGAGGCTAACTATATCCCTATCTTGAATAAGGTTAAAGACCATTTAAACCACATGAGATATAAATCTCTTTCGTGGCTAGGAAGGATCAATGCCCTAAACATGTTTATTAGACATGTGCAATTCGTTTCGTTTTTTTTCGTTTTTCGTTTTTTTTTCGTTATTTTCGTTCGTTCGTTTTCGTACGAATGAACGAATCATTCGAATCTTACGAATCCGAATAACGAATCGTAACGAATCGTACGAATCCGATTAACGAATCATTCGAATCGAACGAATCCGAAAAACAACGAAAATCCGAAAAAAAACTAATTAGAAACAACGAATGTACTAATGAAGAAAATCCGAAAAATGAAAACGAATGAAAAAATTCGTACATTCATAACTTTTTTGTTGTTGTTGAATTGGTAATTTTCCGTGTCCCTTACAATGGTGCTCCTAAACGTGCTTCGAATGGATTGAACAAAAAAATTTGTACATTCGTAACTTTTTTTTCGATTCGTAACTTTTTTTTTCGATTCGTAACTTTTTTTTTTTTTTCGATTTGTAATTTTCCGTGTCTCTATTGAACCAAAAATGTGTAACTTTTTTTTCGATTCGTAACTTTTTTTTTCGATTTGTAATTTCCGTGTCTCTATTGAACCAAAAATGTGTAACTTTTTTTTCGATTCGTAACTCTTTTTTTTCGATTCGTAACTTTTTTTTTTCGATTCGTAACTTTTTTTTAAATTCGTAAATGATTAAAATGTAATAATAGCATACACATTACATCAAATTATGAATTATGCTCCGATTATGAATCTACGAATGTTACGAATGTAAGAATAAATACGAATGCGTCCGAAAATTAAACTAACGAAAAAACGAATCAACGAAAAAATAACTCTTACGAATGTACGAATTGTTACGAATCCGAACAACGACGACTTACGAATGTACGAATCGTTACGAATCGACGGAAACGAAAAAAACGAAACGAAAAAAAACAAATTTTTTTGTTGTGCACATGTCTAATGTTTATCTTACCAAAATGAACATATATATTTCAAATCAAAGAAAAATGTAGGCCTAGTGTGCATATACACGGCCAATACCCCTAAGGGATGTTTAAGAGACTCGATGGACACAGACAAATGTATATGCAATTCAAATAAGTATATTTATTAAAGACTGTGCCAAAGGGTGCACACATTGGCAGTAATGGAACTGTCAAGGAGGGCATACATGGGTCATACTCAAATAAACAATGTCAGACATAGATACAAAATATGTGTATATCTCTATCATTAAGAGGTTGAGAACTTGCAATACATGTAGAGTCTAGGAAAACGCCGACATGTTTCGGACTTTTGTCCTTTTTCATAGGCGGATTTGTATCCTCTTCTTCCACATCTAATAATGTGAGCAAATAAATATTAGTACAATAGGTATAGTGGTACAAATAGTCAGAGAAAAATGCATATTACAATGCTGTAAGATTGATCAACAAAGTAGTATGTTATAGGTGTGGTACTCACATGCAGAGAGAATAACCCCTTCGGTGTATGGTACAGTTTGGGACCGGTTGGGGGCCTCATAGATCACATGTGTGCAGTGAAATACTGCGGGTTCTGTTAAAAGCATATAAAGCTGCCATATAAGTAGGTGGCGAACTGCTAGGGACTCCAAAAGCTGCAAGGCCTCATATAAGAGACAGGCGTATGGCCTGTATCTTAATGGCGTGTGGCCAATGAGAGAGAGAGGCTGTAAAAATATAAAATGTAGAGTATCAGTATAGGGCAAGACCACATATAAGGCCTAGAAAGTAACTAATGAGTTTACCTGTATATAATGCAGCATATGATGTTGTGTCCCCAGGAAACGCCAGGTATCAGGAGGCATATCTAAGGCCGCTGATTCCGCCTATTTATAATGGGGGAGATGGTGATGGATCAGCTGTGTGGAGGCGCCAAAATGTGATGCGCCTATGGCGCGAAAAATGATTGGCCAGAGCAGAGGGGGAAGCGGCATATCAAAGCCGCGTGTTGTCCCTCTGAATGAGACCTCTGACGTACAGGCGCTGGGCGCAGGCACGTCTGGTAGGCGGAGCCGCGTCCAGCGTCATGACGTCACCGACGCGGGCGGAAGTTCTCCACCGGTCAGCGCTCCAGGGTGGAGCGCAACAGGAAGGCGTCAATGGTGAGGGCGCTTGGGGAGATCTTGACAGGTGCATGCGTCAAAGGAAAACAGGCGCATGCGCAATGTCTTACCCACGCCGGGCAGCATTAAATTGGAGAAACTAGAAGCAAGCCAGCGTAAAAAAACATTCAAAAAGTATATGTAATAACAAAGATTACAATGGTTATACAATGGGGGTATTGTTTAATCATGCATGTGGGTCCACAGCCATTATCTGTATATTGCACTTATCTGTAAAGACAAAAATGAGAGACATACATATTTATTTAGGCAAATACATAGCCCAGGAGCATGAATAGGACAGTGTAACATATTAGAATATACAGATGTAGATATGTACATATATTCAAGAATAATAAAATACAAGTTTATAAAGTATGCTGGTTGTGTATATGTGGAAAACTATAAATCCAAATTGCAAACCCCAGATTGAAACCCTTCAAGATAGGGTTTAAAATGAAAGGCCTCATTGAGGCCAGGGGGCGAAGGTGGCATTGAGGTGGAAAATCCATCTCAATTCACTCTGTAGTAAGGCTTTGTTGTAATCACCTCCACGATTAGGTGGAGGGATGTGGTCTAAAGCCTGAAACAGAATTTTTGGAGTATGATCTGGATGCAGTAGCTCACAGTGTCGTCCGATGGGTAAATCAGGGTCTTTTTTATTTACACTAAGTAAGTGACGGTATATACGTTTCCAGAACGGTAATTTGGTCTTTCCCACATAGAAACATCCGCATTCACATTCCAAAAGATAAACTATGCCGATTGAACGGCAATTGACATAGTGAATGAATGAATGAATGACTTGTATAGCGCAACCTATGCGAACTGAATCGCCTCAGGGCGCTTTTTGCCACTGGTGTCCATCTGTGGTATAGTGCGGTCCTTGCCCTGTGGGGTCCTGACACGCTTACAAACACATACACAACATACACATATTTGGCCAATTTTATCGACAGGATCTAATTAACCTACCAGCATGTCTTTGGAGTGTGGGAGGAAACCGGAGTACCCGGAGGAAACCCACGCAGGCACAGGGAGAACATGCAAACTCCAGGCAGAAGGTGTCGTGGTCGGGATTTGAACCAGCGACCCTATTACTGCTAGGTGAAAGTGCTAACCACTACACCACTGTGCTGCCGTGTTGAGGAAAGAATTGTTGACCATTAGGTAAAAGGTTATTAGTGGTAGGTTTACAGAGATATCTACAATATTTGCAATTACCGCAAGGAAAGGTACCCACAAGTTTGGTATGAGATTTGGTAGTGCCAGTATATTCACTTTTTAATAAGTTTGTCCCTAAGGGAAGGGGCACGTCTAAATGTAAGTAGGGGGCGCGTAGGGACAAATGGTGAAAGAGAGTTGTCAGTAGCCAGTATAGAGTGAGTATGTCTATTATTTGACAATGTTGTTGGCAATAAGTAGTTATAATTCTAAGGGGAGAACATGTGTCCTTCGAAGTAGGGGTAGAGAGTAGTGCCGATCGTGATTTGGATTTTGCTTTTTTATTTGCATCCTTAAGGACCTTATCGGTGTTCCCACGTGCTCGGAGTCTATTGCGTAGAACGGAGGCCTCGTGTTCAAAGGAGGTCTCCGTGGAGCAATTGCGGCGAGCACGGAGGTACTGGGCAAAAGGAATCGAGTTTAAAAGTGGTTGTGGATGGAAGCTAGAAGCAGCAAGAATGGTGTTTCCAGCTGTAGCTTTTCTAAACAAATGACTCTGTATATGTCCGTTATGGTCCTTCGTCAGTGTGAGATCCAAAAATGAAATAGAAGTCATATTGTAGGTCATAGTGAACTTCAAGTTCAATGAATTGGAAGAATTGAGGTAATTTAAAAATTGGTGTAGTAACTCGACTGGACCCTGCCACAAGAGCAGGATATCATCAATATAACGACGAAATGTTGCTATATGTTGAGTATATATACTGGCAGATTGATCCAGAAATAATAACCGTTCCTACTCCCCCAAGTACAGGTTTGCGTACGCCGGTGCGCAACAGGTGCCCATGGCAACCCCCTGTACTTGGAGGTAGTGGGACCCATTGAAAGAGAAAAAGTTGTGAGTAAGTATGAATTGTAAGGCCTTAATAATAAAGGTAGACAACTCAGGAGGATACAAAGAGACAGTTGATAGTATGTGTTGAATAGCAGATAATCCCAATGAGTGAGGAATGGAACTATATAGGGCCTCCACATCGATGGCAACCAAGATGGTGTCGCCATCGACGTGGAGGCCCGACAGACCCTGTAGTAGGTGTGTCGTATCTCGTATGTATGAAGGTAAAGAGAGAACTAAGGGCTGTAGAAGCTTATCAATGTATCGACTTAAATTATCTGTAAGGCATCCACGTCCAGAGACGATAGGTCTGCCTGGTGTTTTTTGTAAATTTTTATGTACTTTGGGTAATGCGTAGAAAGTCGCTTCTCTGGGAAATGTGGTCCTGACATACTCTGTGGTGTGTTTGTCAATGATGCCTTGGTTGTAGGCTTCATCGATAAGTGTATAAAATTATTTTTGGAAAGAAGAAATATGTGATGCTGGGATTACTTTGTACCACTCTCTATTCTCCAAAATGTCCTGAGACATGGCAACATAATCGGGTCTGTTAAGGATGACTATGTTGCCGCCTTTGTCTGCAGGCTTGATTATGATTGAAGAATTTGTTTTTAAATTTCGTAAAGCTAAATGCTCATTGTAGGAAAGGTTTTTTGTCTGTGAACGGTTGAGAAAGATTTTTAGATTACAGATCTCACGAGTAACTGACTGTAAAAAGAGTGCCGCTCGAGGGTTGGTGCTGGGGGGTGGAAGGAAGCTAGATTTGTTCTTTATAGAGACCTTAAGGGGCATGGGAGAGGGGCAGTTAAGGGGATCCACGTCGATGTTAGCGAGGATGGTGTCCAAATCAAGAGTATCAATGAGGTGAGTGCAGTCACTTTCCTCCAGGAGTTCAGTGAGCTCTCGGAGGGCAGTGGTCTCTGATGCAGTGTGTGTAAGTGAATCAGGGAAAGGATTGGGGGTGTACATGCTGGGCAGTAGTAATTTGCGAATGAATAAGTGTATGTCTTTGATTACTGTGAATTTGTCAATCTGTGAGACAGGGCAAAAGGTCAAACCCCTTTCTAAAACAGAAGTTTCATGTGTAGACAATACATATGTGGACAAGTTAATGATATTACAGGAAGGTGTGTTTATCGCGATGTTTTCTTTAGCTTTGGACTGTGAGTGGTGTTTTGCTGTTGGATCCTCTGGGAAGCATTTTTTCTAAAAAATCAATGTTGTCAGATGAAGAGGGGAGTGAGTGGGATCTGAGAGTCTTGTGCAGGGAGGGAGCGAGCGGCGAGTGCCTTGAAGGGGAGGCGCCAGTGGGTCTCTCCATGTCAGACACATCATCACCTGAAGTGTTGGGTGCGCGGCCTCTTTTGGGTTTACGAGAGCCGTGAGGAAAAATAGGTGTGTGGGAAAGTTGGGAACTGGCATTGTCTTTGTCAACAGTAGTATGTAGGGATGGAAGTTTGGAAGCAGACCGTGCGGGGGCTGGGAGGCGACCTGCGCGGTTTGTTTCATTCCATTTGTAAGCACGTTCTTCATGGAACGCTTTTTTGTCACAAAATCATTTTTTATCTTTCTGTAAGAGAATGTCATGATTACATTTATCAAACCTGACTTTTAATTGCTCTTCAAGTGTTTTATACAGAGGATGATTGATGAATTGAATTAATTGTGTATTAATCAATTCAAGTTTAGCATCCAATATGGTCATTTGTGACTGATATTCCTGAATAAGTAATTTCATCAAGTCAATAGAACATTGCGGAGGCTCCCATCCCCCCACATTACTCCCTGGACAATGATCTCCTCTCCAGGGACACGGCATGGACACAATGAGAAGGTATTGGGGATCTGAGAATCCTATTGGATGGTATGATGAGGAACACCAATAGCATTACAGAGGCCATGACAGTTATGGAGGGAGGAGCCCCACCTAATTTACATTGAGATATTTCCACGTAAACCTGGAATGTGTAGAAATAGAGTGTCTACAATATGATACTCCCCACCCCCAATATGTGTCGTCCATTTTCTATCTGTAAATGGGTCAGATACGGAATGACCTGCAAAGAGAAAATCATTTAGAATTCAGTTGATTCTCAGGATTCATCTTTACACACAAACACAACATTTCTCCTTCACACCGTAACATAGTCACTAAGGATGAATAAAGACTCCAGTCCAACCAGTTCAACCTGTGTGTGTATTTATGTCACCACCATATACCATATCCCTGTTGTCACGGAACACACGCCCGCGGCGGATAGCTCACCGAGGCGTGGACCTTGACTAGGGTAGAGGGGAATGAGGGGGAGTAATTCTAAGCTAATAAGACTGGCCATGATACACTTTCACAGTCCACACTACCTCTGGCCACCATTAAAAGGAAGACTCCACTCCAATCAAGCTGGCTGACCACACACAGGAAGATACGAATCTTACATACAATCTGGGGAGCAGTCTAACAATTATCACACACTTCTAGGGTTCCTCCAGCTATCCTATGAGCTAGAACCCCGGTGTCACCCACTCTTCCCACTGTCCACACACCACCACACAAGTCACACCACCAACACTATCCCACCATTACCCCACAGTTTGTCCACAGACTGGTCTGCTGGGCCACCACACACACACACACACAGATCTCCGTCTGGCAGACCTCTTATTTTACAATCTCCATGCAATCTTTTTTTTTTTTAGTTCAATAAATTTTTATTGAGTTTACATTTGTTAACAAATGAATAAAACAGTCCAGTAAGGTAAAATAAGATCGATCAATACACACATTACGTATTGTTATATATTCATCGTCAATATCCAAGGAGGTTGTTGATATGGATGAATATTCCTGTGTTGGCTTCATATCTTACTATATTTCTCCCTCCAAATTGTCCGATTTTTATCAGATGTTTTTGCAATGCATAGAGATGGTGATTTGGGGGGTCTGTTTAGCAGACATAAGAAGCTCCCTGTATGTGAGCCCCATACCCAGTGGGACATAGAGCCTTCCTGGAAACATATATTACACATCATATGGTCCCTCTGAGCAGTGCTGGGACAAGGCCATCCAGTGCCCAGGGCCAAAATGGCAAACTGCCCCCCCCTCCCCCCTCCCCAGGATTGGACCAGTAGTGGTTTAAGGTCTGTAATGTTTGTGACATGCACTGAAATAGTACTACCAATGTTACCCTCCAGCAACCTGGAGAGTATAAAATTGGTGCCCACATACCGGCTAGTGGTAGGTGGTGTCACTGGAAGGAAAGCTGTGCCAGCAGTGGTGGTGTCCCTGGGGAAAATTGTCCCTGCGTCTGTAGTATCACTGGAAGATAAAAATGTCCCTATGTTGGTGGCATCACTGGGAAGGAAATGTGTCGTTATGTTGTTGGTGTCAGTCTGGAGGGGGGGTGGAGCCTGAGGGGGGCATGGTCCTAAAGGGATCTAGGGGGGCACTGAGGGGGTAAGGGGGGCTGAAAGGTCTCCAAGGGCTTGTTCAGACATGCGGCTGTCATTGCTGGTGTGTGACAGCTGGTGAGGGGGCCATAGGTTGCCATCCCCGGTTTTAACCCTAAAAATGCCGACCTACTGTGTACAGTGCATGCCATTTCAATGTCGCCATGTGTACCGCCCTGGCTGGCATCATCTCCTTTTTCAGGTGGGTGGTTGGGGCACTAAAACACTTCCCTCCCCTCCCCCACCTGTGTGACTGAGCCCCAATGCCTTGCTTACACTTGTGCTTGAAGGGGTCATATAATAAGGTGGTTGAGCTGCAGTTTTACCGTCTCCGCCCCTTTAATCTTCCAATGTAGCCATATGGAGTATGCAGATGATGGAGCTATGATGTTATGTATCTCAAAATAAATGACCCCCCCCCCCCCCCCACCGGTCTCATTTGGGGGGTAGTACTGCCTGCTGAACATCACCCATTGAAGTAAAGTCCATGTTAATGGAATCATGACAGCATACACCAAGGACTTGTGTTAAGGATTCATAGATAGGTGGGGTTCCCCTTTAAGAAGCTTTCCAGCGCTACAAAAAGCCCCCACCCCCCTGTCCCCCGATCCAGCGATGCCCCTGCCCCCACCCTCAGTCCTCTCCCCTGCATCTCCCCAGCGCCGGCATCACAAGTGTGGGCACCCGGCTGCGACAGCTGGTGGCTTCATAGCTGGGTGCGCAATGCGCATGCGCGAGTCGTTCTGTGCGTCCTGAATGGCCGGGCCGGGACCTGTGACGTGTCCCAGGAGATTGCAGGGAGGGGGGAGGGGCGGCCCGAATGGGAGCCGGGTACCTGTCAAAACTAGGTACCCACCCCCCCAAAAAAAACAAATGAGATGCCAAAGCATGCCAGGGGGTGAGGAGTCCTTAAAGCGGAACTCCCCCTCTGGGGTGGAACTCGGCCTTAAATATAAATGGCAGTGCTGTGCGTCTACTAAAGGACAGAGCACTTCTGTGTTTGTCAGGAAAGACACAATTCTCTGCACATTCTTGTCATGTAAGCACAGGAACCGAGCCTTATAGCCGGTGTGGGCAGTTTACCTGCAGTTTTAGGTGCCCTCCTGATGAATTCTATTGAACTGTGCATTTTCTGAACACGCATGAAAGATGCAGCATGCAAGACTGTGATTGGCTGCCATGAAAACACTCAGTGTAATAGAATGTAATGGGAGCGCACCTAAGGCCTCATGTAGACGGCTGCTGGTAAAGAGACGTTTAGGAGAAGTTCCTGAACCCTCCTCTATGTTCTCTTATCAGTACATGTACACGGCTCCTTTATACTCCTTTCTAGGCACTTTACAGCCTTTTCTTGGCACGCAACAAAAATGGCTTCAGAAGCTCTGCTTAGAGGCATTTCAAACGCTAAACGTGACAACTCGCACTTGGCAGCGTTACGTTTACAGGCTTTTTTCATTTATTGCTATTCTGAAAAAAATTAATTTCCAAAAGTTTTAGGCGCAAACGCAGCTAAATGCGTCATGTAAACGCGGCTAAATGGCGGTTTATAGACGCCGGTTTCTAGCTGTCAAGTTAAATCTTTCAGGAGAGGGTGAAGAACGTCCCGTCTACATGAAGACTAAAACTGGATAAACGGCACATCCAATCACACTGCGGCCAAAACCACAGCGCACCAGTGGGAATTCACTATTAGGCCCCTTTCACACTGGGGCGGGGAGCCGCGGTGACGGTAAAGCAGCGCTATATTTAGCGCTGCTTTACCGTCGTCTTAACCGCAGTTTTCGGCCGCTCACGGTGCGGTTTTACCCCCGCGAGCGGCCGAAAATTGGTTAAACACCCCCGCAGAGCGCCACCGCAGCTTTGCAGCGGTATTGCCGCGGTTTTACCGCGGTGTCCCATTCTATTCAATGGGAAGGAGCGGTGTAGGAGCGGTGAATACACGGCTCATATACCGCTCCAAAGATGCTGCTAGCAGGACTTTTTTTGCCGTCCTGCTAGCGCACCGCTCCAGTGTGAGAGCCCGCCGGCTTTCACACTGGAGTTAAAGGGGCCGGATTTTTTCATGCGGTGAACAGGCGCTATTTTTAGCGCTGCACCGCATGAAAAAACGCCCCGATGTGAAAGGGGCCTTAGGGATAAGAAAGGAGTAAATCGGCGATTTACTAAAAAAAATTATAATATTTAAAAAAAAAAAAAATTAATAAATAATTTTTTTGAAAAATAAATACTATATTTAAATAAGTCACCTCCCCCTAGGCATCATTCTGGTAACTATACTAAAATGCGAAACGCACAAGGGAGGGACCTGTATACTGTTATGGAAAAAAAATATAATAATTAAAAAAATAATAATTTTTGAAAAAAAAAGAATTTTTGAAAAAAAATATAATTATAATAATTTTATAATATATTAATATAATAATATAATAATTTTATAAAATATAATTATAATAATAATTTTATAAAATATAATTATTATAATTATATCATTTCTAAAAAAAAAAAAAATAAAACATTTTTTTTAATTCTTTTTTTTCCCTAAAATTATATATTTTTTTAAAATTCTTTTTTTTTTTCAAAAATTATTATAATTTTTTTCTAAAATTATTATTATTTTTTTTCATTATTATTACTTTTTTCATAACAGCATACAGGTCCCTCTCTTGTGCATTTCACATTTGAGTATAGTTAAGAGAATGACGCCTAGGGGGAGGCGAATTATTTAAATATAGTATTTATTTTTAAAAAAAAAAAAATTTCTTCAAAAATTATTTCTTTTTTTTCTAAAATTATTTTTATTTTTTTCTAAAATTTTTCTAAGATAATTTTTTTCAATGTTTTTTTTTAACTGCTTAAGGACCGCCTCCTGCACATATACGTCAGCAGAATGGCTTGGCGTGTGACTTGGCAGGGCACATCAATATACAGGTACGTTGTCCTTTAAGAGCCCAACCGTGGTCCCGGTCCTGAGCTCCGTGACCGTGGCTGGCTGGACCTGATCACCGCTGGTGTCCCGCAATCGGGTCACAGAGCTGAAGAACGGGGAGAGGTAAGTCACAGAGCTGAAGAACGCTTCCTAATAAGACTGTCACTGATCGTCTGTTCCCTGTCATCGGGAAAGACGATCAGTGATGTCACACGCCAAGCCACGCCCCCATACAGTTAGAAAACACACATAGGGCTCACTTAACCGCTCCCTGCCCCTAGTGGTTAACTCCTTCACTGCCAGTGTCATTTACACAGTAATCAATGCATTTAAATAGCACTGATTGCTGTATAAATGACAATGGTCCCAAAAATGTGTAAAAAATGTCCGATGTGTCCGCCATAATGTCGCAGTCACAATAAAAATCGCTGATCGCCGCCATTACTAGTAAAAAAAAATATTATATAAAAATGCTATAAAACTATCCCCTATTTTGTAAACGCTATAACTTTTGCGCAAACCAATCAATAATCGCTTATTTACCAAAAATATGTAGAAGAATACGTTCGGCCTAAACTGAGGAAAAAATAAATTATATATTTTTTGGGGATATTTATTATAGCAAAAAGTAAAAAATATTGAATTTTTTTCAAAATTGTTGCTCTATTTTTGTTTATAGCGCAAAAAATAGAAAACCGCAGAGGTGATCAAATACCACCAAAAGATACTCTATTTGTGGGAAAAAAAGGACGCTAACTTTGTTTGGGAGCCACGTCGCACGACCGCGCAATTGTCAGTTCAAGTGACGCAGTGCCGAATCACAAAAATGGGCCTGGTCCTTTGGCTGCAAATTGGTCTGGGGCTTAAGTGGTTAAATGATTTTTTTTTAAATGATTTTTTTTTTAAATGATTTTTTTTGTTCAAAAATTATTTATTTATTTTTGTTCAAAAATTATTTATTTATTTTTGTTCAAAAATTATTTATTTATTTTTGTTCAAAAATTATTATTATTTTTTATCTTTTCAAAAATATTTTTTTTTCTTTCAAAAACTGATTTTTTTTTCAAAAATTATTATATATTTTTTTTAATGTTTATTTTTTTTTCAAAAATTATTATTTTTTGAATTTTTTATTTTATCTAAAATCATTTTTTTTTTAATGATTATTTTTTTCTAAAATTATTTTATTTTTCAAAAATTATTATTATTAATGAGGGCTACATAGGTATATCGGTATAACCTTCAGACTTTGATATTTGAAGTGTGAAGTACTCTTGGCACCATTGACTTGTTTTTCCCACATCTAAAATGGCGCTTCTCAGCCAGCTACTTCCGATTCAGAATGAGGCTTGACTGTGTATGTTTACTACATTAAACGGTGCGTCAGTACGTCGCCTGTGCCCCAGGACGACGTCAGATTAGTGACAAAACATGTCGGGAGGAGCGACGTACTGACGTCACTGTGCGATATGTCCCGTTGTTTATTCGCACAGGCGTGTGCATTGCAGCCGGCCATCCGCATATTTTTAAAGTTTTTTATGGCCACTCTCTGAATTTCGCTGGGAGCCACTTTCGTGGCATCACTTATCGAGCTGTGTATGGGCCCAAAGTGGAGGATTCACCCAACTACATTGCGGATCAGACGGCCCCGGTTGATGTGGTGACGGGATCGGTGTGGGGATATCATTGAGGAGAAGGCCCTGGCGGGGTATAGACACGGCATTTCTAGCCTGTGCAGCTGGTAAGCGCACATTTTCTACGGTGGTGGATTCACGGTGTCTGTCAAGGAGAAGTCACATGAGTTTCATTGAACTGTTTAGACGCTGATTCACTTCCTGCAAATGATTTACCTTTATTGTGGAATCTGTTTGGACCTTTTTTGATACAGAATCATCTACATCGATAACCTCAGAGTTGGGACTTTGAATTATTCATTTATCACTTATTACATGTTTAATAGGTTTAGGTTCACTTGCACATTAATTAGAGCGCAACTATATATTTTTTGCTATAGAATTACTAGTAGAGTTGAGCGGACACCTGGATGTTTGGGTTCGGCGGGTTCGGCCGAACTTCGGAAAAAAGTCCGGGTTCTGGACCGAACTTGACCCCGAACTCCGAACCCCATTGAAGTCAATGGGACCCGGACTTTTGAACACTAAAATGGCTGTAAAAAGGTCATGGAAAGGGCTAGAGGGCTGCAAATGGTAACAAAATGTTGTTAAGAGCATGGCAAGTGATCTGCAAACAAATGTGGATAGGGAAATAACTTAAAATAACATAAAAAAATTTAAAATTAAAATAAAATGCTGGAGGCCCCCTTCTCAGCAGAAGAGGTACAGGAAGTCATTAAGAACCTCAGAAACTCAGCGGCACGATGCCGCACATATGGTGGGAATACCCCAGAATACGCACTTTCTGGAAAAAATTATTAACTTTCATCAGGAGACAAGACAAGGCAAGGTGGGAGACAATGTGAAGGAAGCGGAGGCACTGTCAGCAACCCAATCTACTATCGCCTGTACTTGTCCTGGCCTCAACATTCGTACAGCCTCATTAGTGCGCCAAAATACCGCTGCAGGCTCTGTCGCCTACTCGCACCTGAGGAAGGTGTTTCACTAGTGCGTGTAGCTGGCACAGATCGACCACGTCCTCTCCCTGCAACAGGAGCGCCACCAGCAGCACCACGACCCGGGCCACGTCCCCTTTTTGATGATCTCCTCATATTTTCAAAATGTATGATCTCGCCCTAAATGGGTGTTTTTGTCTATAGCAGAATACACGTACAGTGTCTAAAGTGTTTATGAACACGCAGAAAATGCTATTGGGAAAAAAAAAAACACTGCAAAATTAAATTTTTTTGCGATGTTTTTCCAATATCAGAATACACGGACAGTATGTAAAGCGTTTATGAAAACGCAGAAAATGCTATTGGGGAAAAAAACACTGCAAAATTATTTTTTTATGCAATGTTTTTCCAATATCAGAATACACGGACAGTATCTAAAGCGTGTATGTATGAACACGCAGAAAATGCTATTGGGAAAAAAAAAAAGCAAAAATAAAAATTTTTGCAATGTTTTTCCAATAGCAGAATACACACAGACTGTGGTGTATCTCTTACTATATGCAGTGTTGGTCCTAATGGTGCACTGAGCTTGCAGGTAAAACTTTTATATTTTGTCTGGCACTGGCCTCATGGCACTGTTACTGTGACTGCACCCCAGCCAGGGTACAATTGATTTAGGAATCTCTTCAATAATTATGTCTGCCTCTTTCTTTTGCAAAATAAAGAAACTCCCTCCCTACTCTAGCTATCTAGATCGCTCACTGATCTAACTAATTAGAATAAAATTCCAGGAATGTGGACTGACTTTAGCACACTAACTCCTATCTTCTAATCTTCTATCTATCTGCAGCACAGGAACCTGCCTAACAGTGTGTGTCTAACAGAATGACGCTGTGTGCTGTGTGTGGGTTATATATAGAGGCTGGGTCACATGCTGCACTGGCCAATCACAGCCATGCCATTAGTAGGCATGGCTGTGATGACTTCTAGGGCACACTATTAAAACGATCATCCATTGGCTGGCCTAAAGCTGTGAAAAAGGCGCCAATACAGCGCCGAACACCGGACCCGAACCCGAACTTACAGCAAATAGTTTGGGTCCGGGTCCCGGACACCCAAAAGTCCGGTACGGACCCGAACTTTACAGTTCGGGTTCGCTCAACCCTAGTAAAGAGAGATAAGGGAATCCATTACACAGGAATCTTACGGGTCCAGTCCATGAGGCTTAGGAGAACTCGCATCCCTAAGCTGTTGGTTTTTATGTTGTTAGAATAACCCTCTCCTACCAATCAAAACTCAGGGTCACCTCATTGGTTCAGAAGTGGCATTGAATCCTGATTGGCTACCCCTGTAGCCTAATGTTCATTGGTTGAGTTGCCTCAAATTCTGATTGGTTGTAATTCCAAGCCCAGTTAAAGAAACATGCTTCCCACACCAACAAGAGGCCAGGTCTAGTGCTAAAATTATTGCTCTCGCTCTGACGATCGCGGCGATACCTCACATGTGTGGTCTGAACGCCGTTTACAGCGCGACTTACATATGTGTTTTCTTTGCTGCGCGAGCACGCGGGGACGTCCCTTTAAAAAAAAAAAATCTGATCACTTTTGTTGTTGTGACAAGAAATGTAAACATCCCTTGTGACAGTAATGGGTGGTGACAGGTCCTCTTTATGGAGGGATCGGCGGCTCTAAAAGACCCCAAATCCCTCCTTTGCACTTAAAAGTATTCAAATCGCCAAAATCAGCGATTCTGAATACTGTTATATATATTTTTTTTTAAATCGGTGTCGTTGGCAGCCGAGTAAACCGGAAGAGAACAAGCCATGGTCGCTTTCTCCCCATGGCTTGGGGCAAAAGAAGAACTTATTTCATTTCACCCACCCTGCGTACATTTTATTGTAGGTTCATTTTTAGTATGTGTGTGTTTTTTATATATTTATATCCCCTGATTACATTTTTGGATGTTTATATATTGATAATCTTTTATATTAGACATATTTATTTCGGGTATTTATGTGGCACATGAATTTGCTTGGCGCTTTGCATTGTGTGTTCACATCGGTCCCTGCCCTCAGGGAACTTGCAGCCTGGGGCCCCTGACACACATTCATACATGCTGGGGCCAATTTGGAGCTTCCAGCATGTCTTTAGAGTGTGGGAGGAAACCAGAGTACCCAGAGGAAACCCACACAGGCACATGGAGAATACTCAAACTCCAGGCAGATGGTGTCGTGGTCGGGATTTGAACCAGCGACCCTCTTTACTACTAGGTAAAGGTGCCAACAACTACACCACTGTGCTGCCCAGATGACTGTTATATACATTCATTTATGTATGGTCATGGGTATTTGTGTGTTTTTATTATGTTATTATTGTTTTTGCATAGGAACTGTTGTGTTTTATTGTTTTTGCATAGGAACCGTTGTGCTTTATTGTTTTTGTTTGTTTTCTTTTCATATATATGACAATCACTTTTATTGCTCCACAACAGTTGGTCTTACAATAGATAGTTGCTAATTTATGGCCTTTTATGTCTATTCTGTTTATGAATTGTACCTCTCATATGGAGCTTTTTATAGCCTACCCCTATAAGACTGAGCAGTGAGGAGGTGACAATTATCCTCAGGCTTGTAATTATCTCTCTCTCTATATCTAGCTTCTGTTGCCATCCTGGCCGAAACATGTAAGTCACGGCAACAGAAGAGTGGACACCAACACAACTGACCTCAGGACACCTTTCCCCTTCATCTCCGGCACAGCAGTGACATCACAGAAGGAGCGCTGAGAATATCGGCACTGCTCGGCTTGGTTGCTCCCTCTGGGGCCATTTACATTGTTGTAGCTAAATTTATAGCCTACTTAAATGATTATAGATACAAATAATAAAGTGATTAAAGCGATTAAAGTAATTAAACCTTTGTCTGTATAAGAATAAAAACGTACGATAATAGTGCGAAAAGATAAATTATATTATATTTATTTATACAGGAAATAATTATAATAATTAGAACTTATCATATAATTCAAGGGATGGTACAGGTACAGTGTTGCTTAGGCTGCGAAGATAATTTAGGCCATATGGTTACAACAGATATACACTATCAATATGGTTAACAAAATATCAAGACAAGTCCTAGGAAAGAAAATAGATTAAAGATAGAAATAGGTTAGGGATACGCAAAATACATTACGAGGACATCACGTCATTCCGATCGTACGTTTATCGTACGTTTTTATTCTTATGCCCCGTACACACGGTCGGAAAATCCGACCACAAAATCCACCATCGGATTTTTTCCAACGGATGTAGTCCGACACTGGTGTTGCATACACACGGTCGGACAAAGTTGTCGGAAAATCCGATCATTCTAAACGTGGTGACGTTCGTTGCGTACGACGGGACTACGTAGAGGCTAGTAGCCAATAGCTTTGTACTTGTAATGTGATCTGAGCATGCGTGGCACTTTGTTCGTCGGAATTCGCTACACACGATCTGAAAAAGTCCGATAGGACTTTGTTGTCGGAAAATTTGAGAGCAGGGGATAAAACTTTGTCCGTCGGAAAAAAACAGATGGAAAATGTCCGATGGAGCCTACACACGGTCGGAATTTCCGACAACATTGTCCGATAGGACATTTTCCGTTGGAAAATCTGACTGTGTGTATGGGGCTTAATACAGACAAAGGTTTAATCACTTTAATCGCTTTATTATTTGTATCTATAATCATTTAAGTAGGCTATAAATTTAGCTACAACAACATCACACAGGTTGTCTTTCTATCCATCCTGCTGACCACCATCCAGCCGTGGCATCCACCTGGAGCTGGCAGGTTTTGCCAGCAGCCAGTATTCCCCCCCTATCTGGGAACTGAATTTTCTCCCCTCCATTTCCTTGGATGGTGATTGATGTTCAAACCATCTCCAGGCAAAGCCTCCCTGATGATTGTTTCCCCCACTCTGAGGTCTCTGGTAACGTTCACTACCATTTATATTAAACTTTGACTGTTTAATCATTGTTTTACTTTATAGAATACATAGCATTGTTTATGTATACAGTACTATGTTGGAATTTATTTGATCATTCGTTCAGAGCGCTGCATTTTGTGTTTTTCTACTACAGATGATGAACAAGAAAGTCTGCAAACAGTTTGCTGAAGACAAGCAGACTAAGGACACGGATTACTGGAACCACGTCCTGTGGTCTGATGAGACCAAGATAAACTTATTTGGTGTCAGATGGTGACAAGCGTGTGTGGGGGCAACCAGGCGAGGAGGACAAAGACAAGTGTGTCTTGTCTACAGTCAAGCATGGTGGGGGGAATGTCATGGTGGTGGGAGTGTCATGGTCTGGGGCTGCATGAGTGCTGCCGGCACTGGGGGGCTACAGATCATTGAGGGAACCATGAATGCCAACATGTACTGTGACATACTGAAGCAGAGCATTATCCCCTCCCTTCAGAGACTGGGCCGCAGGGCAGTATTCCAACATGATAACCACCCCAAACACACCTCCAAGACCACCACTGCCTTGCTATAGAAGCTGAGGGTAAAGGTGATGGGCTGGCCAAGCATGTCTCCAGACCTAAACCCTATTGATCATCTGTGGGACATCCTCAAACGGAAGGTGGAGGAGCGCAAGATCTATAACATCCACCAGCTCCGTGATGTCGTCATGGAGGAGGGGAAGAGGACTCCAGTGACAACCTGTGAAGCTCTGGTGACTTCCATGCCCAAGAGGGTTAAGGCAGTGCTGGAAAATAATGGTGGCCACACAAAATATTGACACTTTGGGCCCATATATGGACATTTTCACTTAGGGGTGTACTGACTTTTGTTGCCAGCGGTTTAGACATTAATGGCTGTGTGTTGAGTTATTTTGAGGGGACAGCAAATTTACACTGTTATACAAGCTGTACACTCACTACTTTACATTGTAGACAAGTGTCATTTCTTCAGTGTTGTCACATGAAAAGATTTACAATAATGTGAGGGGTGTACTTACTTTTGTGAGATACTGTATATCTTATAGATCGGTTTTCCGACAAGTGGATCTTGAGGGGTGCACTTACTTTTGTGAGATACTGTATTATCTGTGTTCCTCTGTATAAGGAATCCTATGACTACGTGTCTCAGTGTCAGCCCCGCCCTGTGTAGGAATGTACAGAGCTGGTTAGGGAGTGTCAGAGACGTTCAGTGTCATTTCTCTCTTCTGCTCTCAGCGATGGCGTCTGCAGATCTGAAGAAGGAGCTGGAATGTTCCGTCTGTCTGAACATTTATACAGATCCTGTAATGCTGAAATGTGGACATAACTTCTGCCGGGACTGTATTGGTCGTGTGTGGGATACACAGGAGGGGTCTGGAGGTTATTCCTGTCCTGAATGTAGAGAAGAGTTCCAGGATCGGCCTGCACTGCACAGGAACATAACACTACGGAACATAGTGGAGAATCTCCTGTCCACCCATCCAGATCAGGAGGAGTCCGGGGTCTTCTGTACTTACTGTATTCACACTCCTGTACCTGCTGTGATATCCTGTCTGCTGTGTGAAGCTTCTCTGTGTGACAATCACCTGAGAGTCCACAGCAAGTCACCAGAACACGTCTTATGTGGCCCCACCACTTCCCTGGGGAACAGGAAATGCTCCGTCCATAAGGAACTACTGAAGTATTACTGCACTGAGGACTCCACCTGTATCTGTGTGTCCTGCAGGCTGGATGGAGAACATCGGGGACACCAGGTGGAGACTCTGGATGAGGCCTCTGAGATGAAGAAGAAGAAACTGAGGAATGTTCTGCAGAAACTGATGACAGAGAGAGAGGAGATGGAGAAAAGAGTCCAGAGTCTGCAGGAACACAGGAGGAAAGTACAAGGAAAAGCAGATGATGAAACAGAGAGAGTCACTGTCCTGTTCAGAGACCTCAGGAGACGTCTGGAAGACCTGGAGAAGAGAGTCCTGAGGGAAATCTCCGGGCAGGCAGAGCGGATCTCCGTGATAATCAATGATCTGGTCCAGGATCTGGAAATAAAGAAGGAGGAGCTGTCCAGGAAGATGGGGGACATTGAGGAGCTGTGTAACATGACGGATCCACTGACTGTCCTACAGGAATCAGACACAGGTGACTTGTGTGATACTGAGGATGGAGATGATGAGGACAGAGAGAGACATGAGGAACTCCTCCATGATGGAGGGGATCTGGATGTGGGGGGGATCTCACACACATTACACACAGGTTTATCTGATATAATACAGCAAACATCGGGGGTGTCGGGGGTTACAGACATATTACTGGATGTGAGGACAGCTGGTAATGATCTACGTATATCAGATGACAGGAAAACTGCATCCTGGTCATCATCACCTCAGAATCGCCCAGAAACACCAGAGAGGTTTCAGTATGATCAGGTGATGAGCAGTCAGAGGTTCTCCTCAGGGAGACATTACTGGGAAGTGGATGTCGAGGGGGCAGGATGGTGGAGAGTCGGGATGTGTTACCCCAGTATAGAGAGGAGAGGAGATCAGTCACTGATTGGAGATAATAAGAAGTCCTGGAGTTTGGAGTGGTGGGTGGTGGATAATAAGTTCTCAGTGATACATGACAGTAATAAGACCCCATTACCCAGCGGTGTCTCCAGTGGGAGAGTCAGGATAGATCTGGATTATGAGGCCGGGCGGATCTCCTTTTATGATCTGTGTGACCCGATCCGACATCTCCACACCTTCCACACCACCTTCACTGAGCCCCTCCATGCTGGGGTATATGTATGTGTAGGTTGTATAAAGATATGTGGGGGGAATCAGAAGTGAGAGATCTGCCCAGAGACATCACAAGGTGGATGATCTGATTGGTGATTGGTGGAATACTCATCCAATAGGAGGAAGCAGAGGACAGGAAACATGAGTGATTTATTTATAAAGCTGCAGGTTCCGGGGCCGTCATCTTCATCCTAAACCTCACTTCACTACCTAGTGTGTCACTGACCAGGAACAAGCATGCAGGAGGTCAGATTGTTCAGCCTTCACTGGCTGCATGCTTGTTCTGGGTCAGTGACACACTACATAGTGTAGCCAGGATCAGGATGACGGCCCTGGGGTCTTCACCATCACTGTGTATCTATAGACAAGAACGTTTTTTTCAGCTTTGGATGGAGTGGGGGAGGAGTAGAACCTCTGTCAGGTATTTACTGCTATCTGGGGCTCCATTATAGAGATTTCCCCTCACTTCCTCTTCCTGTGACAACATTTCCCCAGACAGGAAGTGAGGGGAACTCTCCAACAGCAACACAGACAGAAATAAAAATCTTTTTCTTTAGTATAATAGGGGAAGGATTAGAACCCCTGTCGGATCTTTTATTTCTGTCTGTGTTGCTGTTGTAGATTTTCCCTCATTTCCTGTCTGATAAAACGTTGTCACCAGGACAGGAAGTGAGGAGAAATCTCTCTAATGGAGCCCCGGATATCAGTAAAAAACTGACAGGGGTTCTAATCCTCCCCCACTCCATCCAAATCTAGAACAATAGGATTTGTCTAGACACACACTTTAATATCCACAATGAGAATTCCTACATTTCTGTCCTCACAGATTCCTTTACATGACCAATCCATGGATCTGTGATTGCTCCTCCCCCTCACTGTGATTGGCTGTGATGATTATCACTATGAATACAGCCAGTGCTAGTCTTGTTACTATTGGTTATGATGTGGAGGGGGCGGGGATTGTGGTGTGGGTGTGGTAGTGTGGACAGGTGATGGGGGAGGGGTATACAGTCTGTGGAAGTGGAAATCCTCGGCTCTGTATATGGGAATATTGATCAATGATTGGATATAGATATAACAATCAGACAGATTGGACTATTACTAGTATAGCACAGACCCGAGACTGGTCCTGCTGCTTTTTCCCAGGTAGACATGTGCACTGACAAAAAATTTGTTCGGTTTCATTCGTTTTTTTTTTTTTTTTTTTGGAAATTCGTAAATTCAAAAATTTGGAATTCGGAAATCCGAAAATTTGGTGTTTTTGAATTTTCCATTTTTGAATTTTCCAAATTTCAAATTTTCGAATTCCAAATTTTCGAATTCCAAAAATTTTAATTCAGAAATTCAAAAATTTAAAAATTCAAAAATCTGAAAATTCAAAAATCTGAAAAAAATAAATAAATTCTGTAAAATTCCAAATAATTACTAAAAATAACTATTAAATTATAGGTATTGAAAAAAAAAAAAAAAAAAAAATAGGTATTGGAATTTCCTTTCAAATTTGGCTGTTAATGAATGTAAGGAATACAAATTTATAACGATTGCCGCATCTAAACAAATGGAATAGAACAAATTAATAATAAATAATAATAAATAATAATATAAAAAAAGGTTTTATTATTATTTCTGTTTATTATTATTAGATCGTTATGATCCATTCCTTTTAGATATGGCATTGGTTATTTCCAATAATTCATAAATTTGGATAAATTCGTACTTGTTACGTTCACTAACAGCCAAATTTGAAACTAAATTTCAATACCTATAATTTAATAGTTATTATTAGTTAATTATTGTTTCAGATTTTCGGTTTTCAAATTTTCGTAGTTTTTTTTTTTTTTTAATTATAATATTTTCATTCAAATTTTCGGATTTTAAAATTTCCAAATTTTACAATTTTACAATTTCCTAATTTTCAAGTTTGCTATTTTCGGAATTCAAAAAATTTGAAAATTCAAAAATCTAAAAAAAAGAAAGAAAATCTGTAAAATTCAAAATAATTACTAAAAATAACTATTAAATTATAAGTATTGTAATTTCCTTCAAATTTGGCTGTTAATAAACGTAACCAATACAAATTTACGAATTATCCGAAATAACTATTGCCGCATTTAAACAAATCGAATGGAACAAATTAATAATAAATAATAATAATAATAAAAAAAAAGGTTTATTATTATTGTTATTTATTATTATTAGATCGTTAGGTTCCATTCTTTTCAGATATGACATTCGTTATTTCCGATAATTCATAACTTCAGATAAATTCGTACTTGTTACGTTCACTAACAGCCAAATTTGAAACAAAATTTCAATACCTATAATTTAATAGTTATTATTAGTCAATTATTGTTTCAGATTTTCGGGTTTTCGAATTTTCATATTTTTTTCTTTTGAATTATCAGATTTTCATTATTATTTTTGGATTTTAAAATTTCCAAATTTTAGAATTTCCTAATTTCAAATTTTCCCATTTCCGAATTTCCGAACTTCCGAACTTCCGAATTTCCATAATTTAGAATTTCCAATTTCTGAAAATTTTACATTCCCAAATTTCCGAAATGCCAAAATTTCCGAAATGCCAAAATTTCCGAATTCATGAATATCTGAATTTCTGAAATGTTTAATTTTCGGAAATTTGAAAATCTGAAATTTGAAAATTCGGAAATTTGAAAATTTGGAAATTCGGAAATTTCAGAAATTTTTAAATTTCGGAAATTTCGGAATTAACAAATTTGTTAAAATTTGTTGGAATTCGGAAATTGGAAATAAACGAATTGCACATGTCTAGTCCCAGGTTCCATTCCCTGATAGGCCCAGAGCAGCCAGGCACAGCACATTTCCACCGTCAAGTCATAAATCAGGCCTTGAATGTCCTTTTGCAGTTTATCTGCTTAAAAAACTGGGATAGGGGGAGGGGAAGTTTTGGGATACTCCAAAATGTATTGGCTGAAGAGGCATGAATATTCCTGCCAGGGTCTAAGTCCCTCCACCCCCTATACCCCAGAATTCAGTGGGATGCGGGGAAAGTAGTTGATCTGCACCAGCTGACCATTAGATGTACGGTGTGACATGGTGCAGGAGGCCAATAATTAGAGCTGTGTTAGATGCCCCCTGGTGTCTTATATACCTCTGTTTATTGGTGGTCACCTATGTATTTCTCACCTGTCTTGATCAGCTCCCTATCTGGATACTACAGGCACATCCACATTAGGTGGTCTCAGTGTACGCTGAACTGACCACCGCTTGGATGAGGCTCCCACCCACCCCGCCTGCTCCACATCCAGGTGGGAATATGGGGGGGGGGTTATGGATGTGATGACAGTTGAACAACTTGAATGTTTTTACTGGTGTGACAGTTTGGGGACACTTTACTATATCCACACTATCTGCAGAGCTATCCCTGAGGGAGGAGCCAAGTGATTCCGAAACGCGTCGGATATGCCTATACACCCTCTGCATGTAGATACCAATACTGATACTGTGTGATTTTGCATTGTGCCATTGTGTACCCCTTCTTTTTACTGTGTACTATTTCTGATATATTTACTACCTTTTGTATGTAATTCTTTATAATAAAACTTCAGTTTATAAATCTATGTTTCCTCTCTGAGCCTTTAAAGTCCCATTGAATGGGGGAAACCTCTTTTCTGTAGCAGATATTTAACCTCAAATTTATGTCAGCAGAACCTAGAACAGGCACTAACAAACGATCACCGCTCCCCCCGATTACAGGGAGGCCAAAAACTACATTTACCTAACACTAGTAGCCCACTGAGGGGCGCTACACTACAATCACTATTGTCCCTTCGTGTGCAAGAATGGCAGAGAGGGTCCAGAACGTTATACAGCACCTCATCCCTTTAGTAATTCGATGTATATGAATAGGAGGTGGATTATAGGGATTATAGCAGTGCCAAGAAGGAAATGAAATAAGGGTTGTTGACAATTCAATGCTTATTTGAAAAAAATAGTAATTTTTTTGAGATAATTTAAAAAAGGTAAGATTCATTCACAAATGCCCATTGGCAAACATTACAAATGCTTAAAGCCCCCCCATATAGAGAATAGTAACATTGGAACTTAACAGTAGTTAAATGGTTCAATATAAATTATTTCCACAGATGGGTAACCATTAATACAACTTAGGGAAAACCTCAGTTGATAGTGCAGGCCATTTTAGTATCCGACATGTTTCGCCATAATAATGGCTTCTTCAGGGCTGGCCTGCAAAGCGAATATAGTAAATCTACAAAAAATGGATAACAAACAATAATTACTGATAGTGCAAAAATCAGACTTTCCGAACAGCTGAGCGAGAGGGGGGAGAGGGTTGAAAAGGGGAGGGAAGTGTGCCCACATATTCGCCCCTCCTATCCAGTTAGGGAGATGGAATAAGCCACCCTCCACTCCCAGCCCCAACTTACCCAGGAAGCACCAAATATGGTGTCAATCTGGAGGCCGGCAGTGCACCTGGGCGGAGCAGCTTGATGGATGCCAATCAACAGAAAGCAGGAGACATACTAGACCTGGCAATGAATTTAGTAGATATGTTACATTCAATTTTGCTATCTAATGGGTAAAGAAGGTGTATACAATGTTGTCCAATTGCGGAGTAAAATAATCCGCAACTGTATGACATATCACTGTATGATGGACTTGTGTCTCAATACTTACTTTAATTTTAATATAGAAGCTAAAATTGGATGGACTCGGACATAGTTTAATAGAGATGGTAAGGAGGCGCCTCTAATGATTAATAAATGAAATTTACTAAAAAGATGTTTATATAGTGATAATAATTATAATAGGATCTGTGGCAACATACCTGCATTCAAACAGGCCTGATATAAATGCAGACAAGATTGCACTGGTTCAAACAGATAGTTGAAGGTTAGTGAATGTGGCTGAAAGCATTCACCTGTGAACATTGAAGATTAATGGTGTAGATTTAGGATGGGTAGTAGAATCTCTATTGCAAGCTGAGCAAAAAGGTATGAGTTTAGCAGGAATGGAGTCAATGGAACTTACTTTTAGAGAGAACTGCAGCTACATCAGGCGCCTCCGGTGTCCGGTACTCTAATGAGTGCCGGAGCCGGCTAAAGTACTGTCTCCCAGATTGGAGGGCGTGGTGAGGCGCCCTCCAATCAGCGGACAAAAAGAGCCTCTGCACATGCGCGGGTGCCCGGAGTCCATGTGAGCCTACAAGGCCCATAATTCATGGCGTATGGGCAGCGTGCCGCGTGATGACGTCATTGCGGCGCGTGCGCGAGATGTCAGCAGAGGCCAAGGTGGGCGGACTGTCAAGTAGTGACGCCGTCCTTGGGTGTCCATACTTGCCTATTGTAGGCACTTCTTACCCCGCTAGTTCCGCCCCTGTGCATCGCCGGTCCCCAGCTTGAGATGTTTAAATGGGAAAGTATACGCTGGACCGGGGCAATTAAGCCCATGGGGGAAGGACTGGAAGGGAGAGAGGACGGGAAAGGATGAGGGCGGGAAAGACACAAACCAAGCCAATCCATCTATTCTCCCACACAGTCTCAACAGCTGGAAGGGATATCATCTGAGATAGCAATCTATCAGAACCAAAGAGCAAGAAAAAGAAAAAAGGAACAATATGATATGCATGATAGTGATTAAACCCATACATTGCCACAGTTTATTTTATAACAGAGAGGTTTCCAGTATGATAACACACCAATAATTCCCATATTGTCCCTTCAGTCCCGGGACCTCTATAATCCTTATGGGGCAGCACAAATTGTTACATTTCCTCTTCTAAATAAACTTGCAGAACCTTCAGCCTCGGATCGCACTGCTGAGACCTCATTGTCCTCCCATCTCCAGTGTGAATTGCTTCCAACTTTCATACAACTTCAATGCGACTCACAGAAGTCCCATCAGAATAGAAGCTCCTATACAACCTCGATGGATGAATGTTTTTTATTTGCCCCTCACCTCTCTTCTCTGGTCATCCATGGTGCCTGAAAACTTCCCCCCACATCTCATTCACCCCCCGCTGCCCTACGTGTGACAAACGCCCCAAGGTGGCTCTAGAATGGTTTTGGTGGTGGAGTGTCACATGATTTTTCAGGGTACATTTTGGTGCGTTTGTAACACAGTTTGATGTGCAGCAAAACACACGTCTGATAACCGTGAATGGGACATCATTAACAATTAGGCTGCAATCACATCTGTACGTTTCTGAACGTGTGACCACCCACACAGGAAGTGCGCACTTTGCCACGCATTTCAGAAATGCATTGGAAACACGCATCACACTTGTGTCACCAAATTACTATGCATCGGTTTGTGAATTAATTGGGGCCTCTATACAGACTCCTATCCATTCATCTACAGGGCAGAGAAAGGGACTGCAGATAGTCAGGAAAGAGACATTAGATGTTTGTTTAGACCCCAATGTCTCTACAAAGCCCCCCTCCAAAAATGAGAAAAAATTTAAATAATTGTAACTGTATCAATAAAACTCTGAAGTGCGATCCATGTGTGGATTGCTCTCCAGAGGACACTAACAGACGGTGAGGAAGTGATGTGACGTCTCCTCACCTCCTGTTTTCTCCTCATTTTGCTGACAAATGCACCGCAATCACATGCATTGTACACAGTTGTGGGGCGTTTGCGGCGCTTCCCCATTGACTTAAATGTATAATGTTCGGCATCGCTACAAGTTGGGGCAACTTTGCTGTGGGGGCAAAACATCACGGCCACCGCATGTAAACACCCCCATCCTCTGCCTATTGCAGCTCAGCCATGCATTTTTACCCCACTCCCAACCAAACTTCTAAACAAGATCTAAGGCCTCATTCAGGGGGGGGGGGTACATGGGCGTCCGCAGGTAGGGGCAAGGGGGGTCAAGTGCCCCCCCTGGAATCAGGGATTGGATCTTAAATTCAGCACAGTTGCTTCGCTATCGGGGTGCGGGCAGCCTGACCTGGGTGTCACCTGCCAGTGGGGTGACACCATCAAGGTGCTGTCATGGCCCCCCCATCAGTGTAGTGTGACTTCTTTTCCCTGCTCAGTCCAGCAGAGAACTTGGCGGCGCTGTGACCGGAGAAAGGCGAGCTGCGGGCTGTCAAAGGGTTTTCCCCTCTCCTGTCAGGGAGCAGAGACGGCGGCTCTCACCAGGTTCCCCGCCCAGCTTCCTGCCCACTTCGTTCCTTCCCTATTGGCCATAACTGAGGGTCAATCAAAGGAGACTAGGAGAGGAGAGCATCATGGGACATGTAGTGCCAAAGATTGGCGGCCCCATTTTCCACAGGGAGGAGGCTACAGCTCGATCAAGAGAGAGATTGAGCGACTGCAGCCTGGAAAAAAGCTGAGGGAGAGAGCGCTACAGGACAAATAATGAGTGTGCTGGGCGGAAGCCAGAGAGAGAGCCACACTGCCCAGCGCCACCAGAGAGAGCCACGCTGCCCAGTGCCACCAGAGAGAGCCACGGTGCCCAGCGCCACCAGAGAGAGCCACGGTGCCCAGCACCACAAGAGAGAGAGCCACATTGCCCAGCGCCACCAGAGAGCCACGCTGCCCAGCACCACAAGAGAGAGCCACGCTGCCCAGTGCCACCAGAGAGAGCCACGGTGCCCAGCGCCACCAGAGAGAGAAACACTGAGCCACTACCAGGGTACAGACATGCTACATTTCTGACCAGAGTCACCCCCGGGGAACCCAGAGTGAGCGATCGTCCAGCCGGAGTGATCACTGCTGTCGTTTCGCTGGGTCTGGTAATCCATTACTTATCCTAGGGACTGTACTACGTCTGCAGTCTCTGACCATGATAATGTGATAATGACATTGTCGAAAAGGGGCGGTGCATGGGTGACCCTAATATTATGATCCCCCCTGAACAAAGTTCTGCTGATGCCCATTGGGGAGGTACTACAACAAGATCTAGGGCCTCGTTCTGGGGGTACTACAACAAGATCTAAGGCCTTGTTCATGGGGGTACTACAACAAGATCTAAGGCCTCGTTCGGGTGGGGGGGTACTACAACAAGATCTAAGGCCTCGTTCGGGTGGGGGGGTACTACAACAAGATCTAAGGCCTCGTTCAGGGGGGAGGGGGTACTACAACAAGATCTAAGGCCTCGTTCAGGGGGGGTACTACAACAAGATCTAAGGCCTCATTCAGGGGGGGGGGGTACTACAACAAGATCTAAGGCCTCATTCAGGGGGGGGGGGGGGTACTACAACAAGATCTAAGGCCTCGTTCAGGGGGGTACTACAACAAGATCTAAGGCCTACTACAACAAGATCTAAGGCCTCGTTTGGGGGGTACTACAACAAGATCTAAGGCCACGTTCGGGGGGTACTAAAACAAGATTTAAGGCCTCGTTTGGGGGGTACTACAACAAGATCTAAGGCCTCATTTGGGGGGTACTACAACAAGATCTAAGGCTTCGTTCAGGGGGTACTACAACAAGATCTAAAGCCCCATACACACGCTCGGATTATCCGAGAACCAGGTCCGCCGGATCATGTCCATCGTACTTTGTCCGATGTTGGTTTTGCGTACACACGGTCGGACAAAGTTGTCGGAAAATCCGATCATTCTGAACGTGTTGACGTTTGTTGCCTACGACGGGACTACGTAGAGGCTAGTAGCCAATAGCTTTGGTCTTGTAATGTGATCTGAGCATGCGTGGCACTTTGTCCGTCGGAATTCGCTACACACGATCGGATTTGGTGTGATCGGACTTTGTTGTCAAAAAATCTATCCAGCAGGAGATAGGACTTTGTCCGTCGGACAATCCGATGGAAACTGTCCGATGGTGCCTACACACGGTCGGAATTTCCGACAACATTGTCTGATAGGACAGAATCCATCGGAAAATCCGACCGTGTGTATGGGGCTTTAGGCCTCGTTTGGGGGGTACTACAACAAGATCTATGGCCTCGTTTGGGGAAGGGGGGTACTACAACAAGATCCAAGGCCTCTTTCGGGGGGGTACTACAACAAGATCTAAGGCCTCGTTCGGGGGGGGGTACTACAACAAGGCCGTGTTTAGCTGCACAGTGATACAAAAACAAGAAGGTTCCTCTGTGGGACTTTTAAAGACAGAAATTCCTTGACAAATAAATGTAATAAAATGTATTGATATTTTTTTAGAAAAGTTAATATGAATTGGTGACTTATGGGAAGTCACAATAGGATGCATATATCTATTATACAAACATACAAAGTACAATATCAAGAAACATGTGTGTGTATGTATACAGACAACCACTTGAGACTGGCCAGTAGTTAACTGGGTCAGACGATGCCCGACGCGTTTCAAGGTTTGTAGCGCTTAAACCTCTTCTTCAGGGTCTAGTGGTTCATTGGTTGTCTGTAAATTAATAAAAAGCAAAAACAAACATAATAATCAATTATCATACAGAATATATGAATAAGCATTACATATTGAACATATAATAGAATAACAACATGAGATCTAACCATCTTTCTTGAGATGTCAGGAAAAATGCATCCGGTTAAAAACGGGGAGAAGTATTCCGCTGCCCCGGATCAGCCGAGATGGAAAATCTGGGAGGTCAGAAATGATGGGCCCAAGCCAAAAAAGATCACACACAGAGGGCGTCCAACCTCCAACCAAGAAAGGAGGGGGAGGGGAGTATTTGGTGAGCGGGCAGTGACCCGGGCACACCCTCCAACAGTCTATAGTGAAAAACATGAGGGATGAAAGAAAAACATCAGAAGGAAAATCCATTTATAAATACAAAAATGGTTCCAAGATGGAATGGTGTCATCTACTATGGAGAAAAGATTGGTCCAATGAAAACACACCTTGTTGTTGGCTTGAAGTTGACAACGTGCAGATTTAATGTTCCAAACACAGGAGAAAGAGGAACAAGCCGCACCCCACAGATCTACAAGACAATATACTAATTAATATATAACACACAAGATAGAGTGCAAAATGTAAAGAATGCAAATCCATCAAATATTGGAGAGAATTACTGCTGAAAAAATCTATGTGTATAGATTACTGAGCTGATCGTTACCTCTGGTCTGCGATCGATGTCGCCTCATCTGCACGGTGCTGGCTGCAGCATAAGACTGAACACCGAAGTGTTAAATAAAGCAACAAATTTCCTCTAAATGGGACTTCCAAGGGGCAGTGAACAACTATGAGGTCACAAGGAGATACAAAGGGTTACATTTTAATTGATCAAAGTTAAAATGTGTGATGTACAATACATAAAATATATGCTGGATGAAGCTACAAATATATCCAATTAAATAGCAACAGTTGACAACCACCATTCATCTGTTGGAAAAAATGATGAAGACAACAGAGATACCCAACGCGTTTCAAGTCTCTGATATTGGTTCTCTTCTTCAGGGGTAGGAGGTTACAACAGGACGTGAATACGTCTATAATTAGTAAAGGGCGATGTGTAAGGGTATATATGCATGGCAACATCATGATAACAAGCATTTACATCTCACAATTGTACATATACTAACCATATACATTGTATAAACATTCCAAGTATTTTGCATCCGATTAAAGAACGCTAAAGTCAAACTATGGCCAGAAGACCACCCAAGTTCTGGTCCAAAAAGGCGGGGCTACAACTCGAGGTGTGTCAATGCCCCAAAGGGGGGGTCCCTCACAAAGGGGGTCCTGGGGGAACCCTCTGGTTTTCCCTTAGTATGTGTTGAAGTGACAATAATCTCTGTGGGGATAAGAGAGAGAGAGGCAGCTAGTCCAATGTATAAACCAAATGAATGGAGACATCTACCTAACATTGGGCCAGGTCTAGATTTCCATATATGAATATACAGATATATATGTATATATCGGTGTATATATAGAGACACACATAGAAAGAAAAGCATGGCAATTACCTGCCCAGCCACTCACATGGATACTGGAAACTCCCAGGGACCCATTCCAGGTGGAGCCGCCACAAAATACAGGAAAGATCCTGGATATTACCAAGGAGCAAAATACCTATAGTGAGATAGAGAGGGGGGGGATACAAGAAACAGGAGGTGAGCGATCAAATCACCTCATATGAAAATCTTAGGTGTCCCTCTAAAGGAGTAATACAAAGACAGGATTGTGTAAGTGGGGGGCAGAGGAGTTACCTGAGATGTGGCTGATGCTTGGAGTGATCCTAGGTGCTTCATACACGCAGCATGAGAGCGTTTGTGAGCTGGCACCATGCTTTATATGTGTGGG
Source organism: Lithobates sylvaticus (assembly GCA_028564925.1). NCBI lineage: Eukaryota > Metazoa > Chordata > Amphibia > Anura > Ranidae > Lithobates > Lithobates sylvaticus. Next base: position 785,335,308 of record CM053026.1, read on the forward strand.
TGGGGACTAAGTGGCCAATCCTCACTGTGGATGTAAGAGGGGGAGGGGCCACCAGGACGCCCCCCGAGATGATGGCGTGCGAACGGCGCCTCCACCAAACCATCTCTGGAAGATGGAGGAGGAGAGAGGTGTCCGGTGTAGGATGCTACCGGATGTGGCGTGGTAAACGTCACTAGAGCCAGCGTGTCAGCGCCGGATGTGACGTAGGGGTGACGCCATCCTGCATCATTCTCCCGCAGTGCACGCACGTAGCCACGGCAACCGGACACTGCCCGGCCGCCATACCACAGTAAATAGAGGCCGAACACGTCACTAGGGGTGTGAGCGGCCTCCGTGCGCCGAGTGAGAGACAAATTGGGCATGTGCCAAGATGCACACAGCACTGCCCGACCGGAACCTAGAGGAGATCAGGTATAAAGGGACAGGAAGGACATCAGTACTTCCAGAATCCCATATACAGAAATGAGAAGGCTTTGATAAAGAACACCCCAAATAACCTAAGGGGTCAGCAATAGAAAAAATGATGACATCATTATGATTTTGTAAAACATCCAAAAGATATAAGTAGATGTTATGAGAAAACCCCACATGCATTCATGTAAGTAATACATTTCTATCAGACATTAACCATCAAGTAGAAAAGCTACAATTTCTGGGGAAATTGTGTGACGTGTTCTTGCCTCCTCCTACTGGAGTGGGCGGAGTAACTGCATGGAATGGCATTAGTAACTAAACATTTTTTTTTTTTTTTTCAAAAATTAAATTTAGAATTTTTTTTTAAGTATTTTTTTTTCAAAAACGATTTTTAATTTTTTTTAATATTTTTTTTTTTTTAATTTTAAATTTTAAATGATTTTTTTTTAAATGATTTTTTTTAATTATTATTTTCTTTTTAATGGGGTGTTCATAATGTTTTGGCTGATCATGTTGTGGTCATAATATTTTGGCTGATCATGGGGGGTCATAAATTATTTGGCTGATCATGGGGGGGTCATAATGTTTTCGCTGATCATGGGGGGTCATAATGTTTTGGCTGATCATGGGGGGTCATATTTTTTTTTTTTTTTTTTCAAAAATGGTTTGATTTTGAATTGATTTATTTTTTTAATTATTTTTAAATGTTTTTTTTTAGTTGTATTTTTTTTATACAAATATTTTTTTTTCAAAAATGATATTTTTTTTCAAAAATTTAATTTTTATATTTTTTTTAATTGTTTTTTTTTCAGAAATTATATTTTTTTTCAAAAGAATTTTTTTTTCAAAAATGATAAATATATATATAAATATTCAATTATTTTTTTTAATTATTATTTTTTTTTTTTTTTAATGGGGGGGGGGGGCATAATGTTTTGGCTGATCATTTGATTTTTTATAAAATTATATTTTTCTTCAAAAAAGATTTATTTTTTTTCAAATTTCCTAATTTCCAAATTTCCTAATTTCCAAATTTCCTAATTTCCTAATTTCCAAATTTCCTAATTTGATTATTTTTTTATGATAGGAGACTAAGCTTATTAAGTGTTCTTGCATAGCAAGATCACTTATTGTTATCTCACAGATATATTATTATTATCATTATTATTATAGCCAAATTTACCACCCTAACTCCTCCCACAGTTTTTACGCTACATAGACCGAAACATGTGGATTGTTCCTGAATGGTGTGCTATTACTTTGTGGAATGTTTTGCAGCGAAATTTGTCCAATAGGAATCAATGGAGAAATGTTCAAAACTAGAGTGGGAGATGACAAAAGCTCTGAGGGGGATTATAGCTCCTCCCACACAGCTGAGGGGGATTATAGGTAGTCCCACACAGGGAGGGGAATTATGAAATTATGACATTTGAAAAAAATAATAATAATTTAAAAAAAATTATTATTTTAGAAAAAAAAATGAAAATTAGGAAATTTAAAAAAAAAAACTTTTTTGAAAAAAAAATATAATTTTAGAAAAAAAATATCATTTAAAAAATAATAATAATTAAAAAAAATAGTAATTTTTAAAAAAAAAACATTTAAAAAAATAAAAATAATAATTAAAAAAAATCATTAAAAAATAATCATTTTTGAAAAAAAAATTTAAAAATGTCATTCTTGAAAAAAATAATAATAATTTTATAAACATAAATCAATCATTTTAGAAAAAAATGAAAATGAGGAAATTTGAAAAAAAATGTTTGCCGCAAAACGTTTTAGAAAAAAAAATTTGGGAAAAAAAAATCATTAAAAAAAAAAACAGAAAAAAAGAAAAATGGAGAAATGTTCAAAACAAGAGTGGGAGGTGACCAAAGCTGACAACCCCATAATCAGCCAAAACATTTGTCCCCCCATAATCAGCCAAAACATTATGTCCCCCCAATAAAAAAATAATAATAATTAAAAAAATTAATGTAATATGTATGTATATATATATATATATAGGCAAGAACACGTCACACAATTTCCCCAGAAATTGTAGCTTTTCTAGTTATTATTATTCAAGGGGGATCATATGGCTCCCATTCAGATCTCCCCGAGGTGACCCCCTCCAGGAAGGGTCTGAAAGAGACAGAACCGGTAAGTCCAGGTGGTTGAGTAGCATTGAGGCGGAAGATCCACCTTTGTTGGTGCTGTAACAGAGTCTTGTTCCAGTCGCCTCCCCGTATACCTGGATGTATACGGTGGAGGATCAGGAAGGAGACTCTGGGACAGATTCCATTGTGTATGTTGGTAACGTGTCTACCAAGGGGTAAGCTTGGATTGGACGTCTTCATTGAAGCAATGTGACCACAGGCCCTTCACCAGAACTCTTGTATCGTCTTGCCCACATAAAAGCATGCGCATTCACAGAGGAGGAGATACACCACCCGGGCGTTTGGCAATTGGCATAGTGTCGGGGTTTATACCGTTCACCATTCGGTAGTACAATGTTTTTGGGTCCTTTCGTGCCAGACTTCCCCTCTTTTACTTTTAGACGAGCTAGATCCCTGCGTGACCAGCTGACTTCCAGTGACTTCAAAGCAGATGGGCGTAAGGATCCATGTAAACGGGCCGGAACATTCACCTGTGGGGGTTGTAACTACTGCCACTTCCTTCATACATCAAAAAACATTGATCTGAGAATCCTATTGGATGGAAGGTGGAGAGGTGGAGGCTCCCATCCCCCCACATTACTCCCTGGACAATGATCTCCTCTCCAGGGACACGGCATGGACACAATGAGAAGGTATTGGGGGTCTGAGAATCCTATTGGACGGTATGATGAGGAACACCAATAGCATTACAGAGGCCATGGAGGGAGGAGCCCCACCTAATTTACATTGAGATATTTCCACCTAAACCTGGAATGTGTAGAAATAGAGTGTCTACAATATGATACTCACCTCCCCCCAATATGTGTCGTCCATTTTCTATCTGTAAATGGGTCAGATATGGAATGACCTGCAAAGAGAAAATCATTTAGAATTCAGTTCATTCTCAGGATTCATCTTTACACACAAACACAACATTTCTCCTTCACACCGTAACATAGTCACTAAGGATGAATAAAGACTCCAGTCCAACCAGTTCAACCTGTGTGTGTATTTATGTCACCACCATATACCATATCCCTGTTGTCACGGAACACACGCCCGCGGCGGATAGCTAACCGAGGCGTGGACCTTGACTAGGGTAGAGGGGAATGAGGGGGAGTAATTCTAAGCTAATAAGACTGGCCATGGTACACTTTCACAGTCCACACTACCTCTGGCCACCATTAAAAGGAAGACTCCACTCCAATCAAGCTGGCTGACCACACACAGGAAGATACGAATCTTACATACAATCTGGGGAGCAGTCTAACAATTATCACACACTTCTAGGGTTCCTCCAGCTATCCTATGAGCTAGAACCCCGGTGTCACCCACTCTTCCCACTGTCCACACACCACCACACAAGTCACACCACCAACACTATCCCACCATTACCCCACAGTTTGTCCGCAGACTGGTCTGCTGGGCCACCACACACACACAGATCTCCGTCTGGCAGACCTCTTATTTTACAATCTCCATGCAATCTTTTTTTTATTTTTTTAGTTCAATACATTTTTATTGAGTTTACATTTGTTAACAAATGAATAAAACAGTCCAGTAAGATAAAATAAGATCGATCAATACACACATTACGTATTGTTATATATTCATCGTCAATATCCAAGGAGGTTGTTGATATGGATGAATATTCCTGTGTTGGCTTCATATCTTACTATATTTCTCCCTCCAAATTGACCGATTTTTATCAGATGTTTTTGCAATGCATAGAGATGGTGATTTGGGGGGTCTGTTTAGCAGACATAAGAAGCTCCCTGTATGTGAGCCCCATACCCAGTGGGACATAGAGCCTTCCTGGAAACATATATTACACATCATATGGTCCCTCTGAGCAGTGCTCAGGTGTAGTAGTGGTACAGTAAATGTGTAGTAGAGGAGTAGTAGTGGTATAGTAGAGGTTGTAGTAGTGGTATAGTAGAGGTGTAGTAGAAGTGTAGTATCAGTGTAGTAGTGTTATAGTAGCAGTGTAGTAATGTGTAGTAGAGGTGTAGTAGTGGTATAATAGCTGTGTAGTAGAGGTGTAGTAGCGGTATAGTAGCAGTGTAGTAGAGGTATAGTAGCATTGTAGTAGTGCTGAAGTAGAGGTGTAGTAGTGGTGTAGTATCAGTGTACTAGTAGTGCTGTAGTAGCAGTGGTATAATAGCAGTGTAGTAGAGGTGTAGTGCTGTAGTAGCAGTGGTATAATAGCAGTGTAGTAGTGGTGTAGTAGTATCAGTGTAGTAGTAGTGCTGTAGTAGCAGTGGTATAATAGCAGCGTAGTAGAGGTGTAGTAGCGGTGTAGTAGTGGTGTAGTATCAGTGTAGTAGTAGTGCTGTAGTAGCAGTGGTATAATAGTAGTGTAGTAGAGGTGTAGTAGCGCTGTAGTAGTGGTGTAGTATCAGTGTAGTAGTAGTGCTGTAGTAGCAGTGTAGTAGTGGTGCTGTAGTATCAGTGTAGTAGTAGTGCTGTAGTAGCTGTGTAGTATTGGTGTAGTAGAGGTGTAGTAGCGGTGTAGTATCAGTGTAGTAGTAGTGCTGTAATAGCAGTGTAGTAGGGGTGTAGTAGAGGTGTAGTAGCAGTATAGTAGTGGTGTAGTAGAGGTATAGTAGCAATATAGTAGTGCTGAAGTAGAGGTGTAGTAGAGGTGTAGTATCAGTGTAGTAGTAGTGCTGTAGTAGCAGTGGTATAATAGCAGTGTAGTAGTGGTGTAGTAGTAGTGCTGTAGTAGCAGTGGTATATTAGCAGTGTAGTAGCAGTATAGTATCGGTGTAGTAGTGGTGTAGTAGTATCAGTGTAGTAGTAGTGCTGTAGTAGCAGTGTAGTAGTGGTGTAGTATCAGTGTAGTAGCAGTGGTATAATAGCAGTGTAGTAGTGGTGTAGTATTGGTATAGTAGCAGTGTAGTAGTGCTGTAGTAGAGGTATAGAAGCAATGTAGTAGTGCTGAAGTAGAGGTGTAGTAGAGGTGTAGTAGTGGTGTAGTATCAGTGTATTAGTAGTGCTGTAGTACCAGTGTAGTAGTGGTGTAGTAGAGGTATAGTAGCAATGTAGTAGAGGTGAAGTAGAGGTGTAGTAGCGGTGTAGTAGTGCTGTAGTAGCAGTGGTATAATAGCAGTGTAGTAGCAGTGTAGTAGTGGTGTAGTATCAGTGTAGTAGTAGTGCTGTAGTAGCAGTGTAGTAGTAGCAGTGTAGTAGTGGTGTAGTAGTGGTGTAGTATCAGTGTAGTAGCAGTGCTGTAGTAGTAGTGTAGTAGTGGTGTAGTATCAGTGTAGTAGTAGTGCTGTAGTAGCAGTGTAGTAGTGGTGTAGTAGCGGTGTAGTAGTGGTGTAGTATCAGTGTAGTAGTAGTGCTGTATTAGCAGTGTAGTAGCGGTGTAGTAGAGGTGTTGGCACCCCGTGATTTCCAGATTCTAGAAAGATCTGACAGGTATGGTATATATATATATATATGTAGTGATGAGACTTGTGTAAAGTGTGAGTTATAAATGTACATGTAGTTTCCCCAGAACTGTAATGGGGTTCTGGGGGATAATTGTACAGAGTTACTTTGGTATCAGTCTGGTTGGGCTGTACTGGAGTTCCGCCTGGTGATTGGTGCAGTGAGGCCCCCATGACAGGCTGAGAACGCAGTCTGGTTGGATGTATTGGGTACCAATCTTTCCCGGAGCCAATCAGTGGGCACGTCTGGCCCGCTGTGTAGTCTGGGGGGGTATTTAAGGTGCTGAAGTCACGTGTTGAGGGTTCGGCTTGCTCTTTGATTCCTGGTTCCGGTCCGGACCAACCCTGTGAGGGGTCCCGGGCCCCGGAGTGTCGCCCCCCTGTAATCATGGTCACCCTGACCAGCCCCAGAGGTCCTCATGGTCGGGGGTTGGGATCCGTCCGTTCCCGAGTCTCGGGCTGGTTGGAGGCCCAGTAACTGAAGGAGGATTGGGAGGAGTCCCGGGGGGCTCTCGGTATTGGAGGGACCTCATACAAGTGAGCGGGGGAGGACTCCTCGGAGGAGGGACAACAAGCTGGCTGCTGGGTAAGATCCTGGGAGCTGAGATGTATGGACACTTCTCACAGGATCACCAAGAAGGCTGAGAGATCCGGGGACTGTGAGGAAGGTTCCTACTTCTCTTCACTTACAATCTAGTCTGTGGCAGAGACTTTACTAAGTCTCCGGGTCACATGTTGGCTGCTAGATCTCTGGTTGGAGGTTTATGTGGCAGTGAAGCGCCCAGTTGGGGTATTGCCACGCTGCCCCATTGATTCCAATGGGTAGGAGGGGTATAGGAGGGGTGAATACCCGGCTCCTTCACCAACCCAAAGATGCGGCTGGCCGGAGTTTTTTTAGCGTCCTGCCAGCGCAGCGCTCCGGGGTGAAGACCCTCCGCCTCTCACACTGCAGGGAAAGGAGCCGCTGTTTTCAGGCCCTATTTTTAGTGCTGTGGCCCCTGAAAAACGCCTCAGTGTGAAAGGGGAGGAGAATTCTACATAAAGACCTCATTGGTTCATCCCAAGTGCTTTTTTCTCCCACTACTATTCCTTTACACCGCTCTTTGTACTTTACAAATGCAGCAATTTAGGAATCAGATGAGAGGATCAGATCCGGGAAATCCTTTTATGGGAGATAAAAAGTGCATTTTATATACAACTCTATAGATCAGAGCAACATGAGGGACCAAAATTATTTTTTTTTTTTCAAAAAAGATTTTTTTTTTTCAAATTTCCTAATTTTCCTTTTTTTTAAATGATTGATTTTTTTTTATAAAATTAATTTTTTTTTCAAAAATTATTTTTTTTTTCAAATTTTTTTTTTCTAAAATTATTATTTTTTTTCACAAAATATAATTTTTTTTCAAATTTCCTAATTTTCATATTTTTTTTCTAAAATGATTGATTTTTTTTTCTAAAATTATTTATTTTTTTTTTATTTTTTTTTTTAAATGATTTTTTTTTTGTTTTATTTTTTTTTTTTTTCAAAAATGATCATTTTATTTTTTTTTAATTATTGTTGTTTTTTTTTAAATTTTTTTTTTTTGAATTTTGTTTTTTCAAAAATTAATATGACGTGTATTTTATTTTTTTTATTTACTTGCTATTGATGTTTTATTATATTTTTAAATGATATTTTTTTCCCATTTTTAAATTTTCTTCAATAAAAAATATTACAGGGGGTGTTTTTTCTAAAATAAAATGTTTTTTTTATTTTTTATTTTATTTTTCTTATATTATTTGATTTTTTTTAAATTTGATATTTTTTTTTATTTTTTTTTAATTATTATTATTATTTTTTAAATGATATTTATTTTTCTTCAATAAATATTATTTTTTTTTTTTTATTTTTTATTTTTATTTTTTTAATTATTATTTTTTTTAAATGATATTTTTTTCAAAAATTATTTTTTTTTTCTGTTTTTAAAAAATTATTTTTTTTTTTTCAAAAATTATTTTTTTTTTTCAAAAATTATTTTTTTTTTCAAAAATTATTTTTTTTTTTTCTTAAAAATTATTTTTTTTTTTTCACAAAATATTATTTTTTTTTTCAAATTTCCTGATTTTCATATTTTTTTTCTAAAATGATTGATTTTTTTTTCTAAAATTATTTATTTTTTTTTATTTATTTTTTTAAATGATTTTTTTTTATTTTAATGATATATATTTTTTTTTCATTTTCAAAAATGATCATTTTATTTTTTTTTTAATTATTATTATTTTTTTTTTTTTTGTTTTATTTTTTTTTTTCAAAAATGATCATTTTATTTTTTTTAATTATTGTTATTTTTTTTTTAAATGATTTTTTTTTTCAAAAATTATCATTTTATTTTTTTAATTATTATTATTTTTTTTTAAATGATATTTATTTTTCTTCAATAAATATTATTTTTTTCTAAAATTATTTTTATTTTTTATTTTTTTTTTTTTAATTATTATTTTTTTTAAATGATATTTTTTTCAAGAATGATTTTTTTTTTCAGAAATGATTTTTTTTTATGATTTTTTTAAAAATTATTATTTTTTTTTAAATGATATTTTTTTTCTAAAATTATTTTTATTTTTTTTTTTAAAAAATATTTTTTTTTTTTTTTTTTCAAATTTCCTAATTTTCATTTTTTTTCTAAAATTATTATTATTTTTTTTTAATTATTATTTTTTTTTTAATTTCACCCCTCTAGCACACATTCTCTACTCCTAAGATTTCCCTTACTAGTACACATCTTCTCTCCCCTCCATCCCCCACTATTTACACAGATCTCCCTCGATCAGTGATGGTGATCCTTGGGACCCCCCCGGATGTTTTAGAACTACATTTCCCATGATGCTCAACTACACTGCAGAGTGCATTAGCAGCATCATGGGAAATGTAGTTCTCATCACCCCCCCCCCCCCCTCCTAGAACAATACCCACCTCCTGCTGACCCCAAATTCCCCCCTTTCCAATGAAACCCCCCCCCCCCCCCCCATCGCCTTGTGGTGCCCCCACCTCATATGATCCCACAGTGCCCAGGGCAGCCAGACCCTCCTGCCCCCCACCCCTTGCCCCGGCCCTGATCATCTGATTACTGGTACCCCCCATCTCCATCCCGTCTTCTGTATAGGGATGGGCTCGGGCGTCTTCTCACACTCCACATGTAGAGGGCGCCAGGAAGACGGCACGGCGCCAATCACAGGCAGGGAAATATTTTCCCGATGTGCGGCTGCAGAGATGGTGAAATGTCTCCCTGCCTGTGATTGGCGCCGTGCCGTCTTCCTGGCGCCCTCTACATGTGGAGTGTGAGAAGACGCCCCCGAGCCCATCCCGTCTTCTGTATATCTGAGATAATCCTCTTCACAAGTCTCACTACTGCATTGTGTGTTATCAGATTACAGGTCACTATTGATGACCTTCATCTCCAATGGAGGTCTATGAGGTGAGTGACTTCCTATTCATTGTTATCAATGTGACACCCAATCAGTTATTACAATCCATGCAACAAGCCGAGGGAAGGACTCGTAGCAGCCAATCGAAATGCATCCAGATCTGGTCTGTAATAAGGAATCTCTCTGGAGGGGGGGGAGGAGCTTCAACATGATTGGTTGTGCTGAGATAATAAAAACGGACTCTCTAGACTCGGAATCCGGTGTGTTTTGTATAACTAATAAATCTACAAAACCCGCAACTGTCAATGGAAGCTTCATGATAAACCTGCAAGTGAGGATTACACTCCGCAGACGAGACTTCATCTAGTATGAGGATTACACTCCGCAGACGAGACTTCATCTAGTATGAGGATTACACTCCGCAGACGAGACTTCATCTAGTATGAGGATTACACTCCGCAGACGAGACTTCTTCTAGTATGAGGATTACACTCCGCAGACGAGACTTCTTCTAGTATGAGGATTACACTCCGCAGACGAGACTTCATCTAGTATGAGGATTACACTACGCAGACGAGACTTCATCTAGTATGAGGATTACACTCCGCAGACGAGACTTCTTCTAGTATGAGGATTACACTCCGCAGACGAGACTTCATCTAGTATGAGGATTACACTACGCAGACGAGACTTCATCTAGTATGAGGATTACACTCCGCAGACGAGACTTCTTCTAGTATGAGGATTACACTCCGCAGACGAGACTTCTTCTAGTATGAGGATTACACTCCGCAGACGAGACTTCTTCTAGTATGAATTGTAACCGCTCGCCGACCGCCTCGCGCAGATATACTGCGGCAGAATGGCGCCTACAGGAAAACTAACCTACCTGTACGTTGCCCTTTAAGAGGCGGCCTGCGAGGCGCGCACACGGGAAGCTCCGTGAGTCGGATTGCGGGTCCCGCAGACTCGATGTCGGTGGGGATACCCGCGATCGTCTCACAGAGAGGAAGAACGGGGAGATGCTGATGTAAACGAGCATCTCCCTGTTCTGCCTAATGATAGTGTCACTGATCAGCTCTCCCTGTGATCGGAGCAGAGATCAGTGACGTGTCACACCTAGCCACGCCCCCCCCCCACAGTTAGCATCACTCCCTAGGACACGCGTAACCCCTTAACTGCCCCCTAGTGGTTAACCCCTTCACTGCCAGTGTAATTTACACAGGAATTGGTGCATTTGTATAGCACTGATTGCTGTATAAATGACTGGTCCCAAATATGTCCGATGTTTCCGTCATAACGTCGCAGTCACGATAAAAATGGCTGATTGCTGCTATTACTAGTAAATAAAAAAAAATGAACTGCTTCCCCACCGCCTCGCGCAGATATACATCGGCAGAAGGACTCGTACAGGCAGAATCACGTACCGGTACGTTGCCCTTTAAGAGGCGGCCTGCAGGCGCGCACACGGGAAGCTCCGTGAGTCGGGTGGAGGGTCCCGTGGACCTTTATGGATTTTTTTTTTGGCGGACCTGAACGGACCTCTATGGAGGGATGGATGTCAGCGGTGACATGTCCGCTGACATCCGACCCGCTCCGATCCGAAAAAGTGTGACGGAGGAAAAAGCTATTTTTCCACCCGTCTGCGGATCAGATCGAGTGACGGACTCTCCGGTCCGTCGTCACCCGATCTCCCATAGCTCTGCAGGTCCATCCCCGCACAGAGTGCAGAGACGGACCTGTCATCTTCCTGCACAGCGGGGGATCGACGGAGCGATCCCCCGCTGTGCAGAGCGGGCTCCGTACACGGACACGTTCGTGTGAAAGAGCCCTTAAGAATCATGTGGTAGCAGGTACCTCCAGAAAAGATATATTGGAGTCCTTCCCTACATTGCTTAAGGCCGTCAAATACATGGCAGATGCTTCTGCAGAGTCCATCAGGATGTCTGCCAGAACCTCAGCACTTGTTATCTCAGCAAGAAGAGCCCTCTGGCTTAAGACTTGGTCAGGGGATTCAGCTTCTAAAGTAAAACTGTGCGGAATTCCCTTTTCAGGGGATTCGATGTTTGGGCCAGAACTGGAGACTGTCCTTGACAGGACGGCAGACAGAAAGAAAGCTTTTCCTCAGAAAAAGAAAGTGATACAGCAGAGGAAAAAATGTTGTCCTTTTCGACAAACCGATAAGGAAAAAGACAAAGAAAAAAACCCTGGAATCCTCGGAGAGGAAGAGGCGGGGGAGGGGTATTGTTTAGAAACCCTGAGCAATCCCCTAAAAAACAATGACCATCTCCCAGTAGGCGGAGACTTCAGGATTTCTTGTCAGTTTTGGGGAGAAACGACAAGAAGTCCATTTGTTCTGGGGATAATCAAACAGGGTTATCATCTAGAATTCTCACAAACCCCCTCCCCCCCCCAAGTTAGTTTTACATCACAAACCTACCAAGGGATCAGGAGAAGGCTCTGGCTATGAAGTCTCTTCTACAAGAGCTGATGCAACAGAAGGTCATCTCCCAGGTTCCAGAAGGTCAAGAGGGGAAAGGGTTTTACGCCCATATTTTTCTGGTCAAAGAACCATCAGGAAAGTTCCGCCTGATTCTCAATTTGAAGGTCCTGAATCGATCCATAAAATACATGAGAGATGCCTATCTCCATATCCAATAGCACCCCCATCACAAAGTTTTCTGCGTCTTGCAGTCAATCTGGGGGGAGATTTGGCATCTGCAGTTCCGAGCTCTGCCCTTCGGCCTTTCCTCCTCTCCCAGAGTATTCACAAAAGTGATGGCAGAAGCCTTGGAGCCCCTGAGGCTGAAAGGGATTCCAATAGGGCCCTATTTGGACGACAAGTAGAAGTCAATCTTTGAATAACTCAAGCACATCTAAAGAGTTTAGGTTGGCTTCTCAACTTTCAAAAGTCAAACCTAATACCATCTCAAAGAGTAAGGTTTCTGGGGTACAAAGTAGATTTGTTAGAACAGAGAATATTTCTGCCCCAGGAGAAAATAGAGAAGATGCAGTCCAGTTCTGAGGACACTTCAATTCAACTCAGAGATTTCCGTAAGACAAGCCATGTCGGCTCTGGGCCTGTTTGACAGCGGCAATTCCCGCGGTACAGTGGGCCAGGTTCCATGCTCGTCCATTGCAGGCGGACATTTTGATGAATTGGTCACACCAGGAACCTCTGGAGAAGAAGCTCTTCATATGGGCAAGAGCAAAAAGATCGCTCTGGTGTTGGAGAAACCAGAGAAACATCTCCAAAAGGGCTTCTTTGGTCCTTTCCAGTAACCAGAAGACTGACCACAGATGATAGCGCATGGGGGTGGGGAGCCCACCTAGAAGAACAAATGATTCAGGGGGTTTGGTCCAAGCCAGAGGCAAGAACGTTGTCGAATTGGATAGAGTTGAAGGCTATTCACCTAAGCCTTCTATCTTTCCAGGAAGTCCTAGTGAAACAGCATGTCCAAATATTGTCGGACGATATGACTGCAGTGTTATACTTAACAAGGGGGCACAAAAACCAGATCTTTGATGGAGCTAGCTTGTCACATACTGAGATGGGCAGAGAACAAGTTGGCCTCTCTATCAGCAGTCCATTTGAAGGGTACGGAAAACACCTTGGCAGATCTCCTCAGCAGGAGAGAAGTAAGGGAAGCAGAGTGGTCTCTAAATCAGGAATTATTCAAGACGATCTCCAGGAGCTGGGGTTTCCCTCAGGTGGACCTCTTTGCAAAACAAGAAAATGCAAAATTACCAGATTTTTTCTCCCTTCAGAGGCAGGATCAAGCTCTCGGAATAGATGCATTGGCCCACAAGTGGGACTTCCAGCTGTCTTACGCCTTTCCCCCGTTTCAGCTGATTCCAAGGGTGTTAGCCAAATTCAGGCTGGAATCCACAGAACTAATCCTAATAGCTCCTTATTGGCCGAAAAGACCCTGGTTTTCAATCTTGATGAACCTCTCAGTGAAACCTCCCTGGAAGTTGCCAATCAGGACAGATCTGCTGAGTCAGGGCCAGATTCTCCATCCAGATCCAGCGTATCTCAATCTAACAGCCTGGTTTCTGAAGAACAAATCTTAAGACAGAAGGGCCTATCAGAGAAGCTCATTACTACACTTCTTGCAAGTAGGAAAAAAGTGACAAGAGACATTTATTTCAAAGTCTGGAAGGTGTATAATACATGGTGTTCCAGAAAAAAAACTTTAATTAGCTTAGTACAATTTCAGTTTTAGAATTTCTTCCAGAAGGATTGGAGAAGGGCTTAGCAGCAAGTACGCTCAAGACTCAGGTAGCGGCTTTATCAGTTTTTTGGAAAGAACCCTGTCAGGGGAACCTTTTAATAATCAGATTTTTTAGGGCTATGGCTAAAGTAAAACCTAGACCTATTGTTATTTTTCCCAAATGGGATTTATTCTTGGTTCTTCAGGGACTGACAATGACTCCGTTTGAACCTATAGAAGGATCATCGTTAAAGTTTTTGACATTCAAAACTGTTTTGTTAGTGGCAGTAACTTCGGCCCGTAGAATCAGTGAGTTACAAGCTCTATCAATTAAAGAGCCCTTTATGAGATGTCTACCAGATAGGGTAGTCTTGAAGACAGATCCAGCCTTCCTGCCGAAAGTAGCTTCAGTCTTTCATCGTACACAGGAGATCATTCTCCCTACATTTTGCCCTTTACCTTCGGGGCCAGGGGAAGTAGCCTTCCATACTCTTGATGTCAGGAGGTGTCTTCTTGAATATCTAGAGATAAGAAAGGACTTTAGAAAATCATCTTCACTCTTTGTTTTAATGGAAGGTACTCACAAGGGATGTAAAGCTTCCAGAAGCACCCTCGGAAGATGGTTAAAACAAGCCATAAAAAATAGTTCTAAATCCATCACTAAATGACCCTCAATGCATAATGCATATTTTTTATTATTTGTATGTACTGGTGTTAGTAAATTTATGTGACATGCTATTATTTTCTTCATTTAAACCTTTTCCTGGTAAAAAAAAAAAAAAAAAAAAAAAAAACAAGCCATAAAAGAGGCGTACACCTCTTTAGATCTGGAACCTCCAGAAGGAATCTTACCTCATTCGACTCGAGCAGTAGCGGCATCATGGGCAGAAGGGGCATCTCCTGAGCAAATTTGCAGGGCTGCCACGTGGTCCAGTTTTTCAACCTTTTATAAGGCATTACCACTTGGATCTTCTCTCAGCCTCAGACCAATCCTTTGGTAGGAAGGTTTTACAGGCAGTGGTCCCACCCTGAAGTAAGTTTCTCGGTTATCCTCTCTGAGGTGCTGTCTTGAATGGCGAAGGGAGAAAACCTTAGTTAGACGTGACGGTATGTCTACGAGCCTTTCAGGACAGCAGCCCACTTCCCTCCCTAGGTTATTATGTATAATATATAATTATAGGGCTTGGTAACTGTCTGCTTATATTTTCCAGCATGTCAGAGGATTTCTCGGTAACAACTGACGGCATGGTGGAAGCAGCTGTTTTTAAAAGGGGTGTTGTCATGCAGTGTTTTCATGTGAAGAGGCGGAGCTATGCTCTCTCCAAGGCGCTGTCCTGAAAGGCTCGTAGAAATACCGTCACCGGTAAGTCTAACTAATTTATTTATTTATTTTTCTTTTTTTAAATTGGCGTCGTTGGCAGCTGTGTAAACCGGAAGAGAACATTTTGGGATTTTTATGATGGGGTCACTTTCGCCCCATGGCAAAGAAGAACTTATTTAATTTCACCCACCCTGCGTACATTTTATTGTAGGTTCATTTTTAGTATAAAAGGGGAAAAAAGAGGAAGGAGAATTTTTTTTCATATGTTTTATATATGTGCGTGTGTGTGTGTTTGTTTTTTTAAATTTATATCTCTAATCTCTAACTCGTCTTTTATATTAGACATATTTATTTTGGGTACTTATGTGGCGCTGTCAATTTGCACGGTGCTTTGCGTTGTGTGTTCACATCGGTCCCTTCCCTCAGGGAACTTGCAGCCTGGGGTCCCTGACACACATTCATACATGCTGGGGCCAATTTGGACCTACCAGCATGTCTTTAGAGTATGGGAGGAAATCAGAGTACCCAGAGGAAACCCACGCAAGCAGAGGGAGAATACTCAAACTCCAGGCAGATGGTGTCGTGGACGGGATTCAAACCAGCGACCCTCTTTACTACTAGCGCTGCCCGTATGACTGTTACATGCATTTATGTATGGTCATGGGTATTTATGTGTTTCCCTTTATTATGTTATTATTGTTTTTGATTGCTTTTGTTTGTTTTCTTTTCATATATATGACAATCGCTTTTATTGCTCCACAACAGTTGGTCTTACAATTAGATAGTTGCTAATTTATGGCCTTTTATGTCTATTCTAATGTTTATTATGAATTGTACCTCTGATTTGGAGCTTTTTATAGCCTACCCCTATAAGACTGAGCAGTGAGGAGGTGACAATTATCCTCAGGCTTGTAATTGGCTCTCTCTCTATATATCTAGCTTCTGTTGCCATCCTGGTCGTGACTTTGACAAATCACATGCGCACGGAACATGTAAGTCACGACAACAGAAGAGTGGACACTTACACAACTGACCTCAGGACACCTTTCCCCTTCATCTCCGGCACAGCAGTGACGTCACAGAAGGAGCGCTGAGAATATGGACACTCGGCTTGGTTGTTCCCTCTGGGGCCATTTGCATCACACAGGTTGCCTTTCTACCCATCCTGCTGACCGCCATCCAGCCGTGGAATCCACCTGGAGCTGGCAGGTTTTGTCAGCAGCCAGTATTCCCCCCCCCCTATCTGGGAACTGAATTTTCTCCCCTCCATTTCCTTTGATGGTGATTGATGATCAAACCATCTCCAGACAAAGCCTCACAAATGATTGTTCCCCCCTTTGAGGTCACTGGTAACGTTCACTACCATTTATTTTAAACTTTGACGGTTTTTAACTTTATGGAATAAATATCATTGTTTATTCATACAGTACTATGTTGGAATTTATTTGATCATTCTTTCAGAGCGCTGAATTTTGTGTTTTTTTTTTTTTTCTACTACAGATGATGAACAAGAAAGTCTGCAAATAGTTTGCTGAAGACAAGCAGACTAAGGACATGGATTACTGGAACCACGTCCTGTGATCTGATGAGACCAAGATAAACTTATTTGGTGTCAGATGGTGTCAGGCGTGTGTGGGGGCAACCAGGTGAGGAGGACAAAGACAAGTGTGTCTTGTCTACAGTCAAGCATAGTGGTGGGAGTGTCATGGTCTGCGGCTGCATGAGTGCTGCCGGCACTGGGGAGCTACAGATCATTGAGGGAACCATGAATGCCAAGATGTACTGTGACATACTGAAGCAGAGCATGATCCCCTCCCTTTAGAGACTGGACCGCAGGGCAGTATTCCAATATGATATCGACCCCAAACACACCTCCAAGACTACCACTGCCTTGCTAAAGAATCTGAGGGTAAAGATGATGGACTGGCCAAGCATGTCTCCAGACCTAAACCCTATTGAGCATCTGTGGGGCATCCTCAAACGGAAGGTGGAGGAGGGCAAGGTCTCTAACATCCACCAGCTCCGTGATGTCGTCATGGAGGAGGGGAAGAGGACTCCAGTGACAACCTGTGAAGCTCTAGTGACTTCCATGCCCAAGAGGGTTAAGGCAGTGCTGGAAAATAATGGTGGCCACACAAAATATTGACACTTTGGGCCCATATATGGACATTTTCACTTAGGGGTGTACTGACTTTTGTTGCCAGCGGTTTAGACATTAATGGCTGTGTGTTGAGTTATTTTGAGGGGACAGGAAATTTACACTGTTATACAAGCTGTACACTCACTACTTTACATTGTAGACAAGTGTCATTTCTTCAGTGTTGTCACATGAAAAGATAGAAGAAAATATTTACAAAAATGTGAGGGGTGTACTTACTTTTGTGAGATACTGTATATCTTATATATCGGTTTTCAGCCAAGTGGATCCTGAGGGATGTACTTACTTTTGTGAGATACTGTATTATCTGTGTTCCTCTGTATAAGGAATCCTATGACTACGTGTCTCAGTGTCAGCCCCGCCCTGTGTAGGAATGTACAGAGCTGGTTAGGGAGTGTCAGAGACGTTCAGTGTCATTTCTCTCTTCTGCTCTCAGCGATGGCGTCTGCAGATCTGAGGAAGGAGCTGGAATGTTCCGTCTGTCTGAACATTTATACAGATCCTGTAAACCTGAAATGTGGACATAACTTCTGCCGGGACTGTATTGGTCGTGTGTTGGATACACAGGAGAGGTCTGGAGGTTATTCCTGTCCTGAATGTAGACAAACATTCAGGAAACGCCCCGTCCTTCAGAGGAACATAACACTACGGAACATAGTGGAGAATTTCCTGTCCACCCATCCAGATCAGGAGGAGTCCGTGGTCTTCTGTACTTACTGTATTCACACTCCTGTACCTGCTGTGATATCCTGTCTGCTGTGTGAAGCTTCTCTGTGTGACAATCACCTGAGAGTCCACAGCAAGTCACCAGAACACGTCTTATGTGACCCCACCACTTCCCTGGAGAACAGGAAATGCTCCGTCCATAAGAAGATCCTGGAGTATTACTGCACTGAGGACTCCACCTGTATCTGTATGTCCTGCAGGCTGGATGGAGAACATCGGGGACACCAGGTGGAGACTCTGGATGAGGCCTCTGAGATGAAGAAGAAGAAACTGAGGAATGTTCTGCAGAAACTGATGACAGAGAGAGAGGAGATGGAGAAAAGAGTCCAGAGTCTGCAGGAACACAGGAGGAAAGTACAAGGAAAAGCAGATGATGAAACAGAGAGAGTCACTGTCCTGTTCAGAGACCTCAGGAGACGTCTGGAAGACCTGGAGAAGAGAGTCCTGAGGGAAATCTCCGGGCAGGCAGAGCGGATCTCCGGGACAATCAATGATCTGGTCCAGGATCTGGAAATAAAGAAGGAGGAGCTGTCCAGGAAGATGGGGGACATTGAGGAGCTGTGTAACATGACGGATCCACTGACTGTCCTACAGGAATCAGACACAGGTGACTTGTGTGATACTGAGGATGGAGATGATGAGGACAGAGAGAGACATGATAAACTCCTCCATGATGGAGGGGATCTGGATGTGGGGGGGATCTCACACACATTACACACAGGTTTATCTGATATCATGTCTGGGGTAAATGTAGAGAAATGTCCAGGCACACATGTCTATCCACATTCTACTACAAAGGGCAAAGGTCACATCAATGCTGAACCATCCAGGAAACGCCTCAAACCCTCCCCCACCATACAACCATCCAGGAGACCTCCCCAACCCTCCCCCACCATACAACCATCCAGGGGACCTCCCCAACCCTCCCCCACCATACAACCATCCAGGGGACCTCCCCAACCCTCCCCCACCATACAACACTCACACCTCCAGGCTGGAGGACCAAATATTGGGGCTGTACAGCAAACATCGGGGGTGTCGGGGTTTACAGACATATTACTGGATGTGAGGACAGCTGGTAATTATCTACATATATCAGATGACAGGAAAACTGCATCCTGGTCATCATCACATCAGAATCACCCAGAAACACCAGAGAGGTTTTGGGATTATCCTCAGGTGATGAGCAGTCAGAGGTTCTCCTCAGGGAGACATTACTGGGAAGTGGATGTCGGGGGGGCAGTGTACTGGAGAGTCGGGATGTGTTACCCCAGTATAGAGAGGAGAGGAGGTCAGTCAGTGATTGGAGATAATAAGAAGTCCTGGAGTTTGGAGTGGTGGGTGTGGGGTATTCAGCTCTCAGTGATACATGACAGTAATGAGACCCCATTACCCGGCGGTGTCTCCAGTGGGAGAGTCAGGATAGATCTGGATTAGGAGGCCGGGCGGATCTCCTTTTATGATCTGTGTGACCCGATCCGACATCTCCACACCTTCACCACCACTTTCACTGAGCCCCTCCATGCTGGGGTATATGTAGGGGGAGGGGGTATAAAGATATGTGGGGGGAATCAGAAGTGAGAGATCTGCCCAGAGACATCACAAGGTGGATAACCTGATTGGTGGTTGGTGGAATACTCATCCAATAGGAGGAAGCAGAGGACAGGAAACATGAGTGATTTATTTATAAAGCTGCAGATTCCGGGGCCGTCATCTTCATCCTAAACCTCACTTCACTACCTAGTGTGTCACTGACCAGGAACAAGCATGCAGGAGGTCAGATTGTTCAGCCTTCACTGGCTGCATGCTTGTTCTGGGTCAGTGACACACTACATAGTGTAGCCAGGATCAGGATGACGGCCCTGGGGTCTCCACCATCACTGTGTATCTATAGAAGAAAGGGGTATTTTCAGCTTTGGATGGAGTGGGGGAGGATTAGAACCTCTGTCAGATTTTTTTTCTGCTATCTGGGGCTCCATTAGAGAGATTTCCCCTCACTTCCTGTTCCTGTGACAACATTTCCCCAGACAGGACGTGAGGGGAACTCTCCAACAGCAACACAGACAGAAATAAAAATCTTTTTCTTTAGTATAATAGGGGAAGGATTAGAACCCCTGTCAGATCTTTTATTTCTGTCTGTGTCCCTATTGTAGATTTTCCCTCATTTCCTGTCTGATAAAACGTTGTCACCAGGACAAGAAGTGAGGAGAAATCTCTCTAATGGAGTCCCGGATAGCAGTAAAAACCTGACAGGGGTTCTAATTCTCCCCCACTCCATCCAAATCTAGAACAATAGGATTTCTCTAGACACACACTTTAATATCCACAATGAGAATTCCTACATTTCTGTCCTCACAGGTTCCTTTACATGACCAATCCATGGATCTGTGATTGCTCCTCCCCCTCACTGTGATTGGCTGTGATGATTATCACTATGAATACAGCCAGTGCTAGTCTTGTTCCTATTGGTTATGATGTGGAGGGGGTGGGGATTGTGGTGTGGGTGTGGTAGTGTGGACAGGTGATGGGGGAGGGGTATACAGTCTCAGGAAGTGGAAATCCTCGGCTTTGTGTATGGGAATATTGATTAATGATTGGATATAGATATAACAATCAGACAGATTGGACTATTACTAGTATAGCACAGACCCGAGACTGGTCCTGCTGCTTCGTCCCAGGTAGACATGTGCACTGACAAAAAATTTTTTCGGTTTCATTCGTTTTTTTTTTTTTTTTGCTTTTTTTGGAAATTCGTAAATTCAAAAATTTGGAATTCGGAAATCCGAAAATTTGGTCTTTCGAATTTTCGATTTTTGAATTTTCCAAATTTCGAATTTTAGAATTCCAAATTTTCGAATTCCAAATTTTCGAATTCCAAAAATTTTAATTCAGAAATTCAAAAATTCAAAAATTCAAAAATCTGAAAAAAATAAATAAATTCTGTAAAATTCCAAATAATTACTAAAAATAACTATTAAATTATAGGTATTGGAATTTCCTTTCAAATTTGTCTGTTAATGAATGTAAGGAATACAAATTTACGAATTATCTGAAATAACGATTGCCGCATCTAAACAAATGGAATGGAACAAATTAATAATAAATAATAATAATAATAAAAAAGGTTTTATTATTATTGCTGTTTATTATTATTAGATCGTTATGATCCATTCTTTTAGATATGGCATTCGTTATTTCCAATAATTCATAAATTCGGATAAATTCATACTTGTTACGTTCACTAACAGCCAAATTTGAAACTAAATTTCAATACCTATAATTTAATAGTTATTATTAGTTAATTATTGTTTCAGATTTTCGGTTTTCAAATTTTCATATTTTTTTTCTTTTAAATTATCAGATTTTCATTCAAATTTTCGGATTTTAAAATTTCCAAATTTTACAATTTCCAATTTTTGAATTTTGCTATTTTCGGAATTCAAAAAATTCGGAAATTCTAAAATTTGAAAATTCTAAAATCTGAAAAAAAGAAAGAAAATCATTAAAATTTGAAATAATTACTAAAAATAACTATTATAAGTATTGGAATTTCCTTCAAATTTGGCTGTTAATGAACGTAATCAATAAAAATTTACGAATAATCCGAAATAACTATTGCCGCATTTAAACAAATGGAATGGAACAAATTAATAATAAATAATAATAAAAAGGTTTTATTATTATTGTTATTTATTATTATTAGATCGTTAGGTTCCATTCTTTTTGATATGACATTTGTTATTTCCGATAATTCATAACTTCGGATAAATTCGTACTTGTTACGTTCACTAACAGCCAAATTTGAAACAAAATTTCAATACCTATAATTTGATAGTTATTATTAGTTAATTATTGTTTCAGATTTCCGGGTTTTCAAATTTTCGTATTTTTTTTAATTAGAATTATCAGATTTTCAGATTTTAAAATTTCCAAATTTTAAAATTTCCAAATTTTAACATTTCCAAATTTTAAAATTTCCTAATTTCAAATTTTCCCATTTCCGAATTTCAATAATTTAGTATTTCCAATTTCTGATATTTTCCAATTTCTGAACATTTTTAATTTCAGAATTTCAAATTCCCGAAATTTTGAATTTCCGAAATTCCAAAATTTCAGAATTTATGAATATCTGAATTTCTGAAATTTTTAATTTTCGGAATCTGGAAAATTCGGAAATTTGAAAATTTGGAAATTTGAAAATTTGGAAATTTGGAAATTTCTCATATTTTAAAATTCGGAAATTTCGGAATTAACAAATTTGTTAAAATTCGGAAATTGGAACTAAACGAATTGCACATGTCTAGTCCCAGGTTCCATTCCCTGATAGGCCCAGAGCAGCCAGGCACAGCACATTTCCACCGTCAAGTCATAAATCAGGCTTTGAATGTCCTTTTGCAGTTTATCTGCTTAAAAAACTGGGATAGGGGGAGGGGAAGTTTTGGGATACTCCAAAATGTATTGGCTGAAGAGGCATGAATATTCCGGCCAGGGTCTAAGTCCCTCCACCCCCTATATCCCAGAATTCAGTGGGATGCGGGGAAAGTAGTTGATCTGCACCAGCTGACCATTAGATGTACGGTGTGACATGGTGGAGGAGGCCAATAATTAGAGCTGTGTTAGATGCCCCCAGGTGTCTTATATACCTCTGTTTATTGGGGGTCACCTATGTATTTCTCACATGTCTTGAACAGCTCCCTATCTGGATACTACAGGCACATCCACATTAGGTGGTCTCAGTGTACGCTGAACTGACCCCCACTTGGTTGAGGCTCCCACCCTCCCCCCTGCTCCACATCCAGGTGGGAATATGGGGGGTTATGGATGTGATGGCAGTTGAACAACTTGAATGTTTTTACTGGTGTGACAGTTTGGGGACACTTTACTATATCCACACTATCTGCAGAGCTATCCCTGAGGGAGGAGCCAAGTGACTCTGAAACGCGTTGGATATGCCTATACAACCTCTGCATGTAGATACCAATACTGATACTGTGTGATTTTGCATTGTGCCATTGTGTACCCCTTCTTTTTACTGTGTACTATTTCTGATATATTTACTACCTTTTGTATGTAATTCTTTATAATAAAACTTCAGTTTATAAATCTATGTTTCCTCTCTGAGCCTTTAAAGTCCCATTGAATGGGGGAAACCTCTTTTCTGTAGCAGATATTTAACCTCAAATTTATGTCAGCAGAACCTAGAACAGGCACTAACAAACGATCACCGCTCCCCCTGATTACAGGGAGGCCAAAAACTACATTTACCTAACACTAGTAGCCCACTGAGGGGCGCTACACTACAATCACTATTGCCCCTTCGTGTGCAAGAATGGCAGAGAGGGTCCAGAACGTTATACATCACCTCATCCCTTTAGTAATTCGATGTATATGAATAGGAGGTGGATTATAGCAGTGCCAAGAAGGAAATGAAATAAGGGTTGTTGACAATTCAATGCTTATTTG
The DNA here is from genome assembly GCA_028564925.1 of Lithobates sylvaticus. Classification (NCBI taxonomy): domain Eukaryota; kingdom Metazoa; phylum Chordata; class Amphibia; order Anura; family Ranidae; genus Lithobates; species Lithobates sylvaticus. The sequence goes on from CM053026.1 coordinate 785,358,581, forward strand.
AAAAAAAAAAAAATAGTAATTTTTTAGAGATAATTTAAAAAAGGTAAGATTCATTCACAAATGCCAATTGGCAAACATTACAAATGCTTAAAGCCCCCCCCCATATAGAGAATAGTAACATTGAAACTTAACAGTAGTTAAATGGTTCGATATAAATTATTTCCACAGATGGGTAACCATTAATACAACTTAGGGAAAACCTCAGTTGATAGTGCAGGCCATTTTAGTATCCGACATGTTTCGCCATAATAATGGCTTCTTCAGGGCTGGCCTGCAAAGCGAATATAGTAAATCTACAAAAAATGGATAACAGACAATAATTACTGATAGTGCAAAAATCAGACTTTCCGAACAGCTGAGCGAGAGGGGGGAGAGGGTTGAAAAGGGGAGGGAAGTGTGCCCACATATTCGCCCATCCTATCCAGTTAGGGAGATGGAATAAGCCACCCTCCACTCCCAGCCCCAACTTACCCAGGAAGCACCAAATATGGTGTCAATCTGGAGGCCGGCAGTGCACCTGGGCGGAGCAGCTTGATGGATGCCAATCAACAGAAAGCAGGAGACATACTAGACCTGGCAATGAATTTAGTAGATATGTTACATTCAATTTTGCTATCTAATGGGTAAAGAAGGTGTATACAATGTTGTCCAATTGCGGAGTAAAATAATCCGCAACTGTATGACATATCACTGTATGATGGACTTGTGTCTCAATACTTACTTTAATTTTAATATAGAAGCTAAAATTGGATGGACTCAGACATAGTTTAATAGAGATGGTAAGGAGGCGCCTGTAATGATTAATAAATGAAATTTACTAAAAAGATGTTTATATAGTGATAATAATTATAATAGGATCTGTGGCAACATACCTGCACTCAAACAGGCCTGATATAAATGCAGACAAGATTGCACTGGTTCAAACAGATAGTTGAAGGTTAGTGAATGTGGCTGAAAGCAGTCACCTGTGAACATTGAAGATTAATGGTGTAGATTTAGGATGGGTAGTAGAATCTCTATTGCAATCTGAGCAAAAAGGTATGAGTTTAGCAGGAATGGAGTCAATGGAACTTACTTTTAGAGAGAACTGCAGCTACATCAGGCGCCTCCGGTGTCCGGTACTCTAATGAGTGCCGGAGCCGGCTAAAGTACTGTCTCCCAGATTGGAGGGCGTGGTGAGGCGCCCTCCAATCAGCGGACAAAAAGAGCCTCTGCGCATGCGCGGGTGCCCGGAGTCCATGTGGGCCTACAAGGCCCATAATTCATAGCGTATGGGCAGCGTGCCGCGTGATGACGTCATTGCGGCGCATGCGCGAGATGTCAGCAGAGGCCAAGGTGGGCGGACTGTCAAGTAGTGACGCCGCCCTTGGGTGTCCATACTTGCCTATTGTAGGCACTTCTTACCCCGCTAGTTCCGCCCCTGTGCATCGCCGGTCCCCAGCTTGAGATGTTTAAATGGGAAAGTATACGCTGGACCGGGGCAATTAAGCCCATGGGGGAAGGACTGGAAGGGAGAGAGGACGGGAAAGGATGAGGGCGGGAAAGACACAAACCAAGCCAATCCATCTATTCTCCCACACAGTCTCAACAGCTGGAAGGGATATCATCTGAGATAGCAATCTATCAGAACCAAAGAACAAGAAAAAGAAAAAAGGAACAATATGATATGCATGATAGTGATTAAACCCATACATTGCCACAGTTTATTTTATAACAGAGAGGTTTCCAGTATGATAACACGCCAATAATTCCCATATTGTCCCTTCAGTCCCGGGACCTCTATAATCCTTATGGGGCAGCACAATTGTTACATTTCCTCTTCTAAATAAACTTGCAGAACCTTCAGCCTCGGATCGCACTGCTGAGACCTCATTGTCCTCCCATCTCCAGTGTGAATTGCTTCCAACTTTCATACAACTTCAATGCGACTCACAGAAGTCCCATCAGAATAGAAGCTCCTATACAACCTTGATGGATGAATGTTTTTTATTTGCCCCTCACCTCTCTTCTCTGGTCATCCATGGTGCCTGAAAACTTCCTCCCACATCTCATTCACCCCCCGCTGCCCTACGTGTGACAAACGCCCCAAGGTGGCTCTAGAATGGTTTTGGTGGTGGAGTGTCACATGATTTTTCAGGGTACATTTTGGGGCGTTTGTAACACAGTTTGATGTGCAGCAAAACACACGTCTGATAACCGTGAATGGGACATCATTAACAATTAGGGTGCAATCACATCTGTACGTTTCCGAACGTGTGACCACCCACACAGGAAGTGCGCACTTTGCCGCGCATTTCAGAAATGCATTGGAAACACGCATCACACTTGTGTCACCAAATTACTATGCATCGGTTTGTGAATTAATTGGGGCCTCTATACAGACTCCTATCCATTCATCTACAGGGCAGAGAAAGGGACTGCAGATAGTCAAGAAAGAGACATCAGATGTTTGTTTAGACCCCCAATGTCTCTACAAAGCCCCCCTCCAAAAATGTGAAAAAATAAAAATAATTGTAACTGTATCAATAAAACTCTGAAGTGCGATCCATGTGTGGATTGCTCTCCAGAGGACACTAACAGACGGTGAGGAAGTGATGTGACGTCTCCTCATCTCCTGTTTTCTCCTCATTTTGCTGACAAATGCACCGCAATCACATGCATTGTACACAGTTGTGGGGCGTTTGCGGCGCTTCCCCATTGACTTAAATGTATGATGTTCGGCATCGCTACAAGTTGGGGCAACTTTGCTGTGGGGGCAAAACATCCCGGCCACCGCATGTAAACACCCCCATCCTCTGCCTATTGCAGCTCAACCATGCATTTTTACCCCCCCCCTCCCAACCGAACTTCTAAACAAGATCTAAGGCCTCATTCAGGGGGGGTACATGGGCGTCCGCAGGTAGGGGCAAGGGGGTCAAGTGCCCCCCCTGGAATCAGGGATTGGATCTTAAATTCAGCACAGTTGCTTCGCTATCAGGGTGCGGGCAGCCCGACCTGGGTGTCACCTGCCAGTGGGGTGACACCATCAAGGTGCTGTCAATCCCCCCCATGAGTATAGTGTGACTTCTTTTCCCTGCTCAGTCCAGCAGAGAACTCAGCGGCGCTGTGACAGGAGAAAGGCGAGCTGCGGGCTGTCAAAGGGTTTCCCCCTCTCCTGTCAGGGAGCAGAGACGGCGGCTCTCACCAGGTTCCCCGCCCAGCTTCCTGCCCACTTCATTCCTTCCCTATTGGCCATAACTTAGGGTCAATCAAAGGAGACTAGGAGAGGAGAGCATCATGGGACATGTAGTCCCAAAGATTGGCAGCCCCATTTTCCACAGGGAGGAGGCTACAGCTCGATCAAGAGAGAGATTGAGAGACTGCAGCCTGGAAAAAAGCTGAGGGAGAGAGATCTACAGGACAAATAATGAGTGTGCTGGGCGGAAGCCAGAGAGAGAGCCACACTGCCCAGCACCACAAGAGAGAGAGACACGCTGCCCAGTGCCACCAGAGAGAGCCACGCTGCCCAGCGCCACCAGAGAGAGAAACACTGAGCCACTACTAGGGTAAAGACATGCTACACTACTGACCAGAGTCGCCCCCGGGGAACCCAGAGTGAGCGATCGTCCGGCCGGAGTGATCACTGCTGTCATTTCGCTGGGTCTGGTAAGAGGGCCCGTTGGCCATTATCCATTACTTATCCTAGGGACTGTACTACGGCTGCAGTCTCTGACCACGATAATGTGATAATGACATTGTCGAAAAGGGGCGGTGCATGGGTGACCCTAATATTATGATCCCCCCTGAAAAAAGTTCTGCGGATGCCCATTGGGGGGGGTACTACAACAAGATCTAAGGCCTCGTTCGGTGGGGGGTACTACAACAAGATCTAAGGCCTTGTTCATGGGGGGTACTACAACAAGATCTAAGGCCTTGTTCCGGGGGTACTACAACAAGATCTAAGGCCTTGTTCCGGGGCTACTACAACAAGATTTAAGGCCTTGTTCGGGGGGTACTACAACAAGATCTAAGGCCTCGTTCAGGGGGGTACTACAACAAGATCTAAGGCCTCGTTCAGGGGGGTACTACAACAAGATCTAAGGCCTCGTTCAGGGGGGTACTACAACAAGATCTAAGGCCTCGTTCAGGGGGGTACTACAACAAGATCTAAGGCCTCGTTCCAGGGGTACTACAACAAGATCTAAGGCCTTGTTCCAGGGCTACTACAACAAGATTTAAGGCCTTGTTCGGGGGGGGTACTACAACAAGATCTAAGGCCTCGTTCAGGGTTGGAGGGGTACTACAACAAGATTTAAGGCCTAATTTTGGGGGGTACTACAACAAGATCTAAGGCCTCAATCGGGGGGGTACTACAACAAGATCTAAGGTCACGTTCGGGGGGTACTACAACAAGATCTAAGGCCTCGTTCGGTGGGGGGGTACTAAAACAAGATCTAAGGCCTCGTTTGGGGGGTACTACAACAAGATCTAAGGCCTTGTTCAGGGGGGTACTACAACAAGATCTAAGGCCTTGTTCGGGGGGGGGGGGGGGGGTACTACAACAAGATCTAAGGCCTTGTTCGGGGGGGTACTACAACAAGATCTAAGGCCTCGTTGGGGGGGGGGGGGGGGTACTACAACAAGGCCGTGTTTAGCTGCACAGTGATACAAAAACAAGAAGGTTCCTCTGTGGGACTTTTAAAGACAGAAATTCCTTGACAAATAAATGTAATAAAATGTATTGATATTTTTTTAGAAAAGTTTAATATGAATTGGTGACTTATGGGAAGTCACAATAGGATGCATATATCTATTATACAAACATACAAAGTACAATATCAAGAAACATGTGTGTGTATGTATACAGACAACCACTTGAGACTGGCCAGTAGTTAACTGGGTCAGACGATTTCCCGACGCGTTTCGAGGTTTGTAGCGCTTAAACCTCTTCTTCAGGGGCTAGTGGTTCATTGGTTGAAAATGCTATAAAACTATCCCCTATTTTGTAAACGCTATAACTTCTGTGCAAACCAATCAATAATGGCTTATTGCGATTTTTTTTTACCAAAAAATATGTAGATGAATACGTATCGGTCTAAACTGAGGAAAAAAATAATTTTTATATATTTTTGGGGGATATTTATTATAGCAAAAAGTAAAAAATAATGTGTTTTTTTTTTTTTCAAAATTGACGTTCGTTTTTTGTTTATAGCGCAAAAAATAAAAACCGCAGAGGTGATCAAATACCACCAAAAGAAAGTTCTATATGTGGGAAAAAAAAGGACGTCAATTTTGTTTGGGAAGCCACGTCGCACGACCGCGCAATTGTCAGTTAAACCGACGCAGTGCCGAATCACAAAAAGTGGTCTGGTCTTAAGCCAGCAAAATGGACCGGTCTGAAAGTGGTTATTGTTATTATTCAAGGGGGATCATATGGCTCCCATTCAGATCTCCCCGAGGTGACCCCCTCCAGGAAGGGTCTGAAAGAGACAGAACCGGTAAGTCCAGGTGGTTGAGTAGCATTGAGGCGGAAGATCCACCTTTGTTGGTGCTGTAACAGAGTCTTGTTCCAGTCGCCTCCCCGTATACCTGGATGTATACGGTGGAGGATCAGGAAGGAGACTCTGGGACAGATTCCACTGTGTATGTTGGTAACGTGTCTACCAAGGGGTAAGCTTGGATTGGACGTCTTCATTGAAGCAATGTCTCATCAGTGCCACGTGATATCAGTGCCATCTCTCATCAGTGCCACATATTAGTGCCATCTCTCATCAGTGTCACGTGTCATCAGTGCCACCTCAGTGCCACGTGTCATCAGTGCCACGCATCAGTGCCACCTGTCATCAGTGCCACGTATCAGTGCCACCTGTCATCAGTGCCACGTCAGTGTTACGTGTCATTGTCCTGGTGCTCCAGGGCCTTCAGAAGTGTAATAGGTAGTCAACAAGTTAGATGTGTAATTTATGCTCCTAGAACACGTGATGGCGCTCCCTGCATGTTGGGCCTCTCTATGTGGTCAGGCTGTGTAAAAGTCCCACACATGTGGTATCGTAATACTCAGGAGGAGTAGCAGAATGTATTTTGGGGTGTCATTTGTGGTATACACATGCCATGCGAGAGAAATAACCTATTACAATGACAATTTTGTGAAAAAAATTAAAAAATAAAAACATAATTCATTTTGCAAAGAATTGTGGGAAAAAATGACACCATCAAAAAACTCACCACGTCTCTTACTAAATACCTTGGAATGTCTGCTTTCAAAAAAGGGTCATTTGGGGGGTATTTGTACTTTCCTGGCTTGTTCGGGTCACAAGAAATGAGATCGGCCACCAGTACATCAGATGTGATCAATTTTGTATAATTCGCACCACAGATTGTAGACTCTCTAACTTTCACAAAGACCAAATAATATCCACTAATTTGGGTTATTTTTACTAAAGATATGTAGCAGTATAAATTGCGGCCAAAATTTATGAAGAAAAATTTATAATTTCCTAAATTTTATCACAGAAACAAAGAAAAATGCGTTTTTTTTCAAAATTTTCGGTCTTTTTTCATTTATAGCGCAAAAAAAAAAAAAAAAACCAGCGGTGATCAAATACCACCAAAAGAAAGCTCTATTTGTGGGGAAAAAAGGACAAAAAATCATTTGGGTACAGTATTGCATGACTGAGTAATTGTCAGTCAAAGCGTGAGAGCACCGAAAGCTGAAAATTGGTCTGGATGGGAGGGGGGTTTAAGTGCCCAGTAGGCAAGTGGTTAAGTGTTCTTGCATAGCAACACCACTTCCTGTTATCTCACATATATATTATTCTTATTCTTATTATAACCAAATTTACCACCCTAACTCCTCCCACAGCTTTTACACTACATATACCGAATATATACCGAAACGTGCCGATTGTTCCCGAATTGTGTGCTATTACGTCAAATGGTTAACGGAATATCGTCATTTTTGCGGTGAAATTTGTCCCATAGGAATGAATGGTGAAATGTTCAAAACTAGAGTGGGAGGTGACAAAAGCTGACAACCCCCCATGATCAGCCAAAACATTATGACCACCCCATTAAATATATATATATATATATATATATATATATATATATATATATATATATATATATATAATTAAAAAATATATAATTTTTTGAAAAAAAAAAAAATTTTTGAAAATAATTTTTTTTTTTAAATAAAATCATTTTAGAAAAAAAAAATAATTTATGAAAATTTTTTTTTTTAGAAAGTAAAATCATACAAAAAAAAAATTATTTTTTGAGAAAAAAAAAATAAATAATTTAACAATACGTAATGTGTGTATTGATCGATCTTATTTTACCTTACTGGACTGTTTTATTCATTTGTTAACAAATGTAAACTCAATAAAAATTTCTTGAACTAAAAAAAAAAAAAAAAGATTGCATGCAGATTGTAAAATAACAGGTCTGCCAGACGGAGATCTGTGTGTGTGGTGACCCAGCAGACCAGTCTGCGGACAAACTGTGGGGTAATGGTGGGATAGTGTTGGTGGTGTGACTTGTGTGGTGGTGTGTGGACAGTGGGAAGAGTGGGTGACACCGGGGTTCTAGCTCATAGGATAGCTGGAGGAACCCTAGAAGTGTGTGATAATTGTTAGACTGCTCCCCAGATTGTATGTAAGATTCGTATCTTCCTGTGTGTGGTCAGCCAGCTTGATTGGAGTGGAGTCTTCCTTTAATGGTGGTCTTATTAGCTTAGAATTACTCCCCCTCATTCCCCTCTACCCTAGTCAAGGTCCACGCCTCGGTTAGCTATCCGCCGCGGGCGTGTGTTCCGTGACAACAGGGATATGGTATATGGTGGTGACATAAATACACACACAGGTTGAACTGGTTGGACTGGAGTCTTTATTCATCCTTAGTGACTATGTTACGGTGTGAAGGAGAAATGTTGTGTTTGTGTGTAAAGATGAATCCTGAGAATGAACTGAATTCTAAATGATTTTCTCTTTGCAGGTCATTCCGTATCTGACCCATTTACAGATAGAAAATGGACGACACATATTGGGGGGAGGAGTATCATATTGTAGACACTCTATTTCTACACATTCCAGGTTTAGGTGGAAATATCTCAATGTAAATTAGGTGGGGCTCCTCCCTCCATAACTGTCATGGCCTCTGTAATGCTATTGGTGTTCCTCATCATACCATCCAATAGGATTCTCAGATCCCCAATACCTTCTCATTGTGTCCATGCCGTGTCCCTGGAGAGGAGATCATTGTCCAGGGAGTAATGTGGGGGGATGGGAGCCTCCACCTCTCCACCTTCCATCCAATAGGATTCTCAGATCAATGTTTTTTGATCTGTAGAGCCGACACTTTTCAAAAGTGTGCGCTATTCTCTAGATTTATGTAGGGGCCATAACCCTCAGAGGGGCAGTCTTGACTTTTGGGCTTACCAGTTACCTCCGCTTGGGTTGTCAACGAATATCCAGGGGTTCCCAGGGTTTGTACCCAACAAATTTGGATGCTGACACAATAAAAGTCCTTTAAAAGGTTTTTATTCTTGCAGTGGTAACATCCAACAAAATCTCAGATAGGAATAGAGGGCACGGGTGAACTAACTCAGGCACCTTGAACTGCTGACATCCACAGAATGTCTTTAATAAATCCCAGAGAGTAGCCACTCGCAGCTGGGTACTTCAAAGTCAGATATGCCTCTAGCCAGAGGTCTGGCAGCTGACAATGTGATCCGGAAACTTGTTAAAAGTCTCTGACACAGAATAAACTTGCAACCGAAGATAAATAGGAACCTTTTCCACAGTACCTGGAACTTTCTCTGTCTCCTTGGCAGTACTGTGGAAGTGTGGATTCTGTAGTGTCCATACAACTCATCTTCCAGGCTCTTACTGAGATGCCAGCTTGTTGGCCCTCCTCCGAAGAGTCCTCCCCGGTCACTTGAATGAGCTGTGGTGCCCCTCCAGGATGCCTTGAATCCTCCTTCAGTCACTGGGCCTCGGGCTAACCGGCTCCGAGACTCGGGAACAGACGGATCCCCACCCCAGACCATGCGGGTCTGTGGGGCTAGTCAAACTGACCATGTTTGCAGGAGGGCAAGTGCTCCCAGGCCCGGGACCCCTCGCGGGGCTACCCCGGTCCAGAACCAGGAAACAGGACTGCGGCCGAACCCCAAACACGTGACTTCAGGACATTAAGTACCCTTCCCCAGACTACACAGCGGGGCCAGGCACACCCACTGATTGGCTCCGGGGAAGACTGATACCTAAGACGTCCAACCGAGCCCGGATCTAGGCCTGTCATGTGTACCTCACTGCACCCATGACCAGACAGAACCCCGATACAGCCCAGCCAAACTGATGCCAAAGTTAACCTGCACAATTAACCCTCAGAACCCCATTACTGTTCTGAGGGAAAAACTAAATTTCCACATATAGCGCACACTTGTGAAAGTGTCACGGCTACATTTAGTTTTCCAGAACTGTAACGGAGTTCTGAGGGTTAATTGTACAGGTCTTTTACTTTGGCATCAGTTTGGCTGGGCTGTACTGGAGTTCTGCCTGGTCATAGGTGAAGTGAGGCACCTGTGACAGGCTGAGAACGCAGTCTGGTTGGACGTGTTAGGTATCAATCTTTCTCGGAGCCAATCAGTGGGCGGGTCTGGCCCCGCTGTGTAGTCTGGGAAGGGGGATTTAAGATGCTAAAGTCACATGTTCAGGGGCCGGCTTGCTCTTTGATTCCTTGTTCCGGTCCGACCAGCCCCGCAAGGGGTCCCGGACCCAGGAGTGTCTGCTGACCCCGTAAGCATGGTCACCCTGACCAGCCCCAGAGGCCCCCATGGTCTGGGGTGGGGATCTGTCCGTTCCAAAGCCTTGGAACTGGTTCGTTCGAGGCCCAGTAACTGAAGGAGGATTCAGAGGTGTCCCAGTGTCCTCTCAGGATTGGAGAGGCACAGCAACTCGTACAAGCGACCAGGGGAGGACTCTTCGGAGGAGGGCCAAGAAGCTGGCTGCTCTGTAAGAGCCTGGGAGCTGAGATGTATGGACACTAATTGAATCCGCATTTCCTACGGTATCGCCGAAACAGCTGGAAGATTCAGGTACCATAGGAAAAGTTCCTAACCCATCCTTCGGTTACAACATAGTCTGTGGCAGAGACTTTTGCAGTGTTCACTTGAAGTTTCACAACCAAGTCTGTGGCAGAGACTGTGCTTATCTCTGAACCACTTGTTGGCTGCTAGATCTACAGACAAGGGTTTATCCAACAGTCAAGAATCCAGTTGCGAGTGGCTACTCTCTGGATCATCTAAAGAGACATTTATTTGATGTCAGCAGTTCTGAAGTGCCTGAGCTTTATCACCCATGTCCTCTGTTCCCAACTGAGAGACTGTGTTATATTTGAATGTTTCTTTTTGCAAATAAAAATCCTCAAAAGGACTTTTGAGTGGCAGCCTCTGCAATTACTGGGTACTAACCCTGGGAACCCCTAGACAACGAACGATGAGCTACAAGGAGGAGGTAATCGGTAAGCACAGAAAATACATAGCCGCCCTCAGGGGTTATGGCGCTACAGATGTATGAAGGAAGTGGCAGTAGTTGCAACCCCCACAGGTGAATGTTCCGGCCCGTTTACATGGATCCTTACGCCCATCTGCTTTGAAGTCACTGGAAGTCAGCTGGTCACGCAGGGATCTAGCTCGTCTAAAAGTAAAAGAGGGGAAGTCTGGCACGAAAGGACCCAAAAATATTGTACTACCGAATGGTGAACGGTATAAACCCCGACACTATGCCAATTGCCAAACGCCCGGGGTGGTGTATCTCCTCCTCTGTGAATGCGCATGCTTTTATGTGGGCAAGACGATACAAGAGTTCTGGTGAAGGGCCTGTGGTCACATTGCTTCAATGAAGACGTGGAATCCAAGCTTACCCCTTGGTAGACATGTTACCAACATTAGGGATGAGCTTCGAGTTCGAGTCGAACTCATGTTTCGACTCGAACATTGCCTATTCGCCTGTTCACCAAACAGCAAACAATTTGGGGTGTTTGCGGCAAATTCGAAAAGCCGCGAGCACCCTGTAAAAGTCTATGGGAGAAATCTAAAGTGCTAATTTTAAAAGCCTATATGCAAGTTATTGTCATAAATAGTGTTTGGGGACCCGGGTCCTGCCCCAGGGAACATTTATCAATGCAAAAAAAAATTTGCAAAAAAGTGTAATATTCCTTTAAATTTCGTACCTGGGGGGTGTGTATAGTATGTCTATGAAGGGGCGCATGTTTCCCGTGATTAGAACTGTCCCTGCACAAAGTGTCATTTTTGCAGGAAAAAAAGCTATTTAAAATAACTCGCGGCTAATGAATTGTCAGCTCCCGTAATACAGAGAACAGTCATTGATAAAAAAAAAAAGCGTGGGGGTCCCCCCAAATTCAATTACCAGGCCCTTCAGGTCTGGTATGGATATTAAGGGGAACCCCGGGTCAAATAAAAAAAAAAAAATTACGTGAAGTTCCCCCTAAATATCCATAACAGACCCTACAGGTCTGGGATGGATTTTAAGGGGAACTTCACGCCAAATTTAAAAAAAATGGCGTGGGGTCCCCCTCAAAATCCATACCAGACCCTTATCCAAGCACACAACCTGGCAGGCCGCAGGAAAAGAGGGGGGACGAGAGAGCGCACCCCCCTCCTGAACCGTACCAAGCCACATGCCCTCAACATTGGGAGGATGCTTTGGGGGTCTGTGACCTCTCAAAGCACCATGTCCCCATGTTGATGAGGAGAAGGGTCTCTTCCCCACAACCCTTGCTGGTGGTTGTGGGGGTCTGCGGGCGGGGGGCTTATCAGAATCTGGAAGCCCCCTTTGACAGGGGGACCCCCAGATCCCGTGGTCACCCGTGTGTCACAGGGGAATACCAGCTTCCCCCTTGCGTTGCGTCAGAGGGGGGCGGGGTCAGGTGACGGAGTGGCCTGGTCCTCCTCTGCAGACAGAATTCCCTCAGTGTCTCAGTGGAGACAGGACGCGCAGCGCTGGACGTCGGAAGAGATCAGCCATTGCTGGACCCTGGAGCAGAGACCACCCATCGCTGGATACCAAGAGTGGATTACCACCGCTGGAATCTTTTTTTTTATTTTTTTTTTTATTTTTAATAAAGGACTTTTCCCAATGGTGTCTGTGTGTTTAACTTTTGTACCCCCTTACCATTTCAAACAGGGGGGAGGGCGGGATCTGGGGGTCCCCTTGTTAAAGGGGGCTTCCAGATTCTGATAAGCCCCCCGCCCGCAGACCCCCCACAACCACCGGCAAGGGTTGCTCTCATGCTGCATGTATGAAGCACCTAGGATCACTCCAAGCATCAGCCACATCTCAGGTAACTCCTCTGCCCCCCACTTATACAATCCTGTCTTTGTATTACTCCTTTAGAGGGACACCTAAGATTTTCATATGAGGTGATTTGATCGCTCACCTCCTGTTTTTTGTATCTCCCCCCTCTCTATCTCACTATAGGTATTTTGCTTCTTGGTAATATCCAGGATCTTTCCTGTATTTTGTGGCGGCCCCACCTGGAATGGGTCCCTGGGAGTTTCCAGTATCCATGTGAGTGGCTGGGCAGGTAATTGCCATGCTTTTCTTTCTATGTGTGTCTCTATATATACACCGATATATACATATATGTCTGTATATTCATATATGGAGATCTAGACCTGGCCCAATGTTAGGTAGATGTCTCCATACATTTGGTTTATACATTGGACTAGCTGCCTCTCTCTCTCTTATCCCCACAGAGATTATTGTCACTTCAACACATACTAAGGGAAAACCAGAGGGTTTCCCCAGGACCCCCTTTGTGAGGGACCCCCCTTTGGGCATTGACACACCTTGAGTTGTAGCCCCGCCTTTTTGGACCAGAACTTGGGTGGACTTCTGGCCATAGTTTGACTTTAGCGTTTTTTAATCGGATACAAAATACTTGGAATGTTTATACAATGTATATGGTTAGTATATGTACAATTGTGAGATGTAAATGCTTGTTATCATGATGTTGCCATGCATATATACCCTTACACATCGTCCTTTACTAATTATAGACGTATTCACGTCCTGTTGTAACCTCCTACCCCTGAAGAAGAGAACCAATATCAGAGACTTGAAACGCGTTGGGTATCTCTGTTGTCTTCATCATTTTTTCAACAGATGAATGGTGGTTGTCAACTGTTGCTATTTAATTGTATATATTTGTAGCTTCATCCAGTATATATTTTATGTATTGTACATCACACATTTTAACTTTGATCAATTAAAATGTAACCCTTTGTATCTCCTTGTGACCTCATAGTTGTTCACTGCCCCTTGGAAGTCCCATTTAGAGGAAATTTGTTGCTTTATTTAACACTTCGGTGTTCAGTCTTATGCTGCAGCCAGCACCGTGCAGATGAGGCGACATCGATCGCAGACCAGAGGTAACGATCAGCTCAGTAATCTATACACATAGATTTTTTCAGCAGTAATTCTCTCCAATATTTGATGGATTTGCATTCTTTACATTTTGCACTCCATCTTGTGTGTTATATATGAATTAGTATATTGTCTTGTAGATCTGTGGGGTGCGGCTTGTTCCTCTTTCTCCTGTGTTTGGAACATTAAATCTGCACGTTGTCAACTTCAATCCAACAACAAGGTGTGTTTTCATTGGACCAATCTTTTCTCCATAGTAGATGACACCATTCCATCTTGGAACCATTTTTGTATTTATAAATGGATTTTCCTTCTGATGTTTTTCTTTCATCCCTCATGTTTTTTACTATAGACTGTTGGAGGGTGTGCCCGGGTCACTGCCCGCTCACCAAATACTCCCCTCCCCCTCCTTTCTTGGTTGGGGGTTGGACGCCCTCTGTGTGTGATCTTTTTTGGCTTGGGCCCATCATTTCTGACCTCCCGGCTTTTCCATCTCGGCTGATCCGGGGCAGCGGAATACTTCTCCCCGTTTTAACCGGATGCATTTTTCCTGACATCTCAAGAAACATGGTTAGATCTCATGTTGTTATTCTATTATATGTTCAATATGTAATGCTTATTCATATATTCTGCATGATAATTGATTATTAGGTTTGTTTTTGCTTTTTATTAATTTACAGACAACCAATGAACCACTAGCCCCTGAAGAAGAGGTTTAATCGCTACAAACCTCAAAACGCGTCGGGCATCGTCTGAACCAGTTAACTACTGGCCAGTCTCCAGTGGTTGTCTGTATACATACACACACATGTTTCTTGATATTGTACTTTGTATGTTTGTATAATAGATATATGAATCCTATTGTGACTTCCCATAAGTCACCAATTCATATTAAACTTTTCAAAAAAAATATCAATATATTTTATTACATTTATTTGTCAAGGAATTTCTGTCTTTAAAAGTCCCACAGAGGAACCTTCTTGTTTTTGTATTCACCTGTGTATCACTGTGCAGCTAAACACGGACTTGTTGTAGTACCCCCCTCCCCCGAACGAGGCCTTAGATCTTGTTGTAGTACCCCCCCGAACAAGGCCTTAGATCTTGTTGTAGTACCCCCCCGAAGGAGGCCTTAGATATTGTTGTAGTACCCCCCCGAAAGAGGCCTTGGATCTTGTTGTAGTACCCCCCTCCCCCGAACGAGGTCTTAGATCTTGTTGTAGTACCCCCCAAACAAGGCCTTAGATTTTGTTTTAGTACCCCCCGAACGAGGCCTTAGATCTTGTTGTAGTACCCCCCTTCCCCAAACGAGGCCATAGATCTTGTTGTAGTACCCCCCAAACGAGGCCTAAAGCCCCATACACACGGTCGGATTTTCCGATGGATTCTGTCCTATCAGACAATGTTGTCGGAAATTCCGACCGTGTGTAGGCACCATCGGACAGTTTCCATCGGATTGTCCGACGGACAAAGTCCTATCTCCTGCTGGATAGATTTTTTGACAACAAAGTCCGATCACACCAAATCCGATCGTGTGTAGCGAATTCCGACGGACAAAGTGCCACGCATGCTCAGATCACATTACAAGACCAAAGCTATTGGCTACTAGCCTCTACGTAGTCCCGTCGTAGGCAACAAACGTCACCACGTTCAGAATGATCGGATTTTCCGACAACTTTGTCCGACCGTGTGTACGCAAAACCAACATCGGACAAAGTACGATGGACATGATCCGACGGACCTGGTTCTCGGATAATCCGAGCGTGTGTATGGGGCTTTAGATCTTGTTGTAGTACCCCCTGAACGAAGCCTTAGATCTTGTTGTAGTACCCCCCAAACGAGGCCTTAGATCTTGTTTTAGTACCCCCCGAACGTGGCCTTAGATCTTGTAGTACCCCCCCGATTGAGGCCTTAGATCTTGTTGTTGTACCCCCCCAAACGAGGCCTTAGATCTTGTTGTAGTACCCCCCAAACGAGGCCTTAGATCTTGTTGTAGTACCCCCCTCCCCCCTGAATGAAGCCTTAGATCTTGTTGTAGTACCCCCCTCCCCCGAATGAGGCCTTAGATCTTGTTGTAGTACCCCCCAAACGAGGCCTTAGATCTTGTTGTAGTACCCCCCCCCCCCCTGAACGAGGCCTTAGATCTTGTTGTAGTACCCCCCTCCCCCCTGAATGAAGCCTTAGATCTTGTTGTAGTACCCCCCTCCCCCGAATGAGGCCTTAGATCTTGTTGTAGTACCCCCCAAACGAGGCCTTAGATCTTGTTGTAGTACCCCCTCCCCCCTGAACGAGGCCTTAGATCTTGTTGTAGTACCCCCCCACCCGAACGAGGCCTTAGATCTTGTTGTAGTACCCCCCGAACGAGGCCTTAGAACTTGTTGTAGAACCCCCATGAACAAGGCATTAAATCTTTTTGTAGTACCCCCAGAACGAGGCCCTAGATCTTGTTGTAGTACCCCCCCAATGGGCATCAGCAGAACTTTGTTCAGGGGGATCATAATATTAGGGTCACCCATGCACCTCCCCTTTTCGACAATGTCATTATCACATTATTATGGTCAGAGACAGCAGCCGTAGTACAGTCCCTAGGATAAGTAATGGATAATGGCCAACAGGCCCTCTTACCAGACCCAGCGAAATGACAGCAGTGATCACTCCGGCCGGACGATCGCTCACTCTGGGTTCCCCGGGGGTGACTCTGGTCAGAAATATAGCATGTCTGTACCCTGGTAGATGCTCAGTGTTTCTCTCTCTGGTGGCGCTGGGCACGTGGCTCTCTCTGGTGGCACTGGGCAGCGTGGCTCTCTCTGGTGGTGCTGGGCAATGTGGCTCTCTCTCTTGTGGTGCTGGGCAGCGTGGCTCTCTCTCTTGTGGTGCTGGGCAGCGTGGCTCTCTCTCTGGCTTCCGCCCAGCACACTCATTATTTGTCCTGTAGATCTCTCTCCCTCAGCTTTTTTCCAGGCTGCAGTCGCTCAATATCTCTCTTGATCGAGCTGTAGCCTCCTCCCTGTGGAAAATGGGGCCCCAATCTTTGGGACTACATGTCCCATGATGCTCTCCTCTCCTAGTCTCCTTTGATTGACCCTCAGTTATGGCCAATAGGGAAGGAACGAAGTGGGCAGGAAGCTGGGCGGGGAACCTGGTGAGAGCCGCCGTCTCTGCTCCCTGACAGGAGAGGGGAAAACCCTTTGACAGCCCGCAGCTCGCCTTTCTCCTGTCACAGCGCCGCCAAGTTCTCTGCTGGACTGAGCAGGGAAAAGAAGTCACACTACACTGATGGGGGGCCATGACAGCACCTTGATGGTGTCACCCCACTGGCAGGTGACACCCAGGTCGGGCTGCCCGCACCCCGATAGCGAAGCAACTGTGCTGAATTTAAGATCCAATCCCTGATTCCAGGGGGGGCACTTGACCCCCCTTGCCCCTACCTGCGGACGCCCATGTACCACCCCCCTGAATGAGGTCTTAGATCTTGTTTAGAAGTTTGGTTGGGAGGGGGGTAAAAATGCATGGTTGAGCTGCAATAGGCAGAGGATGGGGGTGTTTACATGCGGTGGCCGGGATGTTTTGCCCCCACAGCAAAGTTGCCCCAACTTGTAGCGATGCCGAACATTATACATTTAAGTCAATGGGGAAGCGCTGCAAACGCCCCACAACTGTGTACAATGCTTGTGATTGCGGTGCATTTGTCAGCAAAATGAGCAGAAAACAGGAGGTGAGGAGACGTCACATCACTTCCTCACCGTCTGTTAGTGTCCTCTGGGGAGCAATCCACACATGGATCGCACTTCAGAGTTTTATTGATACAGTTACAATTATTTTAATTTTTTCTCAATTTTGGAGGGGGGCTTTGTAGAGATATCGGGGGTCTATACAAACATCTAATGTCTCTTTCTTGACTATCTGCAGTCCCTTTCTCTGCACTGTAGATGAATGGATAGGAGTCTGTATAGAGGCTCCAATTAATTCACAAACCGATGCATAGTAATTTGGTGACACAAGTGTGATGCGTGTTTGCAATGCATTTCTGAAATGCGTGGCAAAGTGCGCACTTCCTGTGTGGGTGGTCACACATTGGGAAACGTACAGATGTGATTGCAGCCTAATTGTTAATGATGTCCCATTCACGGTTATCAGACGGGTGTTTTGCTGCATCAAACTGTGTTACAAACGCACCAAAATGTACCCTGAAAAATCATGTGACACTCCACCACCAAAACCATTCTAGAGCCACCTTGGGGCGTTTGTCACACGTAGGGCAGCGGGGGGTGAATGAGATGTGGGGGGAAGTTTTCAGGCACCATGGATGACCAGAGAAGAGAGGTGAGGGGCAAATAAAAAACATTCATCCATCAAGGTTGTATAGGAGCTTCTATTCTGATGGGACTTCTGTGAGTCGCATTGAAGTTGTATGAAAGTTGGAAGCAATTCACACTGGAGATGGGAGGACAATGAGGTCTCAGCAGTGCGATCCGAGGCTGAAGGTTCTGCAAGTTTATTTAGAAGAGGAAATGTAACAATTGTGCTGCCCCATAAGGATTATAGAGGTCCCGGGACTGAAGGGACAATATGGGAATTATTGGTGTGTTATCATACTGGAAACCTCTCTGTTATAAAATAAACTGTGGCAATGTATGGGTTTAATCACTATCATGCATATCATATTGTTCCTTTTTTCTTTTTCTTGCTCTTTGGTTCTGATAGATTGCTATCTCAGATGATATCCCTTCCAGCTGTTGAGACTGTGTGGGAGAATAGATGGATTGGCTTGGTTTGTGTCTTTCCCGCCCTCATCCTTTCCCGTCCTCTCTCCCTTCCAGTCCTTCCCCCATGGGCTTAATTGCCCCGGTCCAGCGTATACTTTCCCATTTAAACATCTCAAGCTGGGGACCGGCGATGCACAGGGGCGGAACTAGCGGGGTAAGAAGTGCCTACAATAGGCAAGTATGGACACCCAAGGGCGGCGTCACTACTTGACAGTCCGCCCACCTTGGCCTCTGCTGACATCTCGCGCACGCGCCGCAATGACGTCATCACGCGGCACGCTGCCCATACGCCATGAATTATGGGCCTTGTAGGCTCACATGGACTCCGGGCACCCGCGCATGCGCAGAGGCTCTTTTTGTCCGCTGATTGGAGGGCGCCTCACCACGCCCTCCAATCTGGGAGACAGTACTTTAGCCGGCTCCGGCACTCATTAGAGTACCGGACACCGGAGGCGCCTGATGTAGCTGCAGTTCTCTCTAAAAGTAAGTTCCATTGACTCCATTCCTGCTAAACTCATACATTTTTGCTCAGATTGCAATAGAGATTCTACTACCCATCCTAAATCTACACCATTAATCTTCAATGTTCACAGGTGACTGCTTTCAGCCACATTCACTAACCTTCAACTATCTGTTTGAACCAGTGCAATCTTGTCTGCATTTATATCAGGCCTGTTTGAATGCAGGTATGTTGCCACAGATCCTATTATAATTATTATCACTATATAAACATCTTTTTAGTAAATTTCATTTATTAATCATTACAGGCGCCTCCTTACCATCTCTATTAAACTATGTCCGAGTCCATCCAATTTTAGCTTCTATATTAAAATTAAAGTAAGTATTGAGACACAAGTCCATCATACAGTGATATGTCATACAGTTGCGGATTATTTTACTCCGCAATTGGACAACATTGTATACACCTTCTTTACCCATTAGATAGCAAAATTGAATGTAACATATCTACTAAATTCATTGCCAGGTCTAGTATGTCTCCTGCTTTCTGTTGATTGGCATCCATCAAGCTGCTCCGCCCAGGTGCACTGCCGGCCTCCAGATTGACACCATATTTGGTGCTTCCTGGGTAAGTTGGGGCTGGGAGTGGAGGGTGGCTTATTCCATCTCCCTAACTGGATAGGATGGGCGAATATGTGGGCACACTTCCCTCCCCTTTTCAACCCTCTCCCCCCTCTCGCTCAGCTGTTCGGAAAGTCTGATTTTTGCACTATCAGTAATTATTGTCTGTTATCCATTTTTTGTAGATTTACTATATTCGCTTTGCAGGCCAGCCCTGAAGAAGCCATTATTATGGCGAAACATGTCGGATACTAAAATGGCCTGCACTATCAACTGAGGTTTTCCCTAAGTTGTATTAATGGTTACCCATCTGTGGAAATAATTAATATTGAACCATTTAACTACTGTTAAGTTTCAATGTTACTATTCTCTATATCGGGGGGCTTTAAGCATTTGTAATGTTTGCCAATGGGCATTTGTGAATGAATCTTACCTTTTTTAAATTATCTCTAAAAAATTACTATTTTTTTCAAATAAGCATTGAATTGTCAACAACCCTTATTTAATTTCCTTCTTGGCACTGCTATAATCCCTATAATCCACCTCCTATTCATATACATCTAATTACTAAAGGGATGAGGTGCTGTATAACGTTCTGGACCCTCTCTGCCATTCTTGCACACGAAGGGACAATAGTGATTGTAGTGTAGCGCCCCTCAGTGGGCTACTAGTGTTAGGTAAATGTAGTTTTTGGCCTCCCTGTAATCAGGGGGAGCGGTGATCGTTTGTTAGTGCCTGTTCTAGGTTCTGCTGACATAAATTTGAGGTTAAATATCTGCTACAGAAAAGAGGTTTCCCCCATTCAATGGGACTTTAAAGGCTCAGAGAGGAAACATAGATTTATAAACTGAAGTTTTATTATAAAGAATTACATACAAAAGGTAGTAAATATATCAGAAATAGTACACAGTAAAAAGAAGGGGTACACAATGGCACAATGCAAAATCACACAGTATCAGTATTGGTATCTACATGCAGAGGGTGCATAGGCATATCCGACGCGTTTCGGAATCACTTGGCTCCTCCCTCAGGGATAGCTCTGCAGATAGTGTGGATATAGTAAAGTGTCCCCAAACTGTCACACCAGTAAAAACATTCAAGTTGTTCAACTGTCATCACATCCATAACCCCCCCATATTCCCACCTGGATGTGGAGCAGGCGGGGTGGGTGGGAGCCTCATCCAAGCGGGGGTCAGTTCAGCGTACACTGAGACCACCTAATGTGGATGTGCCTGTAGTATCCAGATAGGGAGCTGATCAAGACAGGTGAGAAATACAAAGGTGACCACCAATAAACAGAGGTATATAAGACACCAGGGGGCATCTAACACAGCTCTAATTATTGGCCTCCTGCACCATGTCACACCGTACATCTAATGGTCAGCTGGTGCAGATCAACTACTTTCCCCGCATCCCACTGAATTCTGGGATATAGGGGGTGGAGGGACTTAGACCCTGGCAGGAATATTCATGCCTCTTCAGCCAATACATTTTGGAGTATCCCAAAACTTCCCCTCCCCCTATCCCAGTTTTAAACTGATAAACTGATAAACTGCAAAAGGACATTCAAAGCCTGATTTATGACTTGACGGTGGAAATGTGCTGTGCCTGGCTGCTCTGGGCCTATCAGGGAATGGAACCTGGGACTAGACATGTGCACTTCGTTTAGTTCCAATTTCCGAATTTCAACAAATTTTAACAAATTTGTTAAAATTTTTTAATTTCCAAATTTCCGAATTTTAAAATTTCCAAAATTTTCAAATTTCCAAATTTTCAAATTTCCGAATTTTCAAATTTCCGAAAATTAAAAATTTCAGAAATTCAGATATTCATAAATTCTGAAATTTTGGAATTTCGGAAATTCAAAATTTCGGGAATTTGAAATTCTGAAATTAAAAATTTTCAGAAATTGGAAAATATCAGAAATTGGAAATTCTAAATTATTGAAATTCGGAAATGGGAAAATTTGAAATTAGGAAATTGTAAAATTTGGAAATTTTAAAATCTGAAAATAAGAATGAAAATCTGATAATTCTAATAAAAAAAAATACGAAAAATACGAAAATTAGAAAACCCGGAAATCTGAAACAATAATTAACTAATAATAACTATTAAATTATAGGTATTGAAATTTTGTTTCAAATTTGGCTGTTAGTGAACGTAACAAGTACGAATTTATCCGAAGTTATGAATTATCGGAAATAACAAATGTCATATCAAAAAGAATGGAACCTAACGATCTAATAATAATAAATAACAATAATAATAAAACCTTTTTTATTATTATTATTTATTATTAATTTGTTCCATTCCATTTGTTTAAATGCGGCAATAGTTATTTCGGATAATCCGTAAATTTTTATTGGTTACGTTCATTAACAGCCAAATTTGAAGGAAATTCCAATACTTATAATTTAATAGTTATTTTTAGTAATTATTTCAAATTTTACTGATTTTCTTTCTTTTTTTCAGATTTTAGAATTTTTGTAATTTTTTGAATTCCGAAAATAGCAAAATTCAAAATTAGGAAATTGTAAAATTCGAAAATTTGGAAATTTTAAAATCCGAAAATTTGAATGAAAATCTGATAATTTAAAAGAAAAAAAAATACGAAAATTTGAAAACCGAAAATCTGAAACAATAATTAACTAATAATAACTATTAAATTATAGGTGTTGAAATTTAGTTTCAAATTTGGCTGTTATTGAACGTAACAAGTACGAATTTATCTGAATTTATGAATTATTGGAAATAACGAATGCCATATCTAAAAGAATGGATCATAACGATCTAATAATAATAAACAGCAATAATAATAATAAAACCTTTTTATTATTATTATTATTATTTTATTATTAATTTGTTCCATTCCATTTGTTTAGATGCGGCAATCGTTATTTCAGATAATTCGTAAATTTGTATTCCTTACATTCATTAACAGCCAAATTTGAAAGGAAATTCAATACCTATAATTTAATAGTTATTTTTAGTAATTATTTGGAATTTTACAGAATTTATTTATTTTTTTCAGATTTTTGAATTTTCAGATTTTTGAATTTCTGAATTAAAATTTTTGGAATTCGAAAATTTGAAATTCGAAAATTTGGAATTCGAAAATTCGAAATTTGGAAAATTCAAAAATCGAAAATTCGAAAGACCAAATTTTCGGATTTCCGAATTCCAAATTTTTGAATTTACGAATTTCCAAAAAAAGCAAAAAAAAAAAAACGAATGAAACCGAAGAAAATTTTTTGTCAGTGCACATGTCTACCTGGGACGAAGCAGCAGGACCAGTCTTGGGTCTGTGATATACTAGTAATAGTCCAATCTGTCTGATTGTTATATCTATATCCAATCATTGATCAATATTCCCATATACAGAGCCGAGTATTTCCACTTCCTGAGACTGTATACCCCTCCCCCATCACCTGTTCACATTACCACACCCACACCACAATCCCCACCCCCTCCACATCATAACCAATAGCACAAGACTAGCACTGGCTGTATTCATAGTGATAATCATCACAGCCAATCACAGTGAGGGGGAGGAGCAATCACAGATCCATGGATTGGTCATGTAAAGGAACCTGTGAGGACAGAAATGTAGGAATTCTCATTGTGGATATTAAAGTGTGTGTCTAGACAAATCCTATTGTTCTAGATTTGGATGGAGTGGGGGAGGATTAGAACCCCTGTCAGGTTTTTACTGCTATCCGGGGCTCCATTAGAGAGATTTCCCCTCACTTCCTGTCCTGGTGACAACGTTTTATCAGACAGGAAATGAGGGAAAATCTACAACAGGGACACAGACAGAAATAAAAGATCTGACAGGGGTTCTAATCCTTCCCCTATTATACTAAAGAAAAAGATTTTTATTTCTGTCTGTGTTGCTGTTGGAGAGTTCCCCTCACTTCCTGTCTGGGGAAATGTTGTCACAGGAAGAGGAAGTGAGGGGAAATCTCTCTAATGGAGCCCCAGATAGCAGAAAAAAAATCTGACAGAGGTTCTAATCCTCCCCCACTCCATCCAAAGCTGAAAATACCCCTTTATTCTATAGATACACAGTGATGGTGGAGACCCCAGGGCCGTCATCCTGATCCTGGCTACACTATGTAGTGTGTCACTGACCCAGAACAAGCATGCAGCCAGTGAAGGCTGAACAATCTGACCTCCTGCATGCTTGTTCCTGGTCAGTGACACACTAGGTAGTGAAGTGAGGTTTAGGATGAAGATGACGGCCCCGGAACCTGCAGCTTTATAAATAAATCACTCATGTTTCCTGTCCTCTGCTTCCTCCTATTGGATGAGTATTCCACCAATCACCAATCAGATCATCCACCTTGTGATGTCTCTGGGCAGATCTCTCACTTCTGATTCCCCCCACATATCTTTACACGACCTCCCCCTCCCCTTACCCATACCCCAGCATGGAGGGGCTCAGTGAAGGTGGTGGTGAAGGTGTGGAGATGTCGGATCGGGTCACACAGATCATAAAAGGAGATCCGCCCGGCCTCATAATCCAGATCTATCCTGACTCTCCCACTGGAGACAACGCCGGGTAATCGGATCTTATTACTGTCATGTATCACTGAGAGCCGATTACCCCACCCCCTCTCCAAACTCCAGGACTTCTTATTACATCCAATCACTGACTGATCTCCTCTCCTCTCTATACTGGGGTAACACATCCCGACTCTCCAGTACCCTCCCCCGACATCCACTTCCCAGTAATGTCTCCCTGAGGAGAACCTCTGACTGCTCATCACCTGAGGATAACCCTGAAACCTCTCTGGTGTTTCTGGGTGAATCTGATGTGATGAGAAGGATGCAGTTTTCCTGTCATCTGATATACGTAGCTCATTACCAGCTGTCCTCACATCCAGTAATATGTCTGTAACCCCCGACACCCCCGATGTTTGCTGTACAGCCCCAATATTTGGTCCTCCAGCCTGGAGGTGTGAGTGTTGTATGGTGGGGGAGGGTTGGGGAGGTCCCCTGGATGGTTCTATGGTGGGGGAGGGTTGAGGAGGTCCCCCGGATGGTTGTATGGTGGGGGAGGGTTGGGGAGGTCTCCTGGATGGTTGTATGGTGGGGGAGGG
The DNA here is from genome assembly GCA_028564925.1 of Lithobates sylvaticus. Taxonomy (NCBI): domain Eukaryota; kingdom Metazoa; phylum Chordata; class Amphibia; order Anura; family Ranidae; genus Lithobates; species Lithobates sylvaticus. Next base: position 785,382,953 of record CM053026.1, read on the forward strand.
TTGGGGAGGTCCCCCGGATGGTTGTATGGTGGGGGAGGGTTGGGGAGGTCTCCTGGATGGTTGTATGGTGGGGGAGGGTTGGGGGCTTGGCCTGGATGGTTGTATGGTGGGGGAGGGTTGGGGAGGTCCCCTGGATGGTTGTATGGTGGGGGAGGGTTGGGGAGGTCCCCTGGATGGTTGTATGGTGGGGGAGGGTTGGGGGCTTGGCCTGGATGGTTCAGCATTGATGTGACCTTTGCCCTTTGTAGTAGAATGTGGATAGACATGTGTGCCTGGACATTTCTCTACATTTACCCCAGACATGATATCAGATAAACCTGTGTGTAATGTGTGTGAGATCCCCCCCACATCCAGATCCCCTCCATCATGGAGGAGTTTATCATGTCTCTCTCTGTCCTCATCATCTCCATCCTCAGTATCACACAAGTCACCTGTGTCTGATTCCTGTAGGACAGTCAGTGGATCCGTCATGTTACACAGCTCCTCAATGTCCCCCATCTTCCTGGACAGCTCCTCCTTCTTTATTTCCAGATCCTGGACCAGATCATTGATTATCACGGAGATCCGCTCTGCCTGCCCGGAGATTTCCCTCAGGACTCTCTTCTCCAGGTCTTCCAGACGTCTCCTGAGGTCTCTGAACAGGACAGTGACTCTCTCTGTTTCATCATCTGCTTTTCCTTGTACTTTCCTCCTGTGTTCCTGCAGACTCTGGACTCTTTTCTCCATCTCCTCTCTCTCTGTCATCAGTTTCTGCAGAACATTCCTCAGTTTCTTCTTCTTCATCTCAGAGGCCTCATCCAGAGTCTCCACCTGGTGTCCCCGATGTTCTCCATCCAGCCTGCAGGACATACAGATACAGGTGGAGTCCTCAGTGCAGTAATACTCCAGGATCTTCTTATGGACGGAGCATTTCCTGTTCTCCAGGGAAGTGGTGGGGTCACATAAGACGTGTTCTGGTGACTTGCTGTGGACTCTCAGGTGATTGTCACACAGAGAAGCTTCACACAGCAGACAGGATATCACAGCAGGTACAGGAGTGTGAATACAGTAAGTACAGAAGACCCCGGACTCCTCCTGATCTGGATGGGTGGACAGGAAATTCTCCACTATGTTCCGTAGTGTTATGTTCCTCTGAAGGACGGGACGTTTCCTGAATGTTTCTCTACATTCAGGACAGGAATAACCTCCAGACCTCTCCTGTGTATCCCACACACGACCAATACAGTCCCGGCAGAAGTTATGTCCACATTTCAGGGTTACAGGATCTGTATAAATGTTCAGACAGACGGAACATTCCAGCTCCTTCCTCAGATCTGCAGACGCCATCGCTGAGAGCAGAAGAGAGAAATGACACTGAACGTCTCTGACACTCCCTAACCAGCTCTGTACATTCCTACACAGGGCGGGGCTGACACTGAGACACGTAGTCATAGGATTCCTTATACAGAGGAACACAGATAATACAGTATCTCACAAAAGTAAGTACATCCCTCAGGATCCACTTGGCGGAAAACCGATATATAAGATATACAGTATCTCACAAAAGTAAGTACACCCCTCACATTTTTTAAATATTTTCTTCTATCTTTTCATGTGACAACACTGAAGAAATGACACTTGTCTACAATGTAAAGTAGTGAGTGTACAGCTTGTATAACAGTGTAAATTTCCTGTCCCCTCAAAATAACTCAACACACAGCCATTAATGTCTAAACCGCTGGCAACAAAAGTCAGTACACCCCTAAGTGAAAATGTCCATATATGGGCCCAAAGTGTCAATATTTTGTGTGGCCACCATTATTTTCCAGCACTGCCTTAACCCTCTTGGGCATGGAAGTCACCAGAGCTTCACAGGTTGTCACTGGAGTCCTCTTCCCCTCCTCCATGACGACATCACGGAGCTGGTGGATGTTATAGATCTTGCGCTCCTCCACCTTCCGTTTGAGGATGTCCCACAGATGATCAATAGGGTTTAGGTCTGGAGACATGCTTGGCCAGTCCATCACCTTTACCCTCAGCTTCTTTAGCAAGGCAGTGGTGGTCTTGGAGGTGTGTTTGGGGTGGTTATCATGTTGGAATACTGCCCTGCGGCCCAGTCTCTGAAGGGAGGGGATCATGCTCTGCTTCAGTATGTCACAGTACATGTTGGCATTCATGGTTCCCTCAATGATCTGTAGCCCCCCAGTGCCGGCAGCACTCATGCAGCCCCAGACCATGACACTCCCACCACCATGCTTGACTGTAGACAAGACACACTTGTCTTTGTGCTCCTCACCTGGTTGCCCCCACACACGCTTGTCACCATCTGACACCAAATACGTTTATCTTGGTCTCATCAGACCACAGGACGTGGTTCCAGTAATCCATGTCCTTAGTCTGCTTGTCTTCAGCAAACTGTTTGCAGACTTTCTTGTTCATCATCTGTAGTAGAAAAACACAAAATGCAGCGCTCTGAACGAATGATCAAATAAATTCCAACATAGTACTGTATACATAAACAATGCTATGTATTCTATAAAGTAAAAAAAATGATTGAACAGTCAAAGTTTAAAATAAATGGTAGTGAACGTTACCAGAGACCTCAGAGGGGGGGAAACAATCATCCGGGAGGCTTTGCCTGGAGATGGTTTGAACATCAATCACCATCCAAGGAAATGGAGGGGAGAAAATTCAGTTCCCAGATGGGGGGGGGGGGGGGGGGGGGATACTGGCTGCTGGCAAAACCTGCCAGCTCCAGGTGGATGCCACGGCTGGATGGTGGTCAGCAGGATGGATAGAAAGGCAACCTGTGTGATGTAAATGGCCCCAAAAGGAACAACCAAGCCGGGCAGTGTCCATATTCTCAGCGCTCCTTCTGTGACGTCACTGCTGTGCCGGAGATGAAGGGGAAAGGTGTCCTGAGGTCAGTTGTGTTGGTGTCCACTCTTCTGTTGCCGTGACTTTGACAAAGCACATGCTTGCAAAACATGTAAGTCACAGCCAGGATGGCAACAGAAGCTATATATAGATATATATATATAAGAGAGAGAGAGAGAGAATTACAAGCCTGAGGATAATTGTCACCTCCTCACTGCTCAGTCTTATATGGGTAGGCTATAAAAAGCTCCATATGAGAGGTACAATTCATAAACATCAGAATAGACATAAAAGGCCATAAAGTAGCAACTATCTATTATAGGACCAACTGAGCAATAAATGTGATTGTCATATATATATATGTAGCGGTCATAACCCACTGAGGGGCGGCCTTGACTTTTGGGCTTACCAGTTACCTCCTCGTGGCTTGTCGGTGAATGTCCAGGGGTTCCCAGGGTTAGTACCCAACAACTTTGGATGCCGACACATAAAAAGTCCTTGAAAAGGTTTTTATTCTGCAGTGGTAACATCCAACATAACACAGTCTCTGGTGGGAATAGAGGGCACGGGTGAAGAAACTCAGGCACCTTGAATTGCTGACATCCACTAAATGTCTCTACCAACCCAGAGAGTAGCCACTCGCAGCTGGGCACTTTAATGCCGGATAAACCTCTAGCCAGAGGAATAGCAGCCAACAATGTGATCCGGAAACTTGCAAAAGTCTCTGACACAGAATAAACTTGCAACCGAAGGTGAATAGGAACCTTTCTCACAGTACCTGGAACTTTCTCTGTCTCCTTGGCAGTACTGTGGAAATTTGGATTCTTTAGTGTCCATACAACTCATCTTCCAGGCTCTTACTGAGATGCCAGCTTGTTGGCCCTCCTCCGAAGAGTCCTCCCCCGGTCACTTGTATAAGCTGTGGTGCCCCTCCAATACTGAGATAACACGGGACGCCTTGAATCCTCCTTCAGTTACTGGGCCTCGGACCAACTGGTTCCGAGACTCGGGAACAGATGGATCCCCACCCCCGACCATGCGGGTCTATGGGGCTAGTCAAACTGACCATGTTTGCGGGACGGCAAATGCTCCTAGGCCCGGGACCCCTCGCGGGGCTACCCCGGTCCAGGAACAGACAGCTGCGGCCGAACCCCGAACACGTGACTTGAGCACCTTAAGTACCCTTCCCCAGACTACACAGTGAGGCCAGGCGCACCCACTGATTGGCTCTGGGGAAGACTGATACCTAAGACATCCAACCAGGCCTGATTATTGACCTGTCATGGGTACCTCACTGCGCCTATGACCAGGCAGAACCCCAGTACAGCCCAGCCAAACTGATGCCAAAGTAAACCTGCACAATTAACCCTCAGAACCCCATTACTGTTCTGAGGGAAAAACTAAATTTCCACCTATAGCACACACTTGTTGAAGTGTGACCGCTACATATATGAAAAGAAAACAAACAAAAACAATCAAACACAACGGTTCCTATGCAAAAACAATAATAACATAATAAAAACACACAAATACCCATGACCATACATAAATGAATGCATGTAACAGTCATACGGGCAGCACAGTGGTGTAGTTGTTGGCACCTTTACCTAGTAGTAAAGAGGGTCGCTGGTTCGAATCCCGACCACGACACCATCTGCCTGGAGTTTGAGTATTCTCCATGTGCCTGTGTGGGTTTCCTCTGGGTACTCTGGTTTCCTCCCACACTCTAGGTCCAAATTGGCCCCAACATGTATGAATGTGTATAGAAAGATGGCGCTGTTGTACAATAATCAGCATTTGTACCTTCTTATTAATGCAAAGAAAATTTGCAATTCTGATTTTTTTTTAAAAGATAAAACTAGTGTAGAAAGCAAATGAAAGAGAAACCTTTTTATGTTTTTTGCAAACAAGTCCATAGTCCAGGGCAGCCTTCAAAGGGGAAGTTGGGAGAAAACTCCAAAATACATGCAAAAAAGAGAACAAGAGAGGCGCCACCAGATTAAAAATTGTTGCATTTATTAAACAAGAAAAGGGGCATACATCCACTTACATCAGGGAAAGGGGTAGTCAGCACATGAGCCCTCTATGGCGTCTGTCAGCATTGAGGGCACCTGTTGCAGTCCAGGCATAAGGTCCCGACCAGCAGGATTTCCTGGTTCTCATTGTATATACTGGGACCGAGGCTTGGCTCAGGTCCACAGTAGCAAACAGGCGTGGAACGCGATGACGTCACAGCCGATTGCGATGACGTTTCAGAGCATGCGCAACGTAGGTAAACAAACAGGCGCGCTCCTTCTTCAAGCTTAAGGGACTGAGGCTGCATACAGCCTTTTATGTGTGCTAGAGTCCTTGCGCCATCTAGTGGTTCTTATAGGGGAAGAGGACACATAGGCTATAAAATGTATGGGAGCTCCATATGAGAGGTACAATTCAAACAGAATAGACATAAAAGGTCATCAAACAGAATAGCACATAAAAGGTCATAAATTAGCCAATGCCAATCAGGCTACTGTAGACTTTGCCAAGTTCCTGGCCAAACGCGAGTTAGTTACCCAAGGACTTGCCAAATTTAGTGATCGCCCTCAACATTACAGGGCGTGGCGATCCTCTTTCCATAAACCTTCCCACCTGTCCATGGTGATTGTCATATATAGGAAAAGAAAACAAACAAAAACAATAAAACACAACGGTTCCTATGCAAAAACAATAATAACATAATAAAAACACACAAATACCCATGACCATACATAAATGAATGCATATAACAGTCATCTGGGCAGCACAGTGGTGTAGTTGTTGGCACCTTTACCTAGTAGTAAAGAGGGTCGCTGGTTCGAATCCCAACCATGACACCATCTGCCTGGAGTTTGAGTATTCTCTCTGTGCCTGTGTGGGTTTCCTCTGGGTACTCTGGTTTCCTCCCACACTCTAAAGACATGCTGGAAGGTCCAAATTGGCCCCAGCATGTATGAATGTGTGTCAGGGGCCCCAGGCTGCAAGTTCCCTGAGGGCAGGGACCGATGTGAACACACAATGCAAAGCGCCAAGCAAATTCATGGTGCCACATAAATACCCAAAATAAATATGTCTAATATAAAAGATTATCAATATATAAACATCCAAAATGTAATCAGGGGATATAAATATATAAAAACACTCACATACTAAAAATGAACCTACAATAAAATGTACGCAGGGTGGGTGAAATTAAATAAGTTCTTCTTTTGCCCCAAGCCATTGGGCGAAAGCGACCATGGCTTGTTCTCTTCCGGTTTACTCGGCTGCCAACGACGCCGATTTAAAAAAATATATATATAACAGTATTCAGAATCGCCAATTTTGGCGATTTGAATACTTTTAAGTACAAAGGAGGGATTTGGGGTCTTTTAGAGCCGCCGATACCTCCATAAAGAGGACCTGTCACCACCCATTACTGTCACAAGGGATGTTTACATTTCTTGTCACAACAACAAAAGTTATCAGATTTTTTTTTTAAAGGGACATCCCCGCGTCCTCGCGCAGCAAAGAAAATGCATACGTAAGTCGCGCTGTAAACGGTGTGCAGACCACACATGTGAGGTATCGCCGCGATCGCCAGAGCGAGAGCAATCATTTTAGCACTAGACCTTCTCTGTAGCTCTGATGGTAACCATTATTTTTTTTTAAAGTGTCGCCTATGGAGATTTTTAGGTACTGTAGTTTGTCGCCATTCCACCAGCGTGCGCAATTTCAAAGCGTGACATGTTTGGTATCTGTTTACTCGGCGTAACATCATCTTTCACATTATACAAAAATATTAGGCTAACTTTACTGTTTTGTGGTGGAGATTTTGAAATCTATATTGTTTTATCTCAAGGAGCTTCAAGGGAACCATTGTGAGGACTTTCTAGTTAGATTACCATGCCCCGTTTTGTGTATATATATGTGTATGGTTTATAGGAACATGTATACTAGAAGATGGGCCTATTTACTGTTTTTGGTATCTCAAACACACCAATGTGTTGGTCTGCTCTCTGCATAGTAGCTAAGTCACCCTATTGTTCGTAGAGACGGCCATTTCAGACATAGTGCCTCTTCCTGATCACAAGTCCTTGAAATGCTAATTCATGTTATATCAAAGAGGGCTGACGGTTGTAAATCAAGAGATGATTAAACAGGTACTTAGGTTTTCAGACACAGAGGCACCAGAGTTGGCCTCTTGTTGGTGTGGGAAGCATGCTTCTTTAACTGGGCTTGGAATTACAACCAATCAGAATTTGAGGCAACTCAACCAATGAACATTAGTCTGCAGGGGTAGCCAATCAGGATTCAATGCCACTTCTGAACCAATGAGGTGACCCTGAGTTTTGATTGGTAGGAGTGGGTTATTCTAACAACATAAAAACCAACAGCTTAAGGATGCGAGTTCTCCTAAGCCTCATGGACTGGACCCGTAAGATTCCTGTGTAATGGATTCCCTTATCTCTCTTTACTTTTCTTCTATATTAAGATTTTGCCTAAGATTCAAGTAACAGCCTGTGTGTCTCCATTGTAACTATATCCCCTTTTTGCATTACTTATCTTTGTAAACACTGGTAACACTGCATTTATAACATCTCTATACTATATTGGGTAATCTCTGATTATTCTAATCTTTCTTTTCTGTATAAATAAATGTGATTGTTATTCTTTTTACACTGTTATCATTCCTTATTGATTTCATGGGTTATAGATGCAACCGCATGCTTTGATTCATATAGATAAAAGGTTTTTATCACTTATTTTATGTATAGGTAAGTATATAAGTGAGGTAGGTAATAATAGCCATGTCAGATGGTGCCCCCTGTGTGAGGAAGTTTAATGTTTGGGGTGAATGCGATTTCTTGTATGGAAGACAAAGCTGGGTTTGTGTCTCCCATTTGAATACCCAGACTAAAAAAAACTTATCAGAACTTTCCTGTTTACCTTTTGTCTGTATTAATACTTTAATGAGACTGATTTTGAATAATGTGTATATATATAAAATGAAATTGTACGTGCGAATGATAAGGGCTTCATTTGGAATCTTGGAGACGGTGGGAAAGGATAGGTGCCTCTGCCAAAAAGCAATTTCAGTTGACCCTTTGAATGAGATTAGGCCAATCATTGTGATTGGGAAACACACCGGTGGGCATAGCACTACGTTTCAACTTTTGCAACTCCAAAGTCACATGATTTAGAAGGACTGTGAGGTGCGACTTTGGGGTGGCTTTGAATGCGACTTTGATCCAAATTTACACTCTGAGTCGGAGTCGCATCCGGAGTCACATAGGAGTGGTTCAGGTACCTTTTTATAGTCATTGCAGGTTTGAGTCGCATAGATTGGGACTGGTGATATTGAAATCAATGATGTAATTGTAATGCGACTTTGTGTCCAAAATTGCATGGCAAACTGCATTAATGGAAACTGAGCCTAGGTCGCACGGAATGATCTTGTGTGTATGAATTTGGGCTGCAACTGACGATTATTTTCATGATTGATTGGTTGGCCGATTGTTTTGATTGATCGGTTAATGGCCTTGGGAGAAAGGTTGGTGTATGATTTGGTTAACATGTGGAGTTTGAAGAAAGAGGCGGTTTGTTCTTAGATATCTCTATGTAGTGGTGAATGTAAATAACCATCTATATGGTTAGGGAGCAGGGGGTCTGGTCCACTCTGGGAGTGGCAGACAGAAGAGATATGCTGTGTGTAATGTTGGGGGATGTATGCTGTGTGTACTGTTGGGGGATGTATGCTGTGTGTAGTGTTGGAGGATGTACGCTGTGTGTAGTGTTGGGGGATGTATGCTGTGTGTAGTGTTGGGGGATGTATGCTGTGTGTACTGTTGGGGGATGTATGCTGTGTGTAGTGTTGGGGGTGTATGCTGTGTGTAGTGTTGGGGGATGTATGCTATGTGTAGTGTTGGGGGGTGTATGCTGTGTGTACTGTTGGGGGGTGTATGCTGTGTGTACTGTTGGGGGATGTATGCTGTGTGTAGTGTTGGGGGGGTGTATGCTGTGTGTAATGTTGGGGGATGTACAGTGGTGTGAAAAAGTGTTTGCCCCCTTCCTCATTTCCTGTTCCTTTGCATGTTTGTCACACTTAAGTGTTTCGGAACATCAAACCAATTTAAACAATAGTCAAGGACAACACAAGTAAACACAAAATGCAATTTGTAAATGAAGGTGTTTATTATTAAAGGTGAAAAAAAATCCAAACCATCATGGCCCTGTGTGAAAAAGTGATTGCCCCCTAAACCTAATAACTGGTTGGGCCACCCTTAGCAGCAACAACTGCAACCAAGCGTTTGCGATAACGTGCAATGAGGCTTTTACAGCGTCCTGGAGGAATTTTGGCCCACTCATCTTTGCAGAATTGTCCTAATTCAGTTACATTAGAGGGTTTTCGAGCATGAATGGCCTTTTTAAGGTCATACCACAACATCTCAATAGGCTTCAGGTCTGGACTTTGGCTAGGCCACTCCAAAGTCTTCATTTTGTTTTTCTTCAGCCATTTGGTGGTGGACTTGCTGGTGTGTTTAGGATCATTGTCCTGCTGCAGAACCCAAGTTCGTTTCAGCTTGAGTACACGAACAGATGGTCGGACATTCTCCTTCAGGATCTCTTGGTAGACAGCAGAATTCATAGTTCCTTTTATCACGGCAAGTCTTCCAGGTCCTGAAGCAGCAAAACAGCCCCAGACCATCACACTACCACCACCATATTTTACTGTTGGTATAATGTTCTTTTTCTGAAATGCAGTGTTCCTTCTACGCCAGATATACTTGGACACACACCTTCCAAAGAGTTCCACTTTTGTCTCATCGGTCCACAGAATGTTGTCCCAAAAGTCTTGGGGATCATCAAGATGGGTTGTGGAGAAATTGAGACGAGCTTTGATGTTCTTTTTGCTCAGCAGTGGTTTTCTCCTTGGAACTCTGCCATGCAGGCCATTTTTGCCTAGTCTTTTCCTGATGGTGGAGGCATGAACGCTGACCTTAACTGAGGCAAGTAAGGCCTGCAGTTCCTTGGACGTTGTTGTGGGGTCTTTTGTGACCTCTTGGATGAGTCGTCGCTGCGCTCTTGGGGTAATTTTGGGCGGCCGGCCACTCCTGGGAAGGTTCACCACTGTTCCATGTCTTCGCCATTTGTGGATAATGGCTCTCACTGTGGTTCGCTGGATTCCCAAAGCTTTGGAAATGGCTTTATAACCCTTTCCAGACTGATAGATCTCAATTACTTTCTTTCTCAATTGTTCCTGAATTTCTTTGGGTCTCGGCATGATGTGTAGCTTTTAAGGATCTTCTGGTGGACCTTACTGTGTCAAGCAGCTCCTATTTAAGTGATGCCTTGATTGTGAACAGGTGTGGCAATAATCAGGCCTGGGTGTGGCTAGAGAAATTGAACTCAGGTGTGGACAACCACAGTTATAGTATGTTTTAACAAGGGGGGCAATCGCTTTTTCACACAGGGCCATGATGGTTTGGATTTTTTTTCACCTTTAATAATAAACACCTTCATTTACAAATTGCATTTTGTGTTTACTTGTGTTGTCCTTGACTATTGTTTAAATTGGTTTGATGTTCCGAAACACTTAAGTGTGACAAACATGCAAAGGAACAGGAAATGAGGAAGGGGGCAAACACTTTTTCACACAACTGTATGCCGTGTGTAGTGTTGGGGGGTGTATGCTGTGTGTAATGTTGGGGGATGTATGCTGTGTGTAGTGTTGGGGGATGTATGCTGTGTGTAGTGTTGGGGGATGTATGCTGTGTGTAGTGTTGGGGGGATGTATGCTGTGTGTAGTGTTGGGGGGTGTATGCCGTGTGTACTGTTAGGGGTGTATGCTGTGTGTAATGTTGGGGGATGTATGCCGTGTGTAGTGTTGGGGGGTGTATGCTGTGTGTAATGTTGGGGGATGTATGCTGTGTGTAGTGTTGGGGGATGTATGCTGTGTGTAGTGTTGGGGGTGTATGCTGTGTGTACTGTTGGGGGATGTATGCTGTGTGTAGTGTTGGGGGATGTGTGCTGTGTGTAGTGTTGGGGGATGTATGCTGTGTGTAGTGTTGGAGGATGTATGCTGTGTGTAGTGTTGGGGGATGTATGCCGTGTGTAGTGTTGGGGGATGTGTGCCGTGTGTAGTGTTGGGGGATGTGTGCCGTGTGTAGTGTTGGGGGGTGTATGCTGTGTGTACTGTTGGGGGGTGTATGCCGTGTGTACTGTTGGGGGGTGTATGCCGTGTGTAGTGTTGGGGGATGTATGCCGTGTGTAGTGTTGGGGGGTGTATGCCGTGTGTAGTGTTGGGGGTGTATGCCGTGTGTAGTGTTGGGGGGTGTATGCCGTGTGTAGTGTTGGGGGGTGTGTGCCGTGTGTAGTGTTGGGGGATGTGTGCCGTGTGTAGTGTTGGGGGATGTGTGCCGTGTGTAGTGTTGGGGGATGTATGCCGTGTGTAGTGTTGGGGGATGTATGCTGTGTGTAGTGTTGGGGGATGTGTGCTGTGTGTAGTGTTGGGGGGTGTATGCCGTGTGTAGTGTTGGGGGATGTATGCTGTGTGTAGTGTTGGGGGATGTGTGCTGTGTGTAGTATTGGGGGATGTGTGCCGTGTGTAGTGTTGGGGGATGTATGCTGTGTGTAGTGTTGGGGGGTGTATGCTGTGTGTAGTGTTGGGGGTGTATGCCGTGTGTAGTGTTGGGGGATGTATGCCGTGTGTAGTGTTGGGAGGTGTGTGCTGTGTGTAGTGTTGGGGGATGTATGCTGTGTGTAGTGTTGGGGGATGTATGCTGTGTGTAGTGTTGGGGGATGTATGCTGTGTGTAGTGTTGGGGGATGTATGCTGTGTGTAGTGTTGGGGGATGTATGCTGTGTGTAGTGTTGGGGGATGTATGCTGTGTGTAGTGTTGGGAGGTGTATGCTGTGTGTAGTGTTGGGGGATGTATGCTGTGTGTAGTGTTGGGGGATGTATGCTGTGTGTAGTGTTGGGGGGTGTATGCTGTGTGTAGTGTTGGGGGGTGTATGCTGTGTGTAGTGTTGGGGGATGTATGCTGTGTGTAGTGCTGGGGGGTGTATGCTGTGTGTAGTGTTGGGGGGTGTATGCTGTGTGTAGTGTTGGGGGATGTATGCTGTGTGTAGTGTTGGGGGGATGTATGCTGTGTGTAGTGTTGGGGGGTGTATGCTGTGTGTAGTGTTGGGGGGTGTATGCCGTGTGTAGTGTTGGGGGATGTATGCCGTGTGTAGTGTTGAGGGATGTATGCTGTGTGTAGTGTTGGGGCGGGGAGTCTGGTGGATATCAGACTCAGAGATCAAATTTTTATTCAACAATGTCTTCCTTTAAGAAGGAGGTCATTTTGGGATTGTTCGTCGGATCGATGTTTATTGATGGGAAGATTTGGAGATAATAGGGAACTTCTCGGTCAGAGGAATTTTCGTGTGTTTGGGGTTTTCATTCAGAAATTACAATGATTTTAAAAACAAGTTGAAATTTCAAACATTCTTTCATTCGGTGAATGTACGTGGATTTTCCGTCTCTTTATTCTCATCTGAGGGTTGATCCGTGTGCCCAGCATGGGGCTCGGTGCAGCCTATGCAGTTTTGCTTTTGATCTGTTTCTGCAGTGCTTGTTGCTGTGCGTTTTGATTTTTACGCACGTGATTTTGCTGCGATTTGCATTTTTTCTGGCCAGTTTGTTGTAGGTCAGATTGGAGGACACGGGTTGCTGCAGGGGGCGCATTACATGCTTTTCTGCAGCTTCTCCATTAAAGTGTGTTGAACCAAAAAGGCACCTTTTTGCGTTGAGGGAGGAGTCCCTGACCCTTTCCAGGTACGCTGCGGCTGAAGAGAGCATAGATGTGAACGTGTCTCATGGGAAGCCATGTAGGTGACCTGTGGTGCGTTTCTGCAGGAAGCACCAGAGGGAGAGGCACATGGGTGTGAGCCAGGTCTAGGACCTTTATTACCATAATGGGGTTGGCCCTTTGTGGTGCAGGGGGGAGCGGATAGTCACTACTGTAAGGGGTTCATTCTTTACTGTAGAACTGTGAAAGTTATATTTACGTTTGCGATTGTTTGCTCTGTTTGTACAATAGAGGTGTAGTTTGGACAATCTCCGGGCTCATTTTTGTTGAAGGACTATAGTCAGGACAGGGAACATTAGGAGTAGTACGCTAGCAGCCCGCACAGGCCGTGTACAATAACCGGGAGGCGGGGCCGGTTATAGTGATAAAGGTGCAAACAATAACCGCTCCGAAAGTAAAGCGCCGCATTCTCTGTACGCAGAGCCCGCCGAAAATATTGTTCTGACAAGTAGTGACAAAAAAGCAGCAACATTGACGGGCGGGACCTGTCTACCCAATTCTTGGCCAGAGAGTAGCCAGGGCCGTCTTTTCCATTGGGCATGCTGGGCAGTTGCCCGGGGGCCCCTCTTGCCTGGGGGGCCCCACCTGCCCAGCGACCCCAGCCGAGCATCTATGTGTCACCCTCATTTCAATTTTCTGTGACCCTGCGCTCTGGCCGCCATGTCCAGTCACAGGCCGGCCCCTGTCGCCCTGTGATTGGGCAAAAGGGGTCATGTGTGGCAGGTGGGGCTGGCCTGTCCTCAATCGCGGGAGAGTGGGGCTGGCCTTCACTGTGAGCTGTGGCCGCTATCTTCTCCTCTCCGGGTCATCGATCATGTCCCCGCTAGGGCATGCAGTCTGTGCCCGATGTCTTCTTCTCCTCTTCGCCTCCTCCTCTCTGGGTCACCGATCATGTCCCTATCGAGGCAGGCAGTCTGGCAGTGTGACAGGCGGCGGCGGAGAGGCAGAGCAGATCATGAAAGAAAAAAAGGTAATAGATTCACTTGTGAGTTTTGTTGCTGGCCCGGCGGGGGGGGGGGGGGGGGGGGTAGATATGGTCTGGGGAGAGGGAGCAGCCATAAAGTCAGTGTATTGTGTGTAGTGTGTGTGTGTGTAGTGTATTGTGTGTGTAGTGTGTTGTGTGTGGGTTGTGTGTGTGTGTGTGTGTGTGTGTGTGTATAGTGTGTGTGTATAGTATATTGTGTGTGTGTATAGTGTATTGTGTGTGTGTAGTGTATATTGTAGTGTATAGTGTATTGAGTGTTTGGTGTATTGTGTGTGGGTAGAGTATTGTGTAGCGGTCATTGTGTAGTGGGATGTGGGTAGTGTAGTTTGTGTAGTAGTGGTCAGTATAGAAATCAGGTAGGGTGATGTGTAGTGGTCAGTGTGTAGTGTAGGGTCAGTGTGTAGTGTAGGGTCAGTGTGTAGTGTAGTGGTCAGTGTGTAGTGTAGTGTGTAGTGGTCTGTGTGGTGTGTAGTGATCCGTGTGGTGTGTAGTGGTCAGTATAGAAATCAGGTAGGGTGGTGTGTAGTGGTCAGTGTGTAGTGTAGGGTCAGTGTGTAGTGTAGTGGTCAGTGTGTAGTGTAGGGGTCAGTGTGTAGTGGTCAGTGTGTAGTGTGTAGTGTAGTGGTCAGTGTGGTGTGTAGTGATCCGTGTGTAGTGTAGTGTAGTGTGTAGTGTAGTGTGTAGTGATCCGTGTGGTGTGTAGTGGTCAGTATAGAAATCAGGTAGGGTGTAGTGTAGGGTCAGTGTGTAGTGTAGTGGTCAGTGTGTAGTGTAGTGTGTAGTGTAGTAGTCAGTGTGTAGTGTAGTGTGTAGTGGTCTGTGTAGTGTGTAGTGGTCTGTGTGGTGTGTAGTGGTCAGTATAGGAATCAGGTAGGTTAGTGTGGTGTGGTGTGTAGTGTAGGGGTCAGTGGATATAGTGTAGTGTACACAGGGCCCCAGTGCACTGTATTGCCCGGGGGCCTATAATGTTCTTAAGATGGCCCAGAGAGTAGCTACCTCTGAAGTAAAGGCAACCTGTAAAAAGGTGGGGGAATCAGTTCAAGGTCCATCGTCCATAAAGGATGGGTAATCAAATCGCATCAAAGATGGCGTCTAACCGCGGGGAACCCTACCACCCGACCCCGAAGGAAGAGATGAGAGATAAATATGGGCCTTGGGTTGTGCAAGATTGGGATCGCTGGACTCCAAAGAGGTATTGTAAGAAGGGTTAAACTTAATATATGGGAAGATCCGTACCGCGCTCGTCACACAAAGATGACACGCCCATATGAAAAAGAGACTTTATTTATATGGATGCTGGAGTCAGCGAATAAATCGGAGGAAATGAATGTTATTACTCTGGGATATAAGGAGAAATCATTACAAACAATGGTGGAACGTAGGGACAAGCGGAAACCATCACAACCCCCAACAAGTGGTGAGAGTGATTTTCGGGGAGACAAGGAGCAGTTGTCAGGACTTGGGCCTTATACTGTGGCCCCGCCCTTGTCAGCGGAGTGTTCCGGGGCCGACACAAAGGGAGAGCAGCCATAACACAATTCTTTTTTCCTTTTTTTATTTTTTATTTATTTCAAACATAATACAAGCTCAAGTACATACATAATCTACGGAAAAAGAAGAAAAAAGGATAAACGTATGTTGTCAGGTCTATATATACCCAGAGCACCGTTTTATATCATCCAGCAGTAAGTTCAATCGATTTCTAATATAATTCCTATTCAAACCAATATCCTTCATACTGCACCCCTTATATTCTCAAGCCTGGCCCCGTCAGATTGTTCCTTTCCTTTTATTTACCATTATTTATCAACCAAACTAAACAAAATAAAATGAAAACCAAACAAAACAGAAGAGGAAGAGAAAAAAGAGAGAGAAAAGATAAAACAAAAATGGAGTCTATCCATGGGGAGCCGCCTCTAATATACCTACCTCCCTTAAAGGGGAGTTAAAGTGGTTGTAAACCCTTACAGACCACTTTGACCTTCATGTAAGTCTAGATTAAGGGTCACCTGTAGGTCCAAGAAATATCTCCCAAACCTACACGGTTTAGGAGATATTTGCCAAAAGACATGCACCGCTGTCTACGGGGCATGCGCCATAGACAGCGGCGCGCAGGCGCACTGAGTGCGCTGCTGTCAACGGTGATATGCCGCGAGTGGCGGCTCCCGTGCCCATGCGCGGGAGTGATGTCATTGTGGCGCCGTCGAATGACAGCACCGGAGCAGGGAGACCCACCAAGAAGATGGAGGCTCCGTACACAAGGGGGCAGCGGTGACATCGCTGGCTCCTGTGTCAGGTAAGTGACACATAATGGTCTACCATGCGATGCGATGCGATGCGATGCGATGCACAGTAGTCCATTATGCTTTACATTTGCAGGGAAACAAAGGAAGTAAGTCTATCAGGGTTTACTTCCTCTTTAAGTAAAATCATTAGATCTCTACTTTAACCGGTTCCCGACCGGCGCACGACGATATACGTCAGCAGAATGGCACGGACAGGCAGGAGGGCGTATATATAAGTCCCTCCTTAATGCCGTCCGTGCCATCGGGAGCGCCGCGCGCTTCCGCGCCTGTCGGGGCCCCGTGAGTCTGGTCGCGGGTCCCGTGGACTCGACGCGATCGTCTCACGGGAAGGCAGAACGGGGAGATGCGGAAATAGACAGCATCTCCCCGTTCTGCCTAGCAACTAGTGACGCCGATCTCTGCTCCCTGTGATTGGAGCAGAGATCAGCATTCACTAGCTGACAGCCACGCCCCCCCCACAGTAAGAAACACACCCCTAGGCATACTTAACCCCTTACACTGCCCCCTTGTGGTTAACCCCTTCACTGCCAGTGTCATTTATACAGGAATCAATGCATTTAAATAGCATTGATTGCTGTATAAATGACAATTGTCCCAAAAATGTGTCAAAAATGTCCGATGTGTCCGCCATAATGTCGAAGTCACAATAAAAATCGCTGATAGCCGCCATTACTAATAAAAAAAAAAATTATTAATAAAAATGCTATAAAACTATCCCCTATCTTGTAAACGCTATAACTTCTGCGCAAACCAATCAATAATCGCTTATTTCGATTTTTTTTACCAAAAATATGTAGAAGAATACGTATCGGCCTAAACTGAGGAAAAAAAATATGTTTTTATATATTTTTGGGGGATATTTATTATAGCAAAAAATAAAAAAGAATGTGTTTTTTTTTTTCAAAATTGTCGCTCTTTTTTGTTTATAGCGCAAAAAATAAAAACCGCAGAGGCGATCAAATACCACCAAAAGAAAGCTCTATTTGTGGGAAAAAAAGGACGTCAATTTTGTTTGGGAGCCACGTCGCACGACCGCGCAAATTGTCAGTTAAAGCGACGCAGTGCCGAATCGCAAAAAGGGGCCTGGTCCTTTGGCTGCAATTGGTCCGGGGCTGAAAGTGGTTAACTCTTCAAATTACCATCAAGAAGGGAACTTCCTTCTTCCGAGCTCAAAAAAGTATTCCAAGGAGACCAGGTCTCAGAATATCTCTCTTGTTGATGTCGTGTAGAAAGGACCAGGTCTTCTAATTGGCTGATTTCTTTCACATCCCGATCGTCGGTGGTGACGTTGATCTCCATGGTAACGGAACACAAGCCTTTGCAGCGTCTAACAAATGACGTATCACCGATTCACTACGTCTCTTTTCTGGTATCTGGGATACGTGAAAGAGAACAAAGTCCGGATCTTCTGCTATCCTATAATCTGTAATAATCTGCAGAATACGTCCAATCTCTGCCCAAAAATTCTATAATTTAGGGCAATCCCAGAAAATATGCAGCGTAGTACCTCTATCTGCCTGACATCTCCAACAAAGGTGCGAAGAGTCAGAACTTCTTCAGTCAGTCGGGTGTTCTATACCACCGGGTAAAGATTTTATAATGAGTCTCTTTCACACCGATCGATGATTCTTGTGTAATCCTCACAATTTGTGGTCGTTGTTATGCTGAAGCTCCTCCCCAACTCACGTTCCCAATTCCCGAACACAAATCAGCGGATCATTTTCTCTCACTGTAATTAATAACTCAGAATTATCTGATAAATATATATAACAGAATTCTGGTAGTTTTCATATAGAGGAGATAACAGAGCAATGGATGTGGGTAGGTCTGACCTCAGGGGGACACCCTCCACACCTAAGGTATGTACCAACAATGCTACTAATCCACTTGTCACCAACAATGTTCCATTCCTGGTGTTTCTGCAAGAAGAAATCCCGGGAAGGTGAGTTCTTATAACAAATTGCCCCCATACAGGCGGAGGAGGGGCGAACGAAATGGGATGGATCTCCGAAAGAATTTCAACCTCACCAAACAGATGTTATGGGTTTAAGAAGAAGTCCAGATTATTATAGAAGACATGCTGATATGTGTGAGGTCTAGAGGTCATCTCTGACCTGATTGTGTGTGTGTGGAGTATACAATATAGATTGTGTGTGTGTGTGTGTGTGTGTGTGTGTGTGTGTGTGTGTGTGTGTGTAGTATACAAACTAGATTGTGTGTGTGTGTGTGTGTGTGTGTGGAGTATACAATATAGATTGTGTGTGTGTGTGGAGTGTTGTGTGTGTGGAGTGTGTGTGTGTGAGTGTGTGTGGAGTATACAATATAGATTGTGTGTGTGTGTGGTGTGGAGTATACAATATAGATTGTGTGTGTGTGGGTGTGGAGTATACAATATAGATTGTGTGTGGGGGTGTGTGGAGTATACAATATAGATTGTGTGTGTGGTGTGTTGTGTGTGGTGTGTGGAGTATACAATATAGATTGTGTGTGGGGGTGTGGAGTATACAATATAGATTGTGTGTGGGTGGTGTGGAGTATACAATATAGATTGTGTGTGTGGGGGTGTGGAGTATACAATATAGATTGTGTGTGTGTGGGTGTGGAGTATACAATATAGATTGTGTGTGTGTGTGTGTGTGGGTGTGTGGAGTATACAATATAGATTGTGTGTGTGTGTGGGTGGGTGTGGAGTATACAATATAGATTGTGTGTGGGGGTGTGGAGTATACAATATAGATTGTGTGTGTGGGTGTGGAGTATACAATATAGATTGTGTGTGTGTGGGTGTGGAGTATACAATATAGATTGTGTGTGGGGGTGTGGAGTATACAATATAGATTGTGTGTGTGGGTGTGGAGTATACAATATAGATTGTGTGTGTGGGTGTGGAGTATACAATATAGATTGTGTGTGTGGGTGTGGAGTATACAATATAGATTGTGTGTGATGGTGAATACATTTTATTTCTGGGGAATTATTGATATTCCATAAAACACAAACCCCCCCCCCCCCCCCCCCCCCCTGTGGTATTAATATGTAGTAATCGCTTTACGAGCGGCGCACACAGATGTACGTCGGCAGAATGGCGCGGACAGGCACATGGGCGTACAGGTACGTCCCTTTGAATTTGCCGCGTGCCATTGAGTCGGGTCGCCGTTTCCACGGACTCGATCGCCGCGGGATACCCGCGATCGTCTCACGGAGAGTCGGGAACGGGGAGGTGTTGATGTAAACAAGTATCTCCCCGTTCTGCCTGGTGACAGGTCACTGATCTCTGCTCCCTGTAATCGGGAGAGCTGATCAGTGTTGTGTAACACACAGCCCCGCCCCCTGACAGTTAGAACACGCCCCTAGCACACACTTAACCCCTCCCCGCCCCCTAGTGGTTAACCCCTTCACTACCAGTGTCATTTTTACAGTAATCAGTGCAATTTAATCGCACCGATCGTTGTAAAAATGACAATGGTCCTAAAAACGTGTCAAAAATGTCCGATGTGTCCGCCGCAATGTCGCGGTCACAATAAAAATCGCTGATCGCCGCCATTACTAGTATAAAAAATATTAATAAAAATGCCATAAAACTATCCCCTATTTTGTAAACGCTATAACTTCTGCGCAAACCAATCAATAATCGCTTATTGCTAATTTTTTTTTTTTACCAAAAATATGTAGAAGAAGAATACGTATCGGCCTAAACTGAGGAAATAATTATATATTTTTGGGGGATATTTATTACATTAAAAGTAAAAAATGTGTCTTTTCCAAAATTGTCGCTCTTTTTTTTGTTTATTGCGCAAAAAATAAAAACCGCCGAGGCGAGCAAATATCACCAAAAGAAATCTCTATTTGTGGGAGAAAAAAGACGCCAATTCTGTTTGGGAGCCGCGCCGCACGACCGCGCAAGTGTCAGTTAAAGCGACGCAGCGCCGAATCCCAAAAAGTGCTCTTGTCTTATACCAGCAAAATGGTTGCGGGGCTGAAGGGGTTAATAATAGATATTAATAAGAAGTTGTAATAAAAGGGGTGTGTTTATGTCATATAATGTATATTTGTCTGATAATGTCTCCTGTCTTGTTACAGGAATAGAACTTGTTATTCAGGTGAAGAATGGAATGTTTATTAGGAAATCTTATTGGTGTTTTATCCCTCAGATTGGATAATTGGCTTTCTTGGCTTTCAGAAGAAAAGGAAATCACAGCCTCCATAGAGAACTTTATACTTTTTCCTGCTTTGTTGGCTTTATGTGGTGTGTTTTGTCCGTCTATCCGCCTGTGTTTTGGACCCCCATAGTGTGTGTGGTACCTTCTCATCCAACATCTATGAAGCTCTGGTGTCAACCAGTTTCTTTGCTCCACTGATTAGCCATGCTGATACTTGTAGTTCCATGGATTTCACTGTTATGGGTCGTCTATTACATGTTATCTCACCAGACTTGTGTGTAAGACTTCCCCCCCCCCCCCCCCGCTGTTATTGTAATTAGTGACACGCCCAGCCACGCCCGGCTGTTCCAGCTCCGCTCATTGCCTCAGGCTGAGGTATGTTAATGTCCCTCAGCAGTCTGTGTGTCCCCAAGTGTAGTTCCAGCCTGCTTCCTGCCCCGTGTCACTGCTTTTACCTGGATATTTGTTAGCGATTGTCTAATGTGTGTGTGGCGTATCTGTCACTAATATCTGGGGGTTTCCAGGCACAGCGGTCACTCCAATCGCTGTCTGAGGAGTGCAGGCAGATTATTCTGTATGGGTGAAGGATAACATGGACTGATTACAGGACTGATAAAGGAGGTGAGCAGCCTCTATAGAGAATCCAGTGTACCTGGTGACCCCCCCCCATGATCAGCCAAAACAGTATGACCCCCCCATGATCAGCCAAAACATTATGACCATCCCATGAAAAAGAAAATAATAATAAAAAAAAATAATAATTTAAAAAAAATAATTTTGAGAAAAAAAATAATAATTTTTGAAAATTAAATAAATCAATTTTGAAAAAAAAAATCATTTTTGAAAATAAATTAAATAAATCAATTTTGAAAAAAAAATACAATTTTTTAAATAAATTTTTGAAAAACAAAATCATTTATGAATAAAAAAAAAGACATTTTGAAAGAATGTTCAGCTGTTTCACCCAGTTACTCCGCCCACTCCAGTAGGGGGAGGCAAGAACACTTCACACAATTTCCCCAGAAATTGTAGTTTTTCTAGTTATTCTTATTCTTATTATAGTCAAATTTACCACCCTAACTCCTCCCACAGCTTTTACACTACATATACCGAATATATACCGACATGTGTGGATTGTTCCCATTTGGTGTGCTATTACTTTGTAGAACGTTTCGCCGATTGGTTCCAAAATATTGCAAATTTTGCGGTGAAATTTGTCCCATAGGAATGAATGGAGAAATGTTCTAAACTAGAGTCGGAGGTGACAAAAGCTGACAACCCCCATAATGAGCCAAAACATTATGACCCCCCCCCCCCATGATCAGCCAAAACATTATGACCACCCCATGAAAAAAAAATAATAATAAAAAAAAAAAATAAATAAGTTTAGAAAAAGTAATTTTAGAAAAAAAATCATTTATGAAAAATATTTTTTTTTAGAAAAATTATTATTTAAGAAAAAAAAATTCTTTTAGAAAAGAATCAATTTTGAAAAAAAAATCATTTTAGAAAAATATGAAAATTTGGAAATTTGAAAAAAAAAATAATAATAATATTTTTTTGGAAAAAAAGTCATTTTAGAAAAAAAAATATAAATAATTTTAGAAAAAAATATTAAAAAAATTTTTTTTGGAACAACAAAAAAAATCATTAAAAAAAAGAAATCAATTTTTGAAAAATCTTTTTTGAAAAAAAAAAATGTTCAGCTCTTTCAGCTAATGACGGGACTTTTTTACTACTATTTTTTAAAATATTAAGCTTTTTAACACTTTTCACAGTTACTCCACCCAGTTACTTCGCCCACTCCAGTAGGGGGAGGCAAGAACACGTCACACAATTTCCCCATAAATTGTAGCTTTTCTAGTTATTCTTATTCTTATTATAGGCAAATTTACCACCCTAACTCCTCCCACAGCTTTTACGCTACATATGCCGAATATATACCGAAATGTGTGGATTGTTCCCGATTGGTGTGCTATTGCTTTGTGGAACGTTTTGCTGAACGGTTCACGAAATATCGTCATTTTTGCAGCAAAATTATTATTATGACCCCCATAAAAAAAAAAATAAAATTTTAGAAAGAAAAAAAAAATGGTCCTATAGGAATGAATGGCGAAATGTTCTAAACTAGAGTCGGAGGTGACAAAAGCTGACAACCCCCCATGATCAACCAAAACATTATGACCACCCCATGATCAGCCAAAACATTATGACCCCCATTAAAAAAAATTAAAATAAAATAAAAATATTTGAGAAAAAAATAATAATTTTATTAAAAAATAATAATTTTATTAAAAAAAAAATCATTTAAAAAAAAAAAAAAAATGTTCAGCTCTTTCAGCTAATGATGGGACTTTTTTACTACTATTTATACTTTTAAAAATATTAAGCTTTTTAACAATTTTCACAGTTACTCCGCCCAGTTACTCCACCCACTCCAGTAGGTGGAGCCAAGAACACGTCACACAATTTCCCCAGAGATTGTAGCTTTTCTAGGTAACACATACTCTCACCCCCCCGGCCTCATCGCCGATTTACTCCTTTCTTATCCCTAATAGTGAATTCCCACTGGTGCGCTGTGGTTTGGCCGCAGTGTGATTGGATGTGCCGTTTATCCAGTTTTAGTCTTCATGTAGACGGGACGTTCTTCACCCTCTCCTGAAAGATTAACTTGACAGCTAGAAACCGGCGTCTATAAACCGCCATTTAGCCGCGTTTGCACCTAGAAGCGTTTGGAAATTTTTGTTTTCAGAATAGCAATAAATGAAAAACGGCTGTAAAGGAAACGCTGCTAAGTGGGAGTTGCCGCGTTTAGCCGCGTTTGGCGTTTGGAATGCCTCTAAGCAGAGCTTCTGAAGCCATTTTTGTTGCGTGCCAAGAAAAGGCTGTAAAGTGCCTAGAAAGGAGTATAAAGGAGCCGTGTACATGTACTGATAAGAGAACATAGAGGAGGGTTCAGGAACTTCTCCTAAACGTCTCTTTACCAGCAGCCGTCTACATGAGGCCTTAGGTGCGCTCCCATTACATTCTATTACACTGAGTGTTTTCATGACAGCCAATCACAGTCTTGCATGCTGTATCTTTCATGCGTGTTCAGAAAATGCCCAGTTCAATAGAATTCATCAGGAGGGCACCTAAAACTGCAGGTAAACTGCCCACACCGGCTCTAAGGCTCGGTTCCCGTGCTTACATGACAAGAATGTGCAGAGAATTGTGTCTTTCCTGACAAACACAGAAGTGCTCTGTCCTTTAGTAGACGCACAGCACTGCCATTTATATTTAAGGCCGAGTTCCACCCAAGAGGGGGAGTTCCCCTTTAAGGACTCCTCACCCCCTGGCATGCTTTGGCATCTCATTTGTTTTGGGGGGAGGGGTGGGTACCTAGTTTTTGACAGGTACCCGGCTCCCACTCGGGCCGCCCCTCCCCCTCCCTGCAATCTTCTGGGACACGTCACATGTCCCGGCCCGGCCATTCAGGACGCACAGAACGACTCGCGCATGCGCAGTGCGCACCCAGCTATGAAGCCGCGAGCTGTCGCAGCCGGGTGCCCACACTTGTGATGCCGGCGCTGGGGAGATGCAGGGGAGAGGACTGGGGGCGGGGGCATCGCTGGATCGGGGGACAGGGGGGTGGGGCTTTTTGTAGAGCTGGAAAGCTGCTTAAAGGGGAACCCCACATATCTATGAATCCGTAACACAAGTCCTTGGTGTATGCTGTCATGATTCCATTAACATGGACTTTACTTAAATGGGTGATGTTCAGCAGGCAGTACTGCCCCCCAAATGAGACCGGCGGGGGGGGGGGGGGTGATTTATTGTGAGATACATAACATCATAGCTCCATCATCTGCATACTCCATATGGCTACATTGGAAGATTAAAGGGGCGGAGACGGTAAAACTGCAGCTCAACCACCTTATTATATGACCCCTTCAAGCACAAGTGTAAGCAAGGCATTGGGGCTCAGTCACACAGGTGGGGGAGGGGAGGGAAGTGTTTTAGTGCCCCAACCACCCACCTGAAAAAGGAGATGATGCCAGCCAGGGCGGTACACATGGCGACATTGAAATGGCATGCACTGTACACAGTAGGTCGGCATCTTTAGGGTTAAAACCGGGGATGGCAACCTATGGCCCCCTCACCAGCTGTCACACACCAGCAATGACAGCCGCATGTCTGAACAAGCCCTTGGAGACCTTTCAGCCCCCCTTACCCCCTCAGTGCCCCCCTAGATCCCTTTAGGACCATGCCCCCCTCAGGGTCCACCCCCCCTCCAGACTGACACCAACAACATAACGACACATTTCCTTCCCAGTGATGCCACCAACATAGGGACATGTTTATCTTCCAGTGATACTACAGACGCAGGGACAATTTTCCCCAGGGACACCACCACTGCTGGCACAGCTTTCCTTCCAGTGACACCACCTACCACTAGCCGGTATGTGGGCACCAATTTTATACTCTCCAGGTTGCTGGAGGGTAACATTGGTAGTACTATTTCAGTGCATGTCACAAACATTACAGACCTTAAACCACTACTGGTCCAATCCTGGGGAGGGGGGAGGGGGGGCAGTTTGCCATTTTGGCCCTGGGCACTGGATGGCCTTGTCCCAGCACTGCTCAGAGGGACCATATGATGTGTAATATATGTTTCCAGGAAGGCTCTATGTCCCACTGGGTATGGGGCTCACATACAGGGAGCTTCTTATGTCTGCTAAACAGACCCCCCCAATCACCATCTCTATGAATTGCAAAAACATCTG
Source organism: Lithobates sylvaticus (assembly GCA_028564925.1). Lineage (NCBI taxonomy): Eukaryota > Metazoa > Chordata > Amphibia > Anura > Ranidae > Lithobates > Lithobates sylvaticus. The sequence goes on from CM053026.1 coordinate 785,407,873, forward strand.
ATAAAAATCGGTCAATTTGGAGGGAGAAATATAGTAAGATATGAAGCCAACACAGGAATATTCATCCATATCAACAACCTCCTTGGATATTGACGATGAATATATAACAATACGTAATGTGTGTATTGATCGATCTTATTTTACCTTACTGGACTGTTTTATTCATTTGTTAACAAATGTAAACTCAATAAAAATTTCTTGAACTAAAAAAAAAAAAGATTGGATGGAGATTGTAAAATAAGAGGTCTGCCAGACGGAGATCTGTGTGTGTGTGGTGGCCCAGCAGACCAGTCTGCGGACAAACTGTGGGGTAATGGTGGGATAGTGTTGGTGGTGTGACTTGTGTGGTGGTGTGTGGACAGTGGGAAGAGTGGGTGACACCGGGGTTCTAGCTCATAGGATAGCTGGAGGAACCCTAGAAGTGTGTGATAATTGTTAGACTGCTCCCCAGATTGTATGTAAGATTCGTATCTTCCTGTGTGTGGTCAGCCAGCTTGATTGGAGTGGAGTCTTCCTTTTAATGGTGGCCAGAGGTAGTGTGGACTGTGAAAGTGTATCATGGCCAGTCTTATTAGCTTAGAATTCCTCCCCCTCATTCCCCTCTACCCTAGTCAAGGTCCACGCCTCGGTTAGCTATCCGCCGCGGGCGTGTGTTCCGTGACAACAGGGATATGGTATATGGTGGTGACATAAATACACACACAGGTTGAACTGGTTGGACTGGAGTCTTTATTCATCCTTAGTGACTATGTTACGGTGTGAAGGAGAAATGTTGTGTTTGTGTGTAAAGATGAATCCTGAGAATGAACTGAATTCTAAATGATTTTCTCTTTGCAGGTCATTCCGTATCTTTTTTTTTTTTTTTTCTGTTTCCACCTCAGCGAACATTAAAGAGACTTTCATTCAACTTAACGTTCATTTTCGTCTCTTCCTTTAAGTCACATCATTTGTGGTGTTTTTTTTTTTTTTTTTTTTTTTCGTTTATAAATCGTTTACAAATAATTTTCCCTCTCCCCCCCCCTCCCCCCCCCCCCCCCCCCTTGCATAGCTTCCTTTTTTTTTTTTTTTTTTTTTTTTTTTTTTCCTTTTTCTTTTTCTTTATTTTCCCTTTCCCTACCTCCTTTTTCCCAAATATCTACCCTTCTATACAGCAATGTTTATCGAGTAATCTCCTCCACATATCTCCACGTGTCTTTAAATTCCTTCCACGCTGTCCATTTATCCCTCTCTTCTCCCCCCCGTTTCTCTTTCCTCCCCATTCATCTCTATATTTTCTAAAATTTGTATCTTACTCATTTGGAATATTAAATCCCTAATGCTGGGGCTTTCTGCCTCCCTCCATTTTTTTGGAATGAGGTTTTTTGCAACATTTAAAAAAATGGGTATCAATGAATTTTTATATTGTTTAACGGGAAGGTCCGTCCCGTGAAACAAGCATGTCCATGGATCGTCTGCTATTTCCGCCCCTATGACCTCCTTTATAAGCTGACGGACTTCCTTCCAATATTTCTTGATGGTGGGGCACTCCCACCAGATGTGGGCCGCGGTTCCTAGTTGTTTGCATCCACGCCAGCATTCTGATGACTGATCTATTACAAATCGGCTGGTTTTGTCTGGTGTCAAGTACCATCTTGCGAGGCATTTGTAATTTGTCTCTAACATCCTATTATCTATCACCGAGCTGTGTAATAATTTTAAAATTTTTTTCAGTTTCTGTGCACTACAACGTGTCCCTAATTCATTTTCCCATTTTTGGATGTAAGGCGGGTCCTCCAAGTCGTCACCCTCTGTTTGCATTTTATATATCCGCCCTATGTTTTTCCTTGAGTTTCCCTTTAGACAAAGTTTTTCTAATGGTCTATACTGCTCTTTGTCTCTTAATGGATGGGGGAGTTTTTCAGTAAAGTGACTAAGTTGGAGGAACCGCCAGACATCCAATTTCATTAAACCCGTGTCCTTATTTAGTGTTTGGTACGTTTTAATTTTACCTTGGTGTATTATGTCCTTCAGTTGTGCGTTTTCTTTTTTTAACCAATTTCCCCCCACTTCCTTTTTCCCAGGTGCGAAAAAATCGTTTTGCTTCAAATATATTAATGGGGAATTATATGTCCATTTTTTTTGTGCGTGAATCCGATCCCAAGTTTTTAGTGCTGTATATGTGATTTCGTGAGTCCCTGTCCCCATACGCCTAAACTGTGGAGGGTTCCAAATTATTCGTCCCAGCTGTGTGCCACTCATTTCTTTTTCTAAACTTACCCACCTTTTTTCATTCACCTCTTTTGCCCACTCTATCACTCGGGTGAGAATAATCGCGTTTTGGTATTTTTGAAAATCCGGTACCGCTAAGCCTCCTTGTTTCTTACTCCTACTTAGAACCTTAAAAGCTATTCTCGGTCTTTGGTTTTTCCAAATATACTTGGAGACGAGGCCTTTCAAAGTTTTTAAGTATATTTGTGGGAGTGATATAGGTAACATTTGTAATTTATAGAGAATTTTTGGGGCCAAAACCATCTTGGTGGCGTTAATCCTACTGATCCATGAAAGAGATATCATTGAAAGTTTTTTAATTTCGCTTTTAATTTCGTCTAATAGGGAAATAAAATTAGCGTTGTATATTGCTTTGACCGTGGGGGCCAGTTTGATTCCTAAGTACTTAATCTCCCTTTGCCAAGGGAAATGGAATTCTTTTGTTAATTTGGCTTCTTCCTGCTTACTAATATTGGCATTTAAGATTTCGGATTTGCTGGGGTTTATTTTCAAATTTGAAATCTCCCCATATTCCTTTAGTATTTTTAACAAACTCGGGATCGTTGTCCTTGGGTAAGTTATATAAAAGAGAACATCGTCCGCAAAAGCAGCGAGTTTGTGTTCTTCTGTCCCAACCTTGATCCCTTTAATATCCGGATTATTCCGGATAGCTGATAAGAGGGGTTCGAGTGTTAACACGAACAACAAGGGGGATAGCGGGCATCCCTGCCGGGTACCATTTTTCATTGTAAACTTTGCGGACAGGGTTCCGTTGACTTTAACAGATGCCTGGGGATCGTTATATAGCGCCCCAATCCACTTGATCATCCGGGGGCCTATTCCCATTGCCTCCAGAGTTCCGAACATGAGTCCCCAGTCTACCCTGTCAAATGCTTTTTCAGCATCCATTGACAGGAGTAGACCTGGGGACCCACCGTCTTCCAACGTTCGGAGCAAAAGGAGGGATCGCACCCCATTGTCCCTCCCCTCTCTCCCCGGGACAAATCCTACCTGATCCGGATGGACCAGGTCGATTATCTTCTCTTTCAACCTGGTCGCAAGTACTTTGGCGTATAGTTTGGTATCCGTATTTAGGAGCGCTATAGGTCTATAATTAGAACATAATGTGCTATCCTTACCCTCCTTCAGGATTAAAGTTATTGAGGCCTGCAATGCCTCCCCTCCCATTTTATATTCCGATCCAAGGCCGTTCATATATTGACACAGCCTTGGCACTAGAATGTTGCTAAATTTTTTAAGATAAAGGGAAGGGAAGCCATCAGGACCCGGGCTTTTACCTACTGCCGTTTCCTTCAAGGCTTTGTGTATTTCTGCTTCTGTAATGGGACTGTCCATAAAAATTCTTTCCTCTTCTGACAGGCAAGGTAAGTTGCTTTTTTCCAAGAACCCTTTGATTTTTTCTGGGCTCTTTTTATCTTGTGCTCCTTTCTGACCAACCGAATAGAGGGCCTCGTAGTAGTTTTTAAAGACTTCAGCTATCTCCCCTGTTTTGTACGTCATCTCCCCGCCTCCGTTTTGGATTTTTTCGATATAATTTGAGTCCCGCTGTTTTTTCAACTTTCCTGCTAGATATTTACTTATCTTATTATCCCAGCGATATCTCTCTCTTGCCCTGATATTAAATCTCCTATTTACTTCCTGTTCTCTCATGTCTTTTAGTTCGTCTCTCTTTTTAACTAGTAGGTGGAAGAGTTCCTGTTGTTGCGCATTTTGTTTCTTATGTTCTTGTTCTAATCTGTGGATCTCTTCGGTTACTCTCAACATTTTCCTTTTTTTTTTCCTTTTTTCCCCGGCGTCTATGGAAATGAGGACCCCCCTAATATACACTTTATGCGCTTCCCATAGGGTTGCGCAAGTGATTCCTTCGGTGTCGTTGACACTGAAGAAGAATTCGATTTCCTTTTGTATTTGTTCCAGTATTTTTCGGTCTTGTAGAAGACTTTCCTCAAATCTCCAACAGTACGGTTGTCTCTGTATTCCGGGTATCCCGATCTTCATAGACACCGGGGAATGGTCCGACAAAGTGGAAATCTCTATCTGTGTGGTCTTTATTTGGTCTAGCATTCTATGCTCCGTCAAAAAGTAATCAAGTCTGGAGTACGTCCCGTGCACAGGGGAGTAGAAGGTGTAGTCTCTTATTTTCTCGTGTTGTACCCTCCACACATCTAACAGTTGGCTTTGTTTCAACTTAGATTTTATCTTTCTTAATAAGCCCCTACCTGTCCCCTGTGCCCGGGACGTACAGTCCTTCTCTGGTTCCAAACAAAAGTTAAAATCTCCGGCCAGTATTACCTCCCCCTTCTTAAATTTTGTTAGTCTATTTAATATCTGTATTAAGTACTTTATAGGGTTTTTATTAGGACAGTAAACATTTGCCAGGGTTAAATACCTATCACCCAATTTCCCCTTTAGAAACAAATACCGTCCCTCTGGGTCCGTTATCCTTTCAGTTAACGTGAATCTAGTCTGATTCTCGAATCCTATTGCGACCCCCTTTGCTCTACTTATAGGCGAATCAGCATAGTACCACGTCTGGTAATTTTCAGCGTTCAGTTTGGTATTTGTTTCCAAAGATAAGTGGGTTTCCTGCAGGAATACCACGTCTGCTCTATACTCCTTTAATTCTTTAATTAATTTGAACCTCTTAGTCGGTGAATTTAATCCTTTTACATTGTACGTTATCAAATTAACCTCTGTCATCTGTATCTTTTAGGTAGAGTGCTTCCATATTTTACTAACTCCTGCGTCCTCCTTTTTTTTGCTTCTGCAAGGTGGATCTCCCCCCTCCCATCCTCCCTCCCCCCTCCCGGCCCCCCTCCCCGCCCTCCCTCCCAACCCTTCTCTATCCCCCCCTTATACCCCCTCCCTAACCCCCCCTTGCCCTCCCCCACTCCCCCCTGGTCCCTTCCCCTGGCCATCTCCCGGCCTTGGCTCTATAGGTGGACACCCAATTTTTGCCCAACCACTGAACCATATGTCCTAGGGTGTGGCTCCGACTGCGGCCGTCTGTTTCAGTCCCGCCCCTCTCTGCACCTAGGGAAAAGTGCAGAAAGGGGAGGGAGTGAGCTTTCGTCGAGTGCCCCTATCCCCTTACAGGCCTCTGCTCTATTTACCACTTAATTTTAGCTTCCTGGACCCCACCCTACCCGCCCTCCCCCACCTCACCCCCCATCGATCCCCCTCCACTCCTGTCATCCTCTAAAAATGTCTGGGACCGGGATATCTAATTTGTGACAAAAGTCTTCGAGTTCCTCTATGAATTTAAGTCTTATTGTCCTTCCGTCTCTTTGAACTAGTAGCGCTGCTGGAAAGCCCCAACTATACTTTATATTGGCCAATCTCAGTTGCTCTAATAAGGGTTTCAATTGCCTTCTCCGGGCCAAAGTTCCGGCAGAAAGGTCTGAAAAGACCTGTAGAACGGATCCGTCAAATTGCAGGGGAGGGCTACCTCTAAGTTTGCTCCAGATCTTTGCTTTATCTTCGAAAAGATGAAATTTAATAATTACATCACGTGAAATATCTTCACTAAGGCCTGGAGGTTTGCGCACCCTGTGTACACGATCTATCTTCAAATCGTCGTTTTCGCCTCTGTCCAATAACGGGTTAAAAATTTTTTTCATTTTGACTGTCAGATCTTCTCCCTGTTGTTCTGGGATTGCTCTAATCCTCAAGTTTTGACGACGGCTTTGATTTTCTTGTTCTTCCATTTTGTACAGTATGTCTCTGTGTTCTGTTTGCATTTTCTTCACTTGTACTTTTAATTCTGAGATTTCCTGCGCCTGTTTTTCTGTTAGTTCCTCTGTCTCTTCTACTCGCCTTAACAGGTGGCCCATATCCGTCCTTACATTTGATATTTCCATTTTTATTGAGTTTTCCAGCTTCGCAAACATTTCTGACATCTCATCCTTAGTGGGGATTTGGGCAATATTCCTCTGAACATCGATCCGACTGATGTTAGGATCCATCTCAGTATCCGTTTCCTCTCTGGAGATGGCACCCAGATCTTCTGTTAGTGACGTTGTTAATGTAGGTTCCTTCCTTTTTTCTTTTGCGCCCTGTTTTTTTTCTATTCCAGGACTTTTTAAACTGGCTTCTTTTAGATATTTTTGGATCGTGCTTGAATTTAAACTTTCTTTTGGGTTTTTAGGTTCATTAGTTTTTTGTGTCCTTCCCTTCATTTTCCCCTCTGTGAGCTTTTTTCTCCCCAGGGTGATCCTTCTTTCTTTCTTTACTACTTTCCTCTTTCACCTCTTCTTGTCCAATTTTTATGTTTTTGGAAAAATAGAACCCTTTTATGGGGGATAACCTTTATAAGCTGCGTAATGGTTTGATCCCCTCGTGGGTTTAAGAAATCGCTCTGGCTCTTACTCTCCGCGCAAACCCCCTCACCCTTAGGGTATCTATAGGTGATATACACAGATGGTCTAATCAGTACTGAGTCCTCTCAGCGGGACTTCCAGCGATGATCGTACACTAATTTGATTGATACGTTCTTCCTTTACAAGCCTCTCCCGCCTCTTCCCCAACAGAGCAGGGTGATTCACTCAATGCGGGGGTGTGGGGGGTGCTGCGACCTGCTCGGTAAATGAAGTAGACACTTCCGGGCTCTGTATAAGCACTTTTCCTCTCTTCCGCCTTTCCCTTTCTTTTCCCCTTACACCGGTCTGAACCTTGGAGTTGTTCTCCAAGACCGTGCAGTGGAAGTTAACAGGCTGTCAGGTCCAGAAAGCAAGGAGAGGGACCCAAAAAAAAAAAAAAAAAAAAAAGCAATTTACACCCCAATAAGTGGATCGCCGTCCGCTATACCCTGCTTATAGACTCAGAGGAGACCCCGTAAATCCTTATCTGTTTCTCTTAATTAAGTCCTCTTAGTATTGTCCATTGATTATGTAACCCCCCCTCTCAGCCCCAGAACAGTAAATAAGATGAGCCTCTGAATTAGGAATGGGGTACGCACTGTAGTACTGGTGAAGACATTTCCGACCGTCCTTATCAGTGCTCTTGTACACAATGTTGCTTTTTTACCGTGCTCTCATGAGATTTCCTTACCAAAATATTCAGTATGTTAACCGAGGCCTATACAGAACCCCTCTTTCTTTCTTTTTTTTTTCTCTTCAACTGTGAGTCAAAGTTTACCAGACACTTCAAAAAATACACAGGAATTCCATGAATAGCATGATGTTCTTACTACAGCTGATTTATCTACTGTGATTAAGACCAGGCCTGTTTGTTTCTACTTAACTGAAGTCTTTATATGCCTATTAAAGGTAGCAAAGAAACCTTGTCTCGCCTTTTCTTTTTTTTTCACACAGTCCTGTAGTTATAATGTCTGTTAATGTCTGTTACCTCTGAAGACTCTGCGACCCCCCCTCAATTAGAGGTCGGTAATTAAAATGCCTTTCCTGTTTAAAGGAAAAAAAAAAAAAAAAGAGAAAAACTCCCTTTCCTCCTTCTCCAGCAGTATTTAAAAATACATTTCTACAGAGTGTTGCAAGGTACCGAGCTCACATGGGTTTTCTTATCCAGAGTAAATAGAAAGTCTCTTAGACCTTTAATGTCCCTTTTGTCCCCTCTTTTTTTTTCCTGTCTTTGTTCTATGGGGACAACTGAATAGATGACCAGTATGACACAGATGAGTTAAGAACCGCAGACATATCAATAGGAACACAGGAGATCCATAGATGGCTTTCTGTTTCTATTACAGCAGAACTATCTATTGAGTTTTCATTGAAAAAGTGCCCCTCAAACCTTCCAGGTCCTTTGGAACTTTACCATCCTGTTGTACCAAACTGTAACATTGTAACACAGTCCATAATTAGTTTACCTGAGATAAGGGGTGGGGGGGGGAATACCTTCCTCTGTCTCTCAGGTTACCAGATTTTTCCATTCATTCCTGCCGTTATACGGCGCTCAGGACACCTCTGCTCTCTCCCTCACTGTTCCTCACATCTCGCTGACGTTCAGATGTAACTCACGTGGGAGAGAGAAAAAACAGACCACATTTAACTGAGAAGATGAGATAAGGAATAGAACGCGGGGGGGGGGGGATAAGGAGTGAAGCGAGGGGGGAGAGGGGGGGCGATAACACAGGCGGCTTCAGATGTGACAGACGCTCAGACCGCGTCTAGCTCCATTCACTCACCGCCTTCCCCGCCTGGTTCATCTGCCGCTCTTCCAAGTGTGGAACTGCTGAGTTGCTGACACATCAGCCTGCAAGGTCAGGGGATAGAGAGCGCGTCCCTCGGAGCCTAGCGTACTCTCACCACGCTTCGCTCCAGCTGATAACCCGGGACCTCCGCCATCTCTCTCCTCTCTCAGACGCCGCCGTCAGGCCCCTCCCCTACGTCCTACGTCTCCATCCTCCCTCCCTTCTCTGAGTGATTTGAATGTACAGTCAGGTCATTCCGTATCTGACCCATTTACAGATAGAAAATGGACGACACATATTGGGGGTGGGGAGTATCATATTGTAGACACTCTATTTCTACACATTCCAGGTTTAGGTGGAAATATCTCAATGTAAATTAGGTGGGGCTCCTCCCTCCATAACTGTCATGGCCTCTGTAATGCTATTGGTGTTCCTCATCATACCATCCAATAGGATTCTCAGATCCCCAATACCTTCTGATTGTGTCCATGCCGTGTCCCTGGAGAGGAGATCATTGTCCAGGGAGTAATGTGGGGGGACGGGAGCCTCCACCTCTCCACCTTCCATCCAATAGGATTCTCAGATCAATGTTTTTTGATGTATGAAGGAAGCGGCAGTAGTTACAACCCCCACAGGTGAATATTCCGGCCCGTTTACATGGATCCTTACGCCCATCTGCTTTGAAGTCACTGGAAGTCAGCTGGTCACGCAGGGATCTAGCTCGTCTAAAAGTAAAAGAGGGGAAGTCTGGCATGAAAGGACCCAAAAACATTGTACTACCGAATGGTGAACGGTATAAACCCCGACACTATGCCAATTGCCAAACGCCCGGGGTGGTGTATCTCCTCCTCTGTGAATGCGCATGCTTTTATGTGGGCAAGACGATACAAGAGTTCTGGTGAAGGGCCTGTGGTCACATTGCTTCAATGAAGATGTGGAATCCAAGCTTACCCCTTGGTAGACACGTTACCAACATACACAATGGAATCTGTCCCAGAGTCTCCTTCCTGATCCTCCACCGTATACATCCAGGTATACGGGGAGGCGACTGGAACAAGACTCTGTTACAGCACCAACAAAGGTGGATCTTCCACCTCAATGCTACTCAACCACCTGGACTTACTGGTTCTGTCTCTTTCAGACCCTTCCTGGAGGGGGTCACCTCGGGGAGATCTGAATGGGAGCCATATGATCCCCCTTGAATAATAACAATAATAAGCTTCGTCTCCTATCAGGTTTTTTACAACCAAAAGGAATAAAATAATCTTGACCAATTTTGTGGACCTTTATTGATTAGTGTTACTATTCTGACCTGTCTCCCTAGGATCAGGGTTTCTTTACTTCTGGGAAAACATGTTCTTTATTGATGGTTAATGTCTGATAGAAATGTATTACTTACATGAATGCATGTGGGGTTTTCTCATAACATCTACTTATATCTTTTGGATGTTTTACAAAATCATAATGATGTCATCATTTTTTCTATTGCTGACCCCTTAGGTTATTTGGGGTGTTCTTTATCAAAGCCTTCTCATTTCTGTATATGGGATTCTGGAAGTACTGATGTCCTTCCTGTCCCTTTATACCTGATCTCCTCTAGGTTCCGGTCGGGCAGTGCTGTGTGCGTCTTGGCACATGCCCAATTTGTCTCTCACTCGGAGCACGGAGGCCGCTCACGCCCCTAGTGAAGTGTTCGGACTCTATTTACAGTGGTATGGCAGCCGGGCAGTGTGCGGTTTCCGTGGCTACGTGCGTGCACTGCGGGAGGATGACGCGGGACGGCATCACCCCTACGTCACATCGGACGCTAATGCGCCAGCTCTAATGACTTTTACCACGTCACATCCGGCGGCATCCTATACCGGACAGCTCTCTCCTCCTCCATCTTCCAGAGATGGTTTGGTGGAGGCGCCGTTCGCACGCCATCGTCTCTGGGGGGGCGTCCTGGTGGCCCCTCCCCCTCTTACATCCACTGTGAGGATTGGCCACTTAGTCCCCACCCACACATATAAAGCATGGTGCCAGCCCACAAACGCTCTCATGCTGCGTGTATGAAGCACCTAGGATCACTCCAAGCATCAGCCACATCTCAGGTAACTCCTCTGCCCCCACTTATACAATCCTGTCTTTGTATTACTCCTTTAGAGGGACACCTAAGATTTTCATATGAGGTGATTTGATCGCTCACCTCCTGTTTTTTGTATCTCCCCCCTCTCTATCTCACTATAGGTATTTTGCTCCTTGGTAATATCCAGGATCTTTCCTGTATTTTGTGGCGGCTCCACCTGGAATGGGTCCCTGGGAGTTTCCGGTATCCATGTGAGTGGCTGGGCAGGTAATTGCCATGCTTTTCTTTCTATGTGTGTCTCTATATATACACCGATATATACATATATATCTGTATATTCATATATGGAGATCTAGACCTGGCCCAATGTTAGGTAGATGTCTCCATACATTTGGTTTATACATTGGACTAGCTGCCTCTCTCTCTCTTATCCCCACAGCGATTATTGTCACTTCAACACATACTAAGGGAAAACCAGAGGGTTCCCCAGGACCCCCTTTGTGAGGGACCCCCCTTTGGGCATTGACACACCTTGAGTTGTAGCCCCGCCTTTTTGGACCGGAACTTGGGTGGACTTCTGGCCATAGTTTGACTTTAGCGTTTTTTAATCGGATACAAAATACTTGGAATGTTTATACAATGTATATGGTTAGTATATGTACAATTGTGAAATGTAAATGCTTGTTATCATGATGTTGCCATGCATATATACCCTTACACATCGCCCTTTACTAATTATAGACGTATTCACGTCCTGTTGTAACCTCCTACCCCTGAAGAAGAGAACCAATATCAGAGACTTGAAACGCGTTGGGTATCTCTGTTTTCTTCATAATTTTTCCAACAGATGAATGGTGATTGTCAACTGTTGCTATTTAATTGTATATATTTGTAGCTTCATCCAGTATATATTTTATGTATTGTACATCACCCATTTTAACTTTGACCAATTAAAATGTAACCCTTTGTATCTCCTTGTGACCTCATAGTTGTTCACTGCCCCTTGGAAGTCCCATTTAGAGGAAATTTGTTGCTTTATTTAACACTTCGGTGTTCAGTCTTATGCTGCAGCCAGCACCGTGCAGATGAGGCGACATCGATCGCAGGCCAGAGGTAACGATCAGCTCAGTAATCTATACACATAGATTTTTTTCTGCAGTAATTCTCTCCAATATTTGATGGATTTGCATTCTTTACATTTTGCACTCTATCTTGTGTGTTATATATTAATTAGTATATTGTCTTGTAGATCTGTGGGGTGCGGCTTGTTCCTCTTTCTCCTGTGTTTGGAACATTAAATCTGCACGTTGTCAACTTCAATCCAACAACAAGGTGTGTTTTCATTGGACCAATCTTTTCTCCATAGTAGATGACACCATTCCATCTTGGAACCATTTTTGTATTTATAAATGGATTTTCCTTCTGATGTTTTTCTTTCATCCCTCATGTTTTTTACTATAGACTGTTGGAGGGTGTGCCCGGGTCACTGCCCGCTCACCAATACTCCCCTCCCCCTCCTTTCTTGGTTGGAGGTTGGACGCTCTCTGTGTGTGATCTTTTTTGGCTTGGGCCCATCATTTCTGACCTCCCGGCTTTTCCATCTCGGCTGATCCAGGGCAGCGGAATACTTCTCCCCGTTTTAACCGGATGCATTTTTCCTGATATCCCAAGAAAGATGGTTAGATCTCATGTTGTTATTCTATTATATGTTCAATATGTAATGCTTATTCATATATTCTGTATGATAATTAATTATCATGTTTGTTTTTGCGTTTTATTAATTTACAGACAACCAATGAACCACTAGACCCTGAAGAAGAGATTTAATCGCTACAAACCTCAAAACGCGTTGGGTATCGTCTGAACCAGTTAACTACTGGCCAGTCTCCAGTGGTTGTCTGTATACATACACACACATGTTTCTTGATATTGTACTTTGTATGTTTGTATAATAGATATATGAATCCTATTGTGACTTCCCATAAGTCACCAATTCATATTAAACTTTTCTAAAAAAATATCAATAAATTTTATTACATTTATTTGTCAAGGAATTTCTGTCTTTAAACGTCCCACAGAGGAACCTTCTTGTTTTTATATCACTGTGCAGCTAAACACGGCCTTGTTGTAGTACCCCCCTCCCCCGAACGAAGCCTTAGATCTTGTTGTAGTACCCCCCTCCCCCGCCGAACAAGGCCTTAGATCTTGTTGTAGTACCCCCCTCCCCCGAACGAGGCCTTAGATCTTGTTGTAGTACCCCCCTAAAACGAGGCCTTAGATCTTGTTGTAGTACCCCCCTCCCCCGAACGAAGCCTTAGATCTTGTTGTAGTACCCCCCTAAAACGAGGCCTTAGATCTTGTTGTAGTACCCCCCCGAAGGAGGCCTTAGATCTTGTAGTAGTACCCCCTCCCCCGCCGAACGAGGCCTTAGATCTTGTTGTAGTACCCCCCCCCCCCAAAACAAGGCCTTAGATCTTGTTGTAGTACCCCCCGAACGAGGCCTTAGATCTTGTTTAGAAGTTCGGTTGGGAGGGGGGGTAAAAATGCATGGTTGAGCTGCAATAGGCAGAGGATGGGGGTGTTTACATGCGGTGGCCGGGATGTTTTGCCCCCACAGCAAAGTTGCCCCAACTTGTAGCGATGCCGAACATTATACATTTAAGTCAATGGGGAAGCGCCGCAAACGCCCCACAACTGTGTACAATGCGTGTGATTGCGGTGCATTTGTCAGCAAAATGGGGAGAAAACAGGAGGTGAGGAGACGTCACATCACTTCCTCACCGTCTGTTAGTGTCCTCTGGAGAGCAATCCACACATGGATCGCACTTCAGAGGGAAGGGAGATTAAGACGCATCAATTTGAATACAGCTTCTGTTTTCTGTCAGTTTATGTGCAGGTACTATTTTCAATACATTGAGACCTTTGGTTCAACTACCATGTCCCCCTGTTCCCATTTTAGCATCGTCCCCAAACAGTGTGTTAACAAAGTACTATAATTATCATGTGATTAAATGGTGTAAAACCATCCTATCAGTGATGCAAATATGTGTAAAGATATATGAGCATATAAATAAAAATGCAAATACAAATAAATACCACTAGGACTGAAAGTAATGCTAAATGATGCTAAAATGGGAACAGGGGGACATGGTAGTTGAACCAAAGGTCTCAATGTATTGAAAATAGTACCTGCACATAAACTGACAGAAAACAGAAGCTGTATTCAAATTGATGACAATATACCAAATTGTGAAAGCAATCCAGCTTTGTGGAGGGGAACGGTCACAGAGAGGGATTAGCTAAAACTGCCAGAATACAAAGTAAACTCATAGCATAAACTCTGGAAGTACAGCCAAACGATCTAACCTAACCACACATAACAAGGGCATCTCATGCAATATGGGCGCATGATAAGAAAGGGAAAAAGGGCAGGGGATCCCATAACAAAGATGGTGCCACACACACTTCAGGTCACCGGACCCAAAATGGCGGCACAGACACTTCCGGTACGGCGGTAGCACTGTGTATATGGACGGACAGGGAAGACACCCTATTAAGGGGCAGCGAATTTTAGGATTGGGGCTATATAAACCACATTACCCACACACCCAGCAGCTTCCTGATGACGCAATAACCTTTGCGAAACGCGTAGAGGCTGCTGGGTAATCGTACGCGCTTGCATCACTTCCGGGAGAGGGACCTCAGACCAGGAAGGGAAGTCAGGACACAATTTTAAAACACAAGGCTGGATATGCTTGGTGCCAGCTGCGGCACCTGGACCATGTGAGTCTTTTTAAACTATTTCTTTTAATAAACACCCTTTGATCAACATACTTCACTATTGGAAGCCCCCTGTCTATTATTTCATTTTTGGGGACACCTGCTGTGGAGTCCGTTTGCAAAACACCCACACAATACCTGACCAGGAGGTGAGAGAAAGAGGGAGGCCACTGATGGGATTGGTTATCCTAAAGTAACCGCAGGCCTTACACTTACCAAGCTCTGGTAAGTGATCCATTCCATAGGTGGTGACGGTCACTAAGCAAGAAATCTGCACAAGTTATATATTTTTATCAAGCACAAGCGGTGTTGGCACGGACTCTTTATACAGTTTCTAGCTCTGTTTTTTGTGTTTGTTTATATTATACTGCATGATATTGGAAAATTGAATAATTGTTTTCTATATGGTTAAACTGATGGTACTATGGTATTGATTACGCTATTAGAAAACCTAGACCACATGTAATAGATATTTGCTATAGATGCCCCGTTGTATTATTATTTTTGGGGGAGTGAAGATGGGCTACTGATGGAACATATCTGTTTTTTAAAAAAGAGCACCAAACCCTGTAACCAGCACATATTAAGCCCAAACACTACAGGATAGCAACCCATGATATCCGCATGCACTAAGCACTTTAAATAGCCCTAACAAGGCATAAAATCAACACTAGGCACCTGACACATTTTTGTATTTTGTTTCCTTATTTGAACAAGGTATTAATACACTATAGGTTAGCACCTGCACATTTGAGATTGAAGGTCTGTGGGGACACCACAGCACAGCATACACTAGTGGGGGAAACCCACATGTGTTTTGAATACTAATTAGCGCGGTTTCCACTTCAACCCTTTCTTTATTCTGAATAGCCACCTATGGGTGGTTATATTGCACGAAACTGCAGCTCACTAAAATATTTTACTTTATTTACTCCCAGTTTTATTTTTATTTTTGGAACACACTAACCAGCGCCAGTACCACACGTTCTTATTGTATCCTGTATGAATCCGGCAGCGAAAGTTCAAAAGCCACGGGGTTGATTTTCCGTTTAATTTTGAAAGGGCCGATAAATTTAGGTCCTAATTTCCGTGTGGGGATAGCTAACTTGAGGTTAACTGAGGATAACCACACTTCGTCTCCTATTTCAAAATCCGGGTTCTCCTTTCTTCCCCGATTAAAGTATCTTTCATACCCCTCCTGAGCTTTTTGCATGGCTTCTTGTATTTTTTGGAAGTTTTGTTGAAGGGACCGTACTCGGTCTTGGACAGCCGGAACGGCAATTTCAGGAAGGAACCCTGGTAGGAAGGAAGGATGGAATCCATAGTTGGCCCAAAAGGGCGTTTGATTGGTGGCGGTATGGACCGCGTTGTTATAAGCAAATTCTGCAAATGGTAGAAGACTGGACCATTCGTCCTGGGAATCTGAGCAAAAACAACGAAGATACTGCTCCAATGACTGATTTGTCCTCTCTGTTTGACCGTTACTTTGAGGATGATAGGCCGAAGAGAGGCATATTTTAATCTCCAGGGTCTTGCATAACTCCCGCCAGAACTTAGAGGTGAACTGAGGACCTCTATCCGAGGTAATAGTTGCAGGTAAGCCGTGGAGTCGGACAATCTCTTTGAGGAAGATATCGGCTGTAGCAGAAGCAGACGGGGTGCCGGTAATTGGAAGGAAATGTGCCATTTTTGACAGTCGGTCTACTACGACCATTATTGTGGTGAACCCCTCTGAGGAAGGTAGTTCCACGATAAAGTCCTTTGCTATCTCCGCCCATGGACGCTCAGGGATGGACAAGGGTCTCAGCAGGCCCCAGGCTTTAGAGTTGGTCCCCTTGTTCCGTTGACAAACCACACAAGACGACACATAATCCCGACAGTCTTGTCTCCACCCAGGCCACCAAAAGGAACGAGAAACTAGTTCCGTTGTTTTACGAACCCCAAAATGTCCTGCAAGTTTAAGATCATGTAGGGTTTTGAGTGTCAAGGGTCTTACTTCGGTGGGAACAAATACCTTTCCCTGGAACCAGTGTAGTCCGTCATGAATCTCCATTGGGGGAGTTCCTTGATTGGGAAGTTGCCCGGATGCTGCCTTAATAGCGGGAATCAGATCAGGTTGCAATATGAGAGAAAGAAAATTCTGTGGTGGAAGAATGGTACTGGGTTCAGTTTCCTGGGGTGTTTCGTGGAACATCCTGGAGAGAGCGTCTGCCTTCCCATTTTTCGAGCCGGGTCTGTACGAGATATGGAAATTAAACCTAGCAAAGAAAAGAGCCCATCGGGCCTGCCTAGGCTTTAGGCGTTTGGCTGTCCTGAGGTATTCCAAATTTCGGTGGTCGGTCCAAATCATAATTGGATGAGAAGCCCCCTCCAGGAGGTATCTCCACTCTTCCAAGGCAAACTTGATGGCCAGTAATTCTCTATCTCCCACATCGTAATTCCTTTCTGGAGGACTTAACTTCCGAGATGCGAAAGCCACAGGATGTAGGAGAGCCTTGGGACCAAGTTTTTGGGACAGGATAGCTCCCGTCGCCATCTCTGATGCGTCCACCTCCAGCACAAAGGGTAAGGCTGGATTTGCATGCATCAGGATGGGAGCTGACGAAAACAGCTTCTTTAACGTGTCGAAGGCCCCTTGAGCCTCCGGGGACCAATGGAACTGGGTGCCTTGATGAGTCAATTTGGTGATGGGTGCCACTATGGAGGAAAAGCCAACAATGAATCTTCGGTAGAAATTTGCGAAACCGATGAATCGTTGTACCCCTTTCTTGTTTACCGGAGCGGGCCACTCCAGTATGGCTTTAACTTTTTGTGGGTCCATGGAGACCCCACTTGTAGAAATGATGAACCCCAAGAACTGCACTGTAGTTTTCTCGAATTCGCACTTCTCAGCATTGAGGTACAAACTGTGACTCCGAAGAATGGAAAGAACTTGTTTTACGTGCACTTGGTGAAGTTTCGGGGTGTCTGAGAAGATAAGGATGTCGTCCAGATACACGACAAGAAAGTCATCGAGATGTTTGCGAAAAATATCATTGACCAGGTGCTGGAAAGTTGCTGGTGCGTTACAGAGCCCAAAGGGCATTACCAAGTATTCGTAGTGCCCGAATCTGGATCTAAAAGCAGTTTTCCATTCGTCTCCTGCCCTAATTCGGATAAGATTATAGGCCCCACGTAGATCCAACTTGGAGAAGATTCGAGCAGATCTGAAACGCTGGAAAAGTTCTGGAATCAGTGGCAGGGGATACCGGTTCTTAATTGTGATCTTATTTAATTCCCTGTAGTCGATGCAAGGCCTCAGGGAGCCATCCCTCTTTCCTACGAAAAAGATGCCAGCTCCAGCTGGTGACGAGGAAGGGCGAATGAACCCCTTTTCCAGATTCTCATCAATATAGGCCTTGAGGACCTTTAATTCCACTTCGGACAGAGGAAAGATACGGCCAAAAGGGATCGCTGATCCAGGGAGGAGGTTGATGGGACAATCATATGCCCGATGGGGCGGCAGACAGTTCGCTTGTTGTTTATCGAACACATCTCGGAATTCTAGGTAAACTGGGGGTACATGAAGAAGGCTCTCGGGAACAGAAGAAATGGTGGAGCAGGAAACGGAGGCCTGAATGAAGCAATGCTGGGTGCAGTGAGGAGATGAGAAGGAGACTTCTTTCCTTCCCCAGTTAATCTGTGGTTCATGGATTTGTAGCCATGGAAGTCCCAAGATGATGGGGAACATAGGAGATGGGATGATGTCGAACTGAATGAGTTCCTGATGGCCAGAGTCAGTGGTGACCCGGATGGGTTGGGTTTCATGGGTGATAAGTCCTGAACGAGGAAGAGAACCATCAGCCAAGTGTACCTGCAAGTTTTGTTTCTTCAAGACCAGAGGTAAGTGCAATTTGGAAGCTAATGTGGCGTCAAGGAAGCAGCTGCAGGCACCGGAATCAATGATTGCTGATAGTCGGATCTCCTCTCCCGATAGCTGTAAGGAGACAAAGAGGGCGACATAAGTCTGGGAGAACCCAGAAGACTGATAGTTCATAAGACATTGACGGTAGGACTTACTCGGTCTTACAGGACAGGTACTGAGAAAATGTCCAGAAGCCCCACAGTACAGGCAGAGATTCGCCCGTCGCCTACGGAGCCGTTCTTCAGCCGTGAGAGGGGCCCGGACCAACCCCAACTGCATAGGCTCCGTTTCCTGGTTGGCCACGGCTGAAGCCGCAGTGGCGGGTGGAGGCAAGGTAGGTCTGGTGAAAGTCCAGTTAGAGCGGGGGGACTGAAAGCGTTCGGAACGCCTCTCCCGCATGCGCCGGTCCAATTTGGTGGCAGCTTGAATCAGGTCCTCCAGCGTGTCAGGAGTCTCAGATCTTGCCAATTCATCTTTTAAGACTTCGGATAACCCCTGACGATACTGGTATTTGAGGGCCGGTTCGTTCCAACCGGTATCAGCTGACCATTTTCGAAACTCTACGGTGTAGTCCTCCACCGGTCTGCGACCCTGAAGTAAGTTATGTAAAGTAGCTTCAGCTGTGGCTCCACGTTGCGGATCATCATAAAGTTGTGCCATACTTTCAAAAAAGGTCTCTACCGCATTCAATGCTGGGTTCCTCTGCTCCATCAGACTATGGGCCCATGCCTGGGGTTCCTCAGCCAGGAGTGAAATAATGAAGCCCACCTTTACTACTTCGGAAGAAAAAGTCCTGGGTTGGAGGGCCAAGTAGAGGGAGCAAGCATTCTTAAAGGCCCGGAACTTCTTACGGTCACCCATGAAGCGTTCAGGGGTAGGGACCCTGGGTTCAGGTGAAGCCATAATTACAGTAGGGTTAGCTGATCCAGGAGGAGCGGAGATTCCGCTGGAAGCTGAGGGGGCTGCCAAGGTAGGTGCGGCTAACCCAGAAAGATGCTGCAGGCGACTGTCCACTTGAGTGTACCCCTCTTGCAGTTTTTGTACGGCTTCAGTTAAAGCTGAGACTTGTTGGCACAAAGCCTCAAGGGGTGAACGCACTCTGTCGGCCTCAGACATGGCTGGCTTGTACTATCAGGAGAGTACTTACCGAGGCCGAAGTGCCGAGAGTGGTTCACCCTTGCAACTGAGCGCAGTCCGCCCCCTGGAGGTGAGACAGGGGGTGAATGGCACAAAGAGGCACAGGCTACCCAACCAGAGGATGAGGACTGAAGTAGGAGCCAAGTGCTGGGATCAGGAATACGTTGAGAAGTTCCAGAATACAGGTGCAGGTACGGGTCTGTAGACAGGTAAATCCGGGTCACTAGCAGGGGTTCAGGGCAGGAGACAGCAGACAAATCCAGGTCACAAGCAGAGGTTCAAGGGGGCCAGAGGCAACAAGCGGGTAAGTCCAGTAAACAGTCCAGAGGTCAAGGGCAGGAGAAGGCGGCAAGGTCAAAGGGCAAATCTGAGGTCAAAACAGGCAATCAGGCAATCAGGATACCGGAAACAGGAACAGAGCTTAAGCAGGAAGCTGAAGACAAGCCAGCGCTGGACTGATCTGAACCACTTCCTTAAATAGGCCATGTAAGTGGTCATGTGACGCTGTCACGCACTGGGACACTCAAGCGTGCGCTAGTGCGCATGCGCGTGCGTCGGAGCGCCGAGCCGCGAATGCGCATGCGCCGGAGCGCCGTCCCGTCGCGCATGCGCATAGGCACCCGGCGCACCGCGTTAAACTGACTGTTTCCCTGACAATATGCATGCACACATATACACATCCGATGGGGCATGGCAATCCAATTCCATTTTAAATATTCAAAATCTCCAACACAGTGTGTGTGTGAGAAATGGCCTTTTAACCTAGATGAACATTTTTAAGGGGAACAGATAATGAATGAATGGGCTATGTCAATGTTAAAGAATGCAGATTAGGGCATACTACAGCTGTTCACAGCTTGGGGTGATCTGCTGTCACTCTGAAAGACAGGGGCAGATCAAAGCAAATTGCTCAGCCATTCAGTGTGTGATATAAGATGGCGTTCAGTCTAGAAGAGATGTCAGAGAAGAGTCTGTAATTATGAAGGCATAGGTCTAGGAGAAGATAATCCTTGTCATATGAACTCTGTTGGATTTTTTATCATCTGCAAGAAAGTTCTGTTTTAGAAGTCAATAAATTGCTTCTCTCTAGAGAATTGGGTTTGCTGCGGACAATACTTTTAATAACTACATACCATCTACGAATTATAATATTGGATCACTACATTGGTGCCGTGACAAGAGACCAGAAGAGCATTTTCAACAGAAGTCTGATGGAGACCCAAGACCTGTGCTGTGACTCTAACGTCTGGTTGTGACATAAGAGAGTCTGATCTACAAAATCAAACAAGCTTGGAACCCCAGAATTATTCTCTGGAGACTGGAAACGAAGAAAAGGACTGTATCGTATACCAGAAGACCTGAGCTGGAAGCTGAAGGAGTAATTAATGCGGTGAGTAAAATATTTCTCTTTTTTTAAATTATTAATAATATAGTCAAAATGATTACTCAGTGTGAAGCTAGTGTCAGTTCTGATAAAGTTAACAGATGGGTGTTAAAATGTATTAAGCGTCATGGCGGTCCTTATGAAGTTCCAGAAAAATATAAGCAGACATGGACTATGATGAATGGATTTTTAGAGAAAACTGTTTTTGAGAGCAAAATTTCAGAAAGTAAAAGAAAAGGTTGTATTGTACAGGGCTTGTTATCTTGCTGTTTAACAATGGAAAGTTCTTTGAAGGATAAGGTTGAGGAAATTACCCAGTTACAGAGTGCAGTTGATAATAGCAACAAGGTTTGTCAGAGGTTACAAAACCAATCAGAATCTGAGACTGTAAATTTAAAATTGCATGCAATTACCATTGGGGAAGCTCTGCTTGAGAAGTCTAAACGTTGTGATGAATTATCAGAGGAAAATGAGAGATTGAAATTAAGAATTATGGAATTAGAGAAGAGATCTCAGGAATGCAGATATGCATCGAATCGTGGATTCAGCAATCTGCAGCAAAATACAAATACAAACATTCTATCAAATGAAACAGAACCTCATATTAAATCTGATAATTCATTGCCAGCCGCACCGCACTTCAAAGAATTTTTAAGGACCTTGCTAATTAGTTTTGTTGGAGAGTTTTTGTCTTTCAGATATTGGAGATACTGCATGTGAATAGCATGTGAACTGCAAGCTGAAATTACTGGCTAGTGGGGGAGAAACGCTGAATAAACAATATCATGGACTCTCTCAATATTCATCAAGCAATTATTTTTGACTTTTTTCACTTGGACAATGGACTTTTCCCTATATTTTTATTTTTTTATTTTTCACCCTTTCCCATTTTTTTTTTTTTTTTTATTATGTTTTATTTCTTGAACTTTATCTTAAAACCAGAGCGAAACATTTAAACCTAAAATAATTTTCATGTTACATTACATGTTGCATATTACATATTGCATATTGATCAATATATTTGACATCTAAGGTGAGATGCTGCACAATGGCTTGGCATAGAATAAATTATAGTATGTTGGGTGGTTTTCCTAAATTTATAAGAGGGGTGAGTGAAATTCATCACTCCAGTCATGATTTGAAACTTTGTTGAATCAGTCATTGATAATATGCTAAAGGCTATGACATATATGGATGAAAAAGACCTAGCTTTACTGGCAAGATTTTCCACTGCTGCTTTGTCTGGATAGAAGATCTGATAAACGCTGATGCCAAGCTGATTCTATCTGAAAGTGGGGGATTATATATGGATTATATGGATATATGGATTATAGATTGGTATATAGATTGGTATACCATTCAGGTGGAATTATGGACTGAATAATTCAAGTAACTGCTCTATTGTGGAGGCAATGAGGAGTCGGCCTACAGCAAATTACAAATTACAGTAATAGCAGTTTTCTTCTGCCGTATCCAAACCTTTTGAACTTGAAAGTGAGAGCTGGTACATGGATGGTTCTCCTTACTATAAAGATGGAAGTAGAATTTCGGGATTTGCTGGTGTTTGCGCAAAAGCATCTTTAAAAAAAATGAAAACCCTGAGCCTGGAGATGAGAATCCTGGATTTATGTGGATTGGAGATCCCAGCACACCAAGTCTACTTTCAATGAGAGATGTGATGAAGTCAGATCAAAGAATGGACTGTGGCATCCGCTCGTTTTTGTGCAATATTCAAGATCTTGATGTGATATAATAAGGCCCAACAGCTATATGGGCCAAGGATGTTTACCAAATCCTTTTCCAGTCATGGTCTAAAGCTATATTATCTAATGACTTTTTCATGGGGATATTTTAGAGGCTGGTGAAGAGAGATGTAACCAGTTTCAACTTTATATTTCATATGAGCCATTGTAAAGCATCCAATACCTCAAATCGGTAATGCTATGTTTGTTGCTTGATTTATGGGTCAGTTCTAGTAGTTAGAACGACCCAAGTGGGGGTATATGTTGTAATGTGTTGGCCGATTTATGTGGGATTTTATGTATTATATATATGTATTGGATTTATATATTCCACACACAGTATTAGAGTAACCAGGCCAGATATCAGTTGACAATGTTATCTGTTACCCTTTGATGTGTAAATCTTATGCAAGTTGTGTGTGTGAGGAATGGCCTTTTAACCTAGATGAACATTTCAAAGGTAGTATTTACTGATTGTAATTAGAATTGAGGGGGGTATTCATGGTAAACATTTGGTTGACCCCCCCCCCCAGTGTCAGACCAGTATTTGAGAAGACAGTCAGGCTGACATGCAGTCTAAAAAAAAGATGATCTGAGAGAAGGGTCTGAAGGCACAAGTCTAGGGAAGATATTCCTTGTCATATGAACTCTGTTGGATTTTTTATCATCTGTAAGACTGTTCTGTTTTAGAAGTCAATAAAGTGCTTCTCTCTGGGAGAATCGGGTTTTGCTGCGGAAGTACTTTTTAATAACTACATACCATCTAGGAACTATATATTAGATCACTACAAATGCAGGCTCCTGGGGAGATCAGATATAGTGACTGCAGGCTCCTGGGGTGAGCAAATATAGTGAAAGCAGGCTTCTGGGGTGAGAAGATATAGGGACTAAACCACCAGTGAGAGGTGTATGAGAAGAGCAGGAAGCTGACAGCCGGAGTCCATGAGGTGTGGGGGGGGGGGGGGTGCAGGACATGTTTGTGAGAAGGTGCTGTGTGCTGTTTGCTGCTGAGACATGGCTGAGCTGTGGTGACCTTTTCTTTGGACCCCTGGAGCAGGTGGGGACTTTTAACCCTGTTATGGGACAAGGGTAATGCTGGCGGTGAGCCAAAGTTTTATTTCTACCAGAGGTAGATGGACCGTTTTGATTATTTTTAATGATGTAATACATTTTTTTCTTTTACTTTTTGAGAAATAATTTTTCTTTATCCAAACATGGCTGCCTGGTGATCCGGACTCCATATGATCACTGTATTCACTGAAGTATGCTATAAGTAAGTAATTTGCATTTTGCAGAGTAGAGTAGGGACTGGCCAAGTTTTATTTCTACCAGAGGTAGATGGACCGTTTTGATTATTTTTAATGATGTAATACATTTTTTTCTTTTACTTTTTGAGAAATAATTTTTCTTTATCCAAACATGGCTGCCTGGTGATCCGGACTCCATATGATCACTGTATTCACTGAAGTATGCTATAAGTAAGTAATTTGCATTTTGCAGAGTAGAGTAGGGACTGGCCACAGAGGGATTAGGCTCCATGAGCACTAGCCTATTTTTAAGCTCCTAGCAGCTGCTTTATTACATAGTTACATAGTAAGTAAGGTTTAATAAAGACAACTGTCCATCCATTTCAAGGAAAAGGACACAGTGCCTCTAAATTAAGTATTAAGGAACCATTTGATGATAAAAACAAATCAACAAACTACTCACAAAGGGAGCCTGAATGTACGCATTGTAATCAATGGTAATCCTGCAGTAGGATGCGGGGGTGGTCACTCCTGGATGTCCGTGTCTCCGGGGTGCAGCTGGCGGATCGCACGGGTGGATTTCAGCACTCGCAGCCTATACAAAACGCAGGCAGATCGGAGATGACGTCACTTCCGGGTGCAGGGTGAAAGGAGGTGACTTCAGGTCCGGAGCATGGTGGCCTGAGGAAGGAGTGCGCATGCTCCGAACGCAAAGTCTCCTCCTTTCACCCCGCACCTGGAAGTGAACATTCATGCTCCCTTTGTGATTATTTTGTTAATTGCTTTTATCATGAAATGGTTCCTTAAAGTGGAGGGCCACCCTAAAAAAAAAGCATTAATATTCTTTAAATAATAATAAAAATAAATTTTTTTACTTGATCCGAAATCCCTGTTGCTAGGCAGTCTTCCTAATCTGCCTCCTTCCTACTCCGCTGTGATCTTCGTTGATCTTCGGTCTTCTGTCCTCCTCCGCGTTGTCTTCTGGGTAATGGGGCGCGCTGTGTTCTGGGAACTGTGTGTTCCCTAACACAGCGCGTCCCATTCACAAAGCGCCGCGCGACTTGCGCATGCGCAGTAGGAAACGGGCAGTGAAGCCGTAAGGCTCCACTGCCTTTTTCCCTTAGTGCGGATGGCGGCGCTGGGAGGGTAAGTGTACTTATTAAAAGTCAGCAGCTACTTTTTTTTTAGCTGCTGACTTTTAAAAAATGTTTTTTTCAGCTGAAACACCCCTTTAATACTGCACTTAGAGGCGCCGTGTCCTTTTCCTTGTTGCCTTGCAGAGACTGCTTCTTGCTCTTCACACTGGCTGCCCTTAGTGCTGGAACATGGATTCTCCTCCTTTCATAGACTGCTACTATGGACATTGTCCGTCTCACTGAGAGACATTTGTAATCCCTATTTTTGTTTCCCTATTTCTTACCTCGTGGTCTGTGTACACCTCCAGGGCGCCTTCCCATACGAGCGCGGAGTCCTATTTTTGTTAGTCCATCCAGTCCAACCTGTGTAGGTGTACGTGAGTCAGTGTCGGTAATCAATGCCCATATCCCTGTATATTGTGTTCAATATGATGCACGTCCATGAGTCTTTTAAAAATATCAAAACTCCCCGCTGACACCAATTGTGGAGGATAATTCCACATCTTTATTGCCCTAACAGTGAAAAACCCCCTACACACCTTAAAGTGGGGTTGCAGCCAAAAAACAAAAAGGGGCTTAAAAATCATAAAAAAAATTAAAAAAAAATAATTGGAAAAAAAAAAATTTTTTACTCACCTCTAAATGCCTGTTGCTAGGGGGTCCCTCGAAGTCTGCCACCTTCATTGCCCGGGCTAAAAGTCACTTCCTGTAGGCAACGCACAGTCATCTGGGACATGTCATGTGTCCCAGATGAGTGAGCGTCGAATCACGGCGCACGGCGCCGCTCGCGCATGCGCAGTGGGTGCCCGGCTGTGAAGCCCAGCCGGGTTCCCACATTAAGAATGCCGGCGTCGTGAGCGGAGCGGGGAACGAGGGGGGGGTCTCGTTCCCCCGCATCGCTGGACCCCGGGACAGGTAAGTGTCCGATTATTAAAAGTCAGCAGCTGCAGTATTTGTAGCTGCTGACTTTTAATTTTTTTTTTTTGCCCGGCCCTCCTCTTTAAGGTTAAACCGCTTCTCCTGCAATCTCACTGTGTGGCCCGTGTCCTCTTACACTTCCTGAGACTGAATCATATTTTTCCTACGTTGGGATCACCATTGAGATATTTGTAAATCGCTATCATATCTCCTCTCAAGCGTCTCTTCTCCAGCGAGAATACATTTAGTGCTTGTAGTCGTTCCTTGTAAACTTATTAGTTTTGTTGCCCTTCTTTGGACTCTCTCCAGCTCCAGCACATCCTTGCTGAGGACTGGTGACCAGAACTGGACAGAATGCTGCAGATCTGGCTTAACCAGAGTTTTATAAAGTGGCGGGATTATTCTTCTATCTCTCGAGTATCCCGTATTTATCAGCGTGTAACACGCGTCCCAAGTTTAGGAGGGAAGTTTCAGGAAAAAATAACTTTTAGGAGGGAAGTTTAAGGAAAAAAAACTTACATTTTAAATGCCCATCAATGCAGCCTTATCAGTGTCCATCTGCAGCCTTCCAGTGTCCATCTGCAGCCTTTACCAGCGTCCATCTGCAGCCTTCCCCAGCGTCCATCTGCAGCCTTCCCCAGTGTCCCCCTGCAGCCTTGCAGTGTCCATCTGTAGCCTTCCCCAGTGTCCATCTGCAGCCTTCCAGTGTCCATCCAAGTTTAGGAAGGAAGTTTAAGGGAAAACAAATTATATTTTAAATGCCCATCAATGCAGCCTTCCCCAGTGTACATCTGCAGCCTTCCCCAGTGTCCATCTGCAGCCTTTCCCAGCGTCCATCTGCAGCCTTCCCCAGTGTCCCCCTGCAGCCTTGCAGTGTCCATCTGTAGCCTTCCCCAGTGTCCATCTGCAGCCTTCCAGTGTCCATATGCAGCCTTCCAGTGTCCATCTGCAGCCTTCCCCACTGTCCATCTGTAGCCTTCCCCAGTGTCCATCTGCAGCCTTCCCCACTGTCCATCTGTAGCCTTCCCCAGTGTCCATCTGCAGCCTTCCAGTGTCCATCTGCAGCCTTCCCCAGTGTCCATCTGCAGCCTTCCCCAGTGTCCATCTGCAGCCTTCCAGTGTCCATCTGCAGCCTTCCCCAGTGTCCATCTGCAGCCTTGCAATGTCCATCTGCAGCCTTCCCCAAAATTGAAGCATGTTTGGGTTTTAAATTTAGCCCCGCTGTCGCCGAAATATTCAGGTCCTCTTGGCTCCTCTCGCCGTCGACATAGACCGAGCCGAGTGTACTGTGTACTCGGCTACTCGGCTCCGCTCGCAGTCACACCCCCGTCCCACCCCTTGGCCCAGCTCCTATGATGGACACAACACCGGTCCAATGGCGGGACGTAAAGGCTAGGAGGCACGACTTGGCGTGACTGCTAGTGGAGCCGAGTACATAGTAAACTCGACTCAGCTCGGTCAATGTTGGCCGCCCTCACAGATGGCGGAGATCGGCGTATAACACACGCCCACGATTTCCCCCTGATTTTAAGGGGAATAAAGTGCGTGTTATACGCCGATAAATACAATCCCCTTTTTTATGCATGTTAATATTCTGCCGGCTTTGGTAGCTG
The DNA here is from genome assembly GCA_028564925.1 of Lithobates sylvaticus. NCBI lineage: Eukaryota > Metazoa > Chordata > Amphibia > Anura > Ranidae > Lithobates > Lithobates sylvaticus. Next base: position 785,435,218 of record CM053026.1, read on the forward strand.
CAGATTGGCATTGCATTCTATTGCTCAATCTGTCTTCTACTAGGACCCCCAGATCCTTCTCCATCCTTGATTACCCCAGAGGTTCTCCCCCTAGTGAGTAGTTTGCTTTTATGTTTTTAGCCCTCAAGTGGATCACTAGGGATGGGCCGAACACCCCCCTGTTTGGTTCGCATCCAGAACAGGCAACCAATTTGTTTGAAAACCGTTAAAGTTTATGGGACACAAACATGAAAAATCAAAAGTGCTAATTTTAGAGGTTAAGATGCTATTGTCATAAAAAGTGTTTGGGGATCCGGGTCCTGCCCCAGGGGACATGTATCAATGCAAAATAAGTTTTAAAAATGTCAGTTTTTTCAGGAGCAGTGATTTTAATGATGCTTAAAGTGAAACAATAAAGGTGAAATATGCCTTTAAATTTCGTACCTGGGGGGTGTCTATAGTATGCCTGTAAAATACTGCATGTTTCCAGTGTTTAGAACAGTCCCGCAGCAAAATGACATTTCTAAAGGAAAAAAGTAATTTAAAACTACTCGTGGCTATTAATGAATTGTTGGGTCTCTGCAATACAGATAAAAGTAATTGAAAAAAAATCTCATGGGATCCCCCCTCCAGGCCATTACCAGGCCCTTTGGGTCTGGTATGAATATAAAGGGGAACCCCGAACCAAAAAATAAAATAGAGCGTGGGGGTCCCCCCAAATTTCATACCAGACCCTTTCAGTTCTGGTGTGGATATTAAGGGGGAACCCTGCGCCAATTTTTTTTTTAAACGGCGTAGGGGTCCCCCTCAAAATTCATACCAGGCCCTTATCTGAGCACGCAACCGGACAGGCCGCAGGAAAAGAGGGGGGGCCCCCTCTCCTGAACCGTACCAGGCCACATGCCCTCAACATGGGGAGGATGTCCCCGTGTTGATGGGGACAAGGGCCTCTTCCCCACAACCCTTGCCCGGTGGTTGTGGGGGTCTGCGGGCGGGGGGGCTTATCGGAATCTGGAATCCACCTTTAACAAGGGGACCCCCCAGATCCCGGCCCCCCCTGTGTGAAATGGTAACGGGTACATTGTACTCCTACCATTTCACAAAAAAAAAAGTTTCAAAAATTGTAAAAAACACACAGACACAGCATGGTTCTTTATTAAAAAAAAAAAAAAAAATCCAGCGATGTAACCCTTCCTCATCCCAGGATACGGAGAAAGACACCACCATGACATGATCCGTCTCCATGAGAGGAGCCCGCTGAATAACGCTAGACCTGCCGTGACAGTTCTTAAATAAGTGAGGGCGAGGCCACACATGGCGTGCGCGGGTGACCGTGCCCCCCCTCTGACGCAACGGGGAATGCTGTGGGGTTACCCAGTGACATGTATGGGTGACCCCGCCCCCTCTGATGCAACAGGGGTTTCCGTTATAATTAAGGGTAGAGGGGCATCTGACCTAGACAGAACCGATGTCTCAAGTAATTTGTTATACTATATGTTATGTCATACACTTAGAAATTACTAATCCGGTTAGGCTGTGAACCTTGGTGGACTATATACACTCTAATGCCCTGTACACACAGTCGGAAAATCTGACCACAAAATCCATCGGATTTTTTCCGACACAAAATCCGATCATTCTGAACGTGGTGACGTTTGTTGCCTACGACGGGACTACGTAGAGGCTAGTAGCCAATAGCTTTGGTCTTGTAATGTGATCTGAGCATGCGTGGCACTTTGTCCGTCGGAATTCGCTACACACGATCGGAAAAAGTCCGATAGGACTTTGTTGTCGGAAAATTTGAGAGCAGGAGATAAAACTTTGTCTGTCGGAAAATCCGACGGAAAAAGTCCGATGGAGCCCACACACACGGTCGGAATTTCCGACAACATTGTCCGATAGGACATTTTCCGTTGGAAAATCCGACCGTGTATATGGGGCATTACAGTTCAAATCCAGTGTAATACTTAATGCATGGGGCAAGAAGATACTCTGACCTGTCCATCTATATACACCTGTAATCTGTATTTTGTTTTCCTACTTTTCTCTCAATAAAGCACCGCTGTTAAAAAAAAAAAAACACGGGAAACATACGCTTCTTTGCTGGCATACTATAGACACCCCCCAGGTACGAAATTTAAAGGAATATTACACTTTTATTGTTATACTTAAAATCACTGCTCCCGAAAAAACCCATACTAGTTACTAAAAATGATGCTGTTTTCTTCAGAAAATTCTTGGATACTGTCCCTTATCATCCCCCGGTAGACCCCTCCTTTTAGAAGAAAGCATTTAGTAGAGTTGCCTTCCCTGTGTCATCCGTAACCAATCAATCTGCTTTCAGCATTTTGTATTCTGCCCTTAAAAGCACATAGTGTTATCCAATATGTCCATGCACACTATTGTAGGCTAGAAGGATTTTTCAAGCTTCAGCTTCTAGGGGCAGAAAAAAAAAATCTTTCTTTTGCATTGTTGGGAGCGATTTGCCAGCAGAAAAGAAAGCTGACAGCTCCTTGACTAGTGTAGCCAAGATATGACCCCATAGCTGGACCACAAACTCCCCATATAACTTAACTTATTTACTAAAATAAGAGACCACACCATTTTCCTTTTGGAGTTAAATGGCCATAACAGCTATTTATTAAATTCCAAAAATAAGAAACTCCAAATTTTCTTATTTACCAATAAAACATAAATAAACATAAATAACCATAAATAACACATAACATTAACCCCTTCTGAAAACTGAAAACTGTAAACAAAAACAGGTTAACACCCCCTATTTTTGGTCAGTGACGGCGCTAAGTGCTATATACCATAAAAAAGATATCAAACGATATCAACCAGCAGGGGGCACTGCGGGATATACAGACCAATGGGTCTCACTCTGTACCACCCGATAACCAACTTTTCCCGCAGTGCACAATACCATTAAACATCAACAACGTTTGATGTACCAGGAGGGGCCATCTATTGATGAGCCCCCCACCCACTTACCACCTGTATAACTGCTGCCGTCACTGACCAACAAAAACAACCAACGCCACAGCCTGAAAAGGGAGACCCCTCACCCTTGATGGCACCTCCACAACCGCAGGGCCGCTTGAATCCCCTCCTGCAATCCCAGGGACCATAAATCAATCCCCACATCAGTGAGATGTACCCCATCCCGCCTTAAATACATGCCCACATTAACCTCCAATTCCCGGTGGCGGATCACTAGGCCACCTTGCCATGCTATGAACCTGCCAACCACCTTGTTGATCCGTATTCTGGCTTTGTTAAGCCTGTAAACCGATCTCGCCATACGCCAAGTCGTCTTAGCCACCATATCCGACCAAATCAAAAGTGTCCCAGGGAAGGTGGCCCGGAGGAACATCAAGTCCGCCTTTATGTCCGTTAGCAAGTCTCTCACCGTCCGAACCCCCAGGTCATTCCCACCAGCATGAATAACCAACACATCAGGTGGTCTGTCCAGCCATGCGTATCTCTCCACTTCTGGGACCACCCTGCCCCACATCATACCCGGCCGCCCCCAACCAACGTATAACTGCCTCGCGCCTGGAAATACCCAGCTGTCTCCCACCTGGTCTCACGTCCCCTCTCCTTGCACCCCAACACACATACGAATGGCCGAGGATCCAGACCAGGAGTTGACGCCCTGCATCTGAAACACAAGCACATCGTTATCAACACAATCAAACACCCTCTCCCTTCCCCCAATATCCGGCCCCTATACATTAACATCCTCTTATCAACCCCCCTTTGTTTGTTTGTTTTTTTTTTTTTTATTCACATACCAACTGTGGCCGGATATATGACCGAAATCGTTGCGACTCCCATCTGCCCAACTTGCGCACATCCACTTCATCCAACCCGCGCCTGGCGGCCTCTGTAGCCGCCCCAATGCGGAAGGAGTGTGAAGCGTAGGCGTGGCTGTTCAAACCCAACCTCCCCAAACACTTCCTCAAAACCGCTATAAATTGAAACCTGGACAGGTAACTTCCGTCTGCATGCAATAGCAATGGACCCTCTCCCCCCTGTCTCACTCCCAAAAAACTTGACACCGTCTTCACCGGGCACACCTCACATCCGTGTAATGCATATAGACTCACCTGTATCCCCTTGCCGCCTTGATCTGTTTTGGACTTCCGCAACCTAACAGAAACCCTGTCCCCGTACATCCTGGGCCAACAAGCCCCCCGCCACCCCCTTTGAGGGGCTAACTAACTCCCCGATTCTAAACGCACCAAAAAACGCCAGTGAAAAAGCCGCCCCAAATAGCAATCTTTCATACCCCGACTTGCACACCTACTGAAAGTTGTTCCCCCATTGCAACCAAATTCGCAAACGTAATAGGACGCCGTGCGTCTATGCTCCTACGTGACTTCCTGTAACCCTTAATAGCCTGTTTCACCCAGAAATCCTTCGTCACATCTACCCTTCCCTGCATCTTGAACCAAAATGCCATACCGGCCATCCTTTTTTCTATGGCCGACACAGATTTGCCTTCCCCCATGTCTTTTGACACCAAGTAAAGCAGCAGCAACCTGGTGTCCAAAAACTCCTCCCCAGCCTCCGCTTCGGCCTGTAAATTCCTCCATTCCTTCCACGTTTTTGAATACGCTACCCATGTACCCTCACTTACGGACCGCTGCATCCAGCCAGCGATGACTCCAGCGCTATCTCCCAAATCCAGCCAGGGCAAGGGATGCCCACCTCTTCTGCTTCTGGTGCCAGCTCCCTGAACTTGTCCCACTGAAAGCGAGACAAGGCGTCAGCCAGTGTGTTCTCCACGCCAGGGATAAGCACAGCGTATAAAAAGATGTTTAACTGCATGCAACGCAAAATCAACTGCCGCATCAGTCGTGTGACCGGGGGTGACGCTGCAGACATTCTATTGATAACCTGCACCACCCCCATGTTGTCGCAGTTCAACCTCAACTTGAGATTCCTGCAAGACTGCCCCCACAACTCCAGAGCTAACACCACAGGAAACAATTCCAGTAGCACCAGGTTCTTCCTAAAACCTGCCTCCACCCATGCCCGCGGCCAAGATCCCGCGCTCCATTGACCCTGAAAAAACGCCCCATAACCAGTTGATCCCGCGGCGTCCGTCACCAATTCCACATCAAAGTTGCTCACGGGCCCCAACATCCACACTGCCCTCCCATTATACTCTTCTAGAAAATGATCCCATATGCGCAAGTCCTCCTTGTGTTCCCTCGTCAACCTGATGAAATGTTTTGGGGCCCTCACCCCCGCCGTCGCCCCTGACAACCATCGAAATATCCTCCCCATAGGAATTATCCTGCACGCGAAATTTAACTTTCCTAACAACGATTGCAAGGCGCGTAGTTGCACCTTCTTACAACTGTGAACCTCCCTTACTACCCTTCTCAGATCTTCGAGCTTTTCCGCAGGTAATCTACATTCCATGGCCATGGAATCTATTACTATCCCCAGGAAGCTCAGCTCTGTCGGGGGGCCCTCCGTCTTGTCGGCTGCCAATGGCACCCAAAACCTCTCTGCAATGTGCTGCAACGTGGACAACAGTATCGCACACACATTGGAAGCCGGAGGGCCCACACACAGGAAATCATCCAAATAATGGATGACGGAATCAATCCCTGTAACATCCCTCACCACCCATTCCAAAAAGGAACTAAACGCTTCAAACATAGCGCAAGAAATGGAACACCCCATTGGCAAACACTTATCTACATAAAACCGTCCTTCCCAACTACACCCCAATAACCGAAAACTGCCCGGGTGCACTGGCAAAAGTCTAAATGCAGCTTCCACATCGGATTTTGCCATCAATGCCCCTTGACCGTAACGTCTTACCCAACGCACTGCGGCGTCAAATGACGTATACGACACTGTGCATGCCTCAGGGTCTATAAAATCGTTAACCGATCCCCCTTTAGGAAAAGATAAATGGTGGATGAGTCGAAATTTTCCCGGTTCCTTTTTGGGAACGACCCCTAACGGGGACACTACTAAATCCCCAAATGGCATTGTCTCAAAGGGGCCCGCCATCCTACCCAGAGCCACCTCCTTGGCCAATTTCTCTGCCACCACCGTTGGGTGCTGTAGAGCGGACCTCAAATTTTTGGCTGGCGGGGGAACCACGGTCAATGAGCATGGAATTCTGAATCCATACCTGAACCCCATGCTCAACATCCCTGCCGCTGCCTTATCCGGATATCTATTTAGGAAAGGCTGCATCCTTTCCCACATCACCAGCGTTGTCCCTTTTGTGTCCAAACACCCCGGCACGCTTGCCTTTTTTGAAGCATCTAGCCAGTGTGTGATTTCCCCCGCACCCTGAACATTCGTGCTTAAATTTGCATGTTCCCCCAAATTTACATGCCCCCTCGTTGTATGGCCAATACGCGCCCCACTTTTTTCCGGCCGAAGATCCTGCTGCGTGGCTACCCCCGGCCCCCCCTTGAAATGACTGCGCCGGCGTCTTTGCAGACGCCATTAACCTCATCCACAAGCTGATGTCCTTGTGGTCCCACCTCAGCGCCGGCCGAACCGCCCTCCGCTGACGGAACTGTTCATCGTACCGCAGCCATGCCGTTCCCCCATAAACCCGGTATGCCTCCCCAATGGCGTCCATGTAACAGAACAATGCCGAGCAATGCTCGGGGTTCTTCTCACCAATCACCCCTGCCAATATGGCAAATGCCTGAAGCCAATTAGCAAAAGTCCGAGGGATAAGACGATACCTCCTCTTCTCCTCATCGTCCTTTTTACTGCTATCGGGCTTTACCCTGTCCAAGTTGAATTTTTCCAGGGGCAGCAAGGAAAATATTTCCACGTACTCCCCTTTCCAAATCTTCTCCCTTACGTCCTGTTTCAAATGGGCCCCCAGAGGTCCTTCAAAACAAACATAAACCTCGCACTTTGCTGCGTCCGCCATTCTCACAATGTCATCCCTTGTAGTTTGTTCCTTAACCCCTTGATCAGACTCACTCACCTTGTCCGCTCCACCCTCTTCCGTAGAGCTCTGTCCGTCTGGTGCGGTCCCTTTTGCCGCCGCCACCCCCCCTATTTCTTCCCCCACACCACTTGTACCAGCCAATCCCATACTCACCCCCCGCCGTCTGAGTAGTATCAGGTCCGCCAAACCGTCCCACCAATACCCTAAGACCTTCCAACAATTCCAGCATCTGTCCCGACCCACCTTCAAAATTACCCCTCGCCACCCGCGGTTGATCCGTATCGGCCAACAGCGGCGCGGGAGGTACCCTCTGCCTCCCCTCACTGGAACCTGATCCTAATATTTTTTGTAAAGCCTTAGTGAATAGCTGACCGGGCACGATTCCCACAGCCGCTGTTCTGGCTTCCACCGGCGGGATAGGGGGACTTAGCTCCTCCTCCTCCTCAGACAGTTCACCTTCTGACCGCGACAATTCCTCCTGTGCAAATGACAAAGAACCCTCCCTGGGCGAGGTGCTCCTGTAACTATCGCGTCTCTGTCCGCCTGCCTCCGGCTGAGTGCTGCTTCTTGATCGGTCTGCCCTCCCTCTCTCCTGTGCAGGAGGGCCGGTCTGGGCTCCGCTCCTGTCCGCGCGCCCTCTCGAAGCGTTTGCTGCTGTTGCTCGACCACCTCTAATGCCTGGTGCTGCGTAACCCCCCACCCTTCCCCCCCGGGTTGTTCCTCTGCTCCTTCTGTCCCCCCCCCGACTCGTGCAGAGCCGCAGGGAGATCCACAGTGCTGGCACGTCTGAGGGCTGCTGCCCCCCTCCTGGCCGTTGCCCGAGTGGCCCTTGCATCCCCACCCCCCTGCTCGTTCAGAGCTACATGGGGGACGTGGTTCCTGAGGAGCCTGGTGTACCGGCCATCCTCCTGTTCCTCCCGGCCCCCCTCCCCCAGTGTTCCTACTCCCCCCAGACCCGTGCAGGGCCTCAGGGGTTGATGAGGCTGTAAAAGCACTGCTGCTGGTCCCTGGAGATCTTCCACGCTGTAGGCCCGAGGCCCCGCCTCCCGCACTAGGCCTGCGTGATGACTGCCTGCTGGGCCCCTCTGAACTGTCCCTCAAAGATCGCTTTGCTGGGGGGGGTGGACCGCTCACCCCGTGGGCTTCTGGCTGGTCTTGCTGGTCCCGCTGTGACCCCCGGGGAATAGCGCCTTGTCGGGCGCGACACGCGGCCGCGCCGCCCAGCGTTGCCGTCCACAGACTCCTCACCTTCTGATTGTGCCCCCGGCCCTTGTGGTGTCCCGTCCAGTGCTGCCGTGAGTTGCTCCTTAAGCCATTCAGGCCCGTGTTCCGCCGCCGCCGCCCGCATCAGCGCCGCTAACGTTCCGCCGTCGGCCATCTTGGATCTCCAGCACACACGAGGAGCAGTGTAAAAACTGCCTCCTCCAGCTCTTTCTCTCCTCCAACTGACCCCTTATGGCACCGCCCTTCCTACTTATATGGCCGCTCCCCTTACCAACCCAGACCACTCCCCCTCACATGCACCTCTCTCTGTCAGCTGCCCTGAGTGTCACTTGACACCTCTGTCATGTGCAGCCCTGCATTACCTTCCCTTTCAGTTCATTTCATTCCGGTCTTTTCTAGAAGCTCCTAAACGCTGCTAACCGCTCCTAAGCACCAATTTCCAGCATTTATTTGGTGGTGTCCTTAATAACCAGTGAATAGCTATTTGTTAAGGAGCGGGCTGGGAAGCCGCCCACCGCATTCCTTAACAATGGATCACTCATCAGCTGTCAGCGGGTTCCCCACTGACAGCTGAATGTAAACAAAACAATTGCCAGCAATAAAGATTGGAGAAAAAACATTGTGGGTCTGGTATTGATTTTAAGAGGAACCTCATGCCAAAAATAAAAAAAAACTGTGTGGGGTCCCCCAAAATCCATACCAGGCCCTTATCCAATCATGCAGGAAAGCTTGCTTGTCCCCCCTCCTAAACCTTACCAAGCCACATGCCCTCAACATGGGTGGTCCTTTGGGGTAGGGGGCTCCCCCAAAAACACCTTGTCCCCATGTCGATGAGGACAAGGTCCTCTTCCCCACAACCCTGGCCAGTGGTTATATACCCCACATCCTGCTCCCCATGTGAATGAGTAGGGGGCACCTCCATTTATTCACCAATAAAAACAAGTGTAGTGTAAATGAAGATAGAAGGCAGTTTTTGACAAGTCCTTTATTAAAAAAATTCTAAATAAACTAAGGGGAGGGGCCACCTGACAATGTCATTGAGTGACCCCACCCTTTGTGATGTCATCAGCAGGGGCATGCTGGTTTGAGGATGTCACAGGGGGGATACCCCTTGGTATATTTAGCAGCGGGAGGTGGTGGAGCCATCAGATGATGAGAGTCTTCATTGTGTGGGATGACAGCCGGCGTTCCTCGTGATTGATGATGGATCTACACCAGGGGACATTGTTTCCTTTTATAAAGGAATTGTCAAAAACTGCCTCCTGTCTTTATTTACACTACACTTTTTTGGTGAATGAGCAGGGGTACTGTATGCCCTCTAATTATTCACATGGGGCGGACTCTGGGGGCCCGCTTCTTAAAGGGGGCTTCCAGATTCTGATAAGCCCCCAGCCCACAGACCCCCATAACCACGCCAGCATGAGCCTGTTAAACCAGGTAGAACTCAACTTTGGCAATGCTGCAGCGGCTGCACATGCAGCAGAGGGCCGTCAACGAGTACCTGTGTGCGTACGGCACAACAACAGTCTCAGGCCGGCTCTGGGTTTTTTTCCCCACGCCAATGGTTGCTGGAAAAGTATTCATGCACTGTACTGTCACCATTTGAGGAGGCAACAAGGATGGGGAGCCATGACAATGCATGTATCAGTGACGACACCATCCCTGTTGTGTTCCTGCTGGAGCAGACTCTGCGTGGCATTATGGACAGGACACTCGAGGCAGAGCAGCGGGAGGAAGAGGAGGACTTCCTATCCTATCAAGGACCATTTTATGCAGACACCATTCTTGCAATGCCACAGAATACACAAGAGGAGAGGGAGGAGGAGGATTCTGGCCGTTTTGGAGACATTGAAGCAGAGGAAGACATACGTCAACCCTTGAGAGATGGTTTTCCGCCCCCAGAACCCTCGGGAGTGGTACGTGGCTGGGAGGAGGCAGTTCTCAATACTGTAATCCTCAGTGACCATTAGACATGTGCAATTCGTTTCGTTTTATTAGTTTTTTGTTTTTTTTTGTTATTTTCGTTCGTTCGTTTTCGTATGAATGAACGAATCATTCGAATCGAACGAATCCGAAAAACAACGAAAAGCCGAAAAAAACTAATTAGAAACAACGAATGTACTAATGAAGAAAATCCGAAAAACGAAAACGAACGAAAAAATTCGTACACTTGTAACTTTTTTTTTTGTTGAATTGGTAATTTTCCGTGTCCCTTACAATGGCGCTGCTAAATGTGCTTCGAATGGATTGAACAAAAAAATTTGTACATTCGTAACTTTTTTTTTTCGATTCAAAACTTTTTTTTTTTTTTTCGATTTGTAATTTTCTGTGTCTCTATTGAACCAAAAAATTCGTACATTCGTAATTTTTTTTTCGATTCTTAACTTTTTTTTTTTTTTTTGATTCGTAACTTTTTTTTTCGATTCGTAAATTATTAAAATTTAATAATAGCATACACATTACATCAAATTATGAATTATGCTCCGATTACGAATCTACGAATGTTATGAATGTACGAATAAATACGAATGCGTCCGAAAATTAAACTAACAAAAAAATAACTCTTACGAATGTATGAATCGTTACGAATCGACGGAAACGAAAAAAACGAAATGAAAATAAACAAATTTTTTTGTTGTGCACATGTCTAGTGACCATGACCATGCTTCTCACGCCTCTGCAAACTAGCATTTGTGGCATCAAGACGAAGGATCATTATTGGTTGGCAACCCTCCTTGACCACCGTTACAAGGGGAAAGTCTTTGAACTCATCCCGTCCCCATAGATGGAGTAGAGGATAAAATATCTTGAGGAACCCTTAAATAGGAGTTTATGTAACACCTTTCTAGACTCTGGTAGGTTACAGTCTGGTGGAAAACATAGTGTTGAGGTTTCTGCTGGTGAAGAGAGGAGCGGTGGAGGTGGAGCTTCAGTGATGCATTTCATTTTTTTTAGTCCTTGGCACCCGGGGCTGTCAGCTTCCACATCCCATCAGCATCATCTGCATTATACGGTGGGAGATTATCTAGGGGCAAAAACAGACATGGAGAGCTTTCCAGTTTATGATCCGCTCTGTTTCTGGGTCATGAGAATAGACCACTGGCCAGAACATGCCTAGTATGCCAGTGTGGGCTGCCCTGCGTCCAGCGTGTTTTCAGAAGGGCATTCAGTGCTGCTGGAGGTTTTGTGACAGATAAAAGAGTGCGCCTGTCCACAGACTCTATTGATCGGCGCTGGCCGGTTGCCCAATAACTGGCATATAAGCCTTCAAAATGGGCACGTTTGATTTTTCCAGTTTGGGTCCCATAGACTTTAATGTGGTTTGTTGTTCAGCTTCTAAACACTTCAAAATCGCTAAGTATCAGCATTTTTTATCCAATGTATTTTCACCCGTTTTTGAGCCTCTACTGTGCATGGAGCCTCACTATGACATAGTCCTCCAGCTATATCATGTATTGCAATGTATGGGAACTATAAATTCCTGTGTTCATGTAAAGTTTGGTAGAAATGTGTAAGAATGTATATTAGAGTGCAGAGGTGTTGGGTTCCTCTGATAATACCCCGGGGGGTAAATCTTCCGCAGACTTCTGTGTCTCTTCTGCTGGATCAGATCTCTCCCAGGAGCTCGGCATACCAGAAGACACAAGAGGGAGGCGGCTGAACTGTAGCCAATCCCAGGATAACAAGTACATACGTAG
>CM053026.1:785454566-785511826 GCA_028564925.1 Lithobates sylvaticus
ATGGTGGGGGAGGGTTGGGGAGGTCTCCTGGATGGTTGTATGGTGGGGGAGGGTTGGGGAGGTCCCCTGGATGGTTGTATGGTGGGGAGGGTTGGGGCTTGGCCTGGATGGTTGTATGGTGGGGGAGGGTTGGGGAGGTCCCATGGATGGTTGTATGGTGGGGGAGGGTTGGGGAGGTCCCCTGGATAGTTGTATGGTGGGGGAGGGTTGAGGGCTTGGCCTGGATGGTTGTATGGTGGGGGAGGGTTTGGGACGTCTCCTGGATGGTTCAGCATTGATGTGACCTTTGCCCTTTGTAGTAGAATGTGGATAGACATGTGTGCCTGGACATTTCTCTACATTTACCCCAGACATGATATCAGATAAACCTGTGTGTAATGTGTGTGAGATCCCCCCCCACATCCAGATCCCCTCCATCATGGAGGAGTTCCTCATGTCTCTCTCTGTCCTCAGCATCTCCATCCTCAGTATCACACAAGTCACCTGTGTCTGATTCCTGTAGGACAGTCAGTGGATCCGTCATGTTACACAGCTCCTCAATGTCCCCCATCGTCCTGGACAGCTCCTCCTTCTTTATTTCCAGATCCTGGACCAGATCATTGATTATCACGGAGATCCGCTCTGCCTGCCCGGAGATTTCCCTCAGGACTCTCTTCTCCAGGTCTTCCAGACGTTTCCTGAGGTCTCTGAACAGGACAGTGACTCTCTCTGTTTCATCATCTGCTTTTCCTTGTACTTTCCTCCTGTGTTCCTGCAGACTCTGGACTCTTTTCTCCATCTCCTCTCTCTCTGTCATCAGTTTCTGCAGAACATTCCTCAGTTTCTTCTTCTTCATCTCAGAGGCCTCATCCAGAGTCTCCACCTGGTGTCCCCGATGTTCTCCATCCAGCCTGCAGGACACACAGATACAGGAGGAGTCCTCAGTGCAGTAATACTCCAGGATCTTCTTATGGACGGAGCATTTCCTGTTCTCCAGGGAAGTGGTGGGGTCACATAAGACGCATCGAGCACCGGGCCCATCCTTACTACCCACCAGCTGGTACAGCCAAAATACTTCCCCTTACTTTAGATTAAATAATAGACCACACCTTCTTTTATGGAGTAAATGGCCGCAACAGCCTTTTATTAAAACATAACTCCAATAACTGAAAAAACACATATAAATAACCATAGTGATAAATAACATATCAACACATAACCCGTAAACAAACATAAGAACTGTAAACAATCAGTTACACCCTGTTAATTGGTCAGTGACGGAGCTAAGTACTATAAACATATATATATATCTACTGTATCTGTGTATATATATATAACACCACCGGGGGCACTGCGGGATATAAAACATAACCAACTGGCCTCCATCTGTGCCGCCAGGAGACAAACACCTATCCCGCAGTGCACGAGTAATCATCAAATAAATAATTTGATGTACTACCAGGAGGGGCCATCTACTGATGAGCCCCCCACAAACCGGAGGGGCCATCTAATGATGAGCCCCCCACAAACCGGAGGGGCCATCTAATGATGAGCCCCCCACAACACTTACCACCTACATAACTGCTCCGTCACTGACCAACGAACAAACACGCCCCCCTTTTCATATGATGAACCTTCTGCTTCCGATTCCTGAAACGACAACAAAAACATTAAAACCTCCAAAACAATGCCTTATATTAGGGAGGGTGGGTGGGAAAAACCTGCCTCCTCGTGTGTTACTGCCCGCCGAATGTCCGTGTTAGCCACGCCCCCTTTTTATATGGCCGCTCCCCTCGTCTACTGATTGGCCCGCTGCGCTGGCCACACCCCTTACAATTTACAATGTGTGTCCTAGACACACTGTCATGGCCAGGCCTGCCCTAATTTGCTTTGCTGCATCCCGGTCCGGCCCTCTCTTGACTAGTGTAGCCTATATACTACCCACCAGCTGGTACAGCCAAAATACTTCCCCTTACTTTAGATTAAATAATAGACCACACCTTCTTTTATGGAGTAAATGGCCGCAACAGCCTTTTATTAAAACATAACTCCAATAACTGAAAAAACACATATAAATAACCATAGTGATAAATAACATATCAACACATAACCCGTAAACAAACATAAGAACTGTAAACAATCAGTTACACCCTGTTAATTGGTCAGTGACGGAGCTAAGTACTATAAACATATATATATATCTACTGTATCTGTATATATATATAACACCACCGGGGGCACTGCGGGATATAAAACATAACCAACTGGCCTCCATCTGTGCCGCCAGGAGACAAACACCTATCCCGCAGTGCACGAGTAATCATCAAATAAATAATTTGATGTACTACCAGGAGGGGCCATCTACTGATGAGCCCCCCACAAACCGGAGGGGCCATCTAATGATGAGCCCCCCACAAACCGGAGGGGCCATCTAATGATGAGCCCCCCACAACACTTACCACCTACATAACTGCTCCGTCACTGACCAACGAACAAACACGCCATAGCCTAAAAGGTTGACACCTCATCCTTGCAGGCACCTCCACACCCGCAGGGCCGACTGAATCCCCTCCTGCAGACCCAACGACCACAGGTCGATGCCCACATCAGTTAAATGGACCCCGTCCCTCCTCAAATAGAGGCCCACATTCTTCTCCAGTTCCCTGTGACGTACCACCAACCCCCCGTGCCATGTCACAAACCTCCCAACCACTTTATTCACCCTAATTCTGGCTTTGTTAATCCGGTAAACGGACCTGGCCGTACGCCATGTTGTCCTTGCCACTATGTCCGACCAGATTAACAACGTGTCTGGGAATTTCGCTCGCAGATACATCCAATCATTTTTAATGTCCGCGATCAGATCCCTGACCGTGCGGACCCCCAGATCGTTCCCCCCAGCATGTACGACAAGCACTGCAGGCGGCCTGTCCAGCCACGCAAACCTCTCAGCTTCTGGGACTACCCTGCCCCACATCATTCCCGGTTTCCCCAACCATCTTATAGTTGCCTCCCTTCTTGAAATCCCCAACTGCCTCCCACCTGGTCTCGCGTCCCCTCTCCGTGCGCCCCAACACACATACGAGTGTCCGAGAATCCAGATAAGGCGTGGGAGCACTGCGTCTGAAATGACAAACATAGTGTAAAGGACTTGCACCCCCAGGACCCTTGACCAGGTTACCCCTTTGTAGGCAGATATGCACAACAACAACATCTTAACACCCCATCATTTTTTTTTTTTTTTTTTTTTTTTTTTAATTAATTTTAATTTTTTCCTTCCCACACTAACTGAGGCCGAATATAGGTGCGGAATCGCCTGGACTCCCATCTCCCCATCCGTCGCACATCCACCTCATCCAGCCCGTACCTAGCAGCCTCAGTGGCCGCCCCGATGCGGAAGGAGTGTGAGGCGTAGGCGGAACTATCCAACCCCAACCCCTTTAAACACTTACGCAAAACAGCAACAAACTGGAACCTGGACAAATTAGCTCCATCCTCGTGTACCAAAAAGGAGCCATCCCCTCCCGGCCTTATGCCCGCAAAATCCCTTACCGTTTTTACCGGGCACATTGCACAACCTTCTACTGCATACAGCGATATCTGTACCCCCACACCTTTTTGGTCCGTTTTTGACTTCCGCAACCGCACGGACACCCTGTCCTCCAGGACCACTACATCCCCCTGCAGTAAACCACCCGCCCTTCCTTTTGCTGGGCTGACCAATTCCCCTATACGAAATGCCCCAAAAAACGCCAATGAAAAAGCGGTTTTAAACAATAAACGCTCATAACCATCCCTGCAAACCGATCCCAACTGTATCCCCAAATCCAATAAATTTTTGAATGTAATCGGCCGTCTCGTGTCCTTAGTCCTGTTTTCTTTCCTGTAACCCTTAATGGCCTGTTTCACCCAAAAATCCTTTGTCCAATCTACTTTCTTTTGTAATTTGAACAAAAAGGCCAAAGCCGCCATTTTCTTCTCAATAGCCGATACCGATCGCCCCCTTTCCATGTTCCTGGATACCAAATATAGCACCAACAGTCGACCTGACGACCCATACTCACCCACACCTGCTTCTTGTATCAGTTCTCCCCACTCTCTCCACACCTTCTGGTACCCTGCCCATGTGGACGTACTCACCGACTTCTGTATCCATCCCGCCGCTATTCTAGTGCCAAATCCCATATCCAAGCGGGGCAAGGAACTCCCACCTTCTGTGCCTCCGGCGCCAGAGCCCTGAATTTGTCCCACTGGAACCGAGATAAAGAGTCAGCCAGTGTATTCTCCACCCCCGGGATATGTACAGCATATAAAAACACATTCAATCGCAAGCAGCGCAACACCAACTGTCGCATCAGCCGAATGACAGGTGGCGAAGCCGCCGACATGCTATTGATGACCTGCACTACCCCCATGTTGTCACAATTCAAACGCAACTTCAAATTTCGACATCACTCGCCCCACAGTTCCATCGCTAGTACTACCGGAAAGAGCTCCAGGAGCACCAGATTACGCAACAACCCAGCCTCTGCCCAAGTCCGTGGCCACGGTTCCGCACTCCACCGTCCTTGGAAGTACGCCCCATACCCGGTAGATCCTGCGGCGTCTGTCACCAACTCCACGTCGAAGTTACTTACCGGACCAGACATCCACACCGACCTTCCGTTAAACTCTGCTAAAAATTGATACCATACCTGCAGGTCATCCCTATGTTCCTTACGCAGCCTAATGTAATGCGTGGGAGCCTTGACCCCAGCCGTAGCCGAAGACATCCGACGGCAAAATATTCGCCCCATGGGAATAATCCTGCATGCAAAATTCAATTTTCCTAACAGGGATTGCAACGTACGCAGCTGCACTTTCTTGCACCCATGTATCTCCCTGATCTCTTTCTGCAAATCCCTGAGCTTCTCTTCAGGTAACCTGCATTCCATTTTTATGGAATCAATAACTATACCTAAGAAGCTCAGCTCTGTCCGTGGCCCCTCCGTCTTATCAGCTGCCAGAGGCACCCGAAATCTCTCCGCAATGTGCTGCAACGTGGACAACAGTATCGCACACACATTGGAAGAAGGAGGGCCCACGCAGAGAAAGTCATCCAAATAATGGATGACGGATTCAATACCCGTGACATCCCTGACCACCCATTCTAAAAAGGAGCTAAATGTTTCAAACAGTGCACATGATATAGAACAGCCCATGGGCAAACATTTATCAACATAAAACTGTTCCTCCCAATGGCAACCCAGCAACCTGAAACTGTCCGGGTGAACCGGGAGAAGTCTAAACGCCGACTCCACATCCGATTTAGCCATTAATGCCCCTTTTCCATAACGTCGTACCCAGCGTACGGCCGCGTCAAAAGACGTGTACGACACCGTACAGGTCTCTGGATCAATGAAATCATTTACCGATCCCCCTTTGGGAAACGATAGATGATGAATCAAACGAAATTTGTTTGGTTCTTTCTTAGGGACCACCCCCAACGGGGATACTACTAAATCTTCTATTGGTTTCCCCTCAAATGGCCCCGCCATCCTGCCCAAAGCCACCTCCTTGGCCAATTTTTCAGATACCACTGCCGGGTGCTGCAATGCCGATCTCAAATTGTTGGCCATGGGAGGGGCAACTGTCAATCTGCACGGAATATGAAAACCGTGCTTAAAACCTTCCTCTAGTAACAACGCTGCCGCCCTGTCCGGGTATCTATTTAGAAAAGGACGCATCCTTTCCCCCATCACCGGAGTCGTCCCTTTTGTTGCCAGACTCCCCACCCCGTTTTCCTTTCTTGAAACATTTGGCATGCGCATGCGCCCCCCCGCACCCGGAGCACTCGTGTTTAAACTTGCAGGATCCCCCATACTTACATGATCCCTCGTTAAACTGCCAACAGACTCCCCACTTCCTACTGGCCGGCGATCCCGAGGAGTTGCTACCTCCGGCCCCCCCATGAAATGGCTGTGCTGGCGTTTTTGCCGATGCCATAAGTCGCATCCAAAGACTGATGTCTTTGTGATCCCACCGCAGTGCGGGACGCACCGCCCTGCGCTGTCTGAATTGCTCGTCGTAACGTAGCCACGCCGTGCCCCCGTATACCCTATATGCCTCCCCTATAGCGTCCATATAGCAAAATAACGCCGAACAGTGTTCGGGGTTCTTTTCACCTATTACACCTGCCAAAATGGCGAACGCTTGCAGCCAATTGGCAAACGTCCTGGGAATCAACCTGTATCTCCGCTTCTCCTCGTCCTCCTTCTTTGTATCATCTGGTTTTACCCTGTCCAGATTAAATTTTTCTAAGGGCAACAGGGAGAAAATCTCTACATACTCGCCCTTCCATATCTTCTCTCTCGTCTCCTGCTTCAGGTGAGCACCTAGGGGTCCCTCGAAGCAAACATACACTTCACATTTCGCAGCGTCTGCCAACCGCACAATGTCAGCTCTGACCGCTGCCTCTGTCCCCCCTTTTTCCGTCAAACTCACCTTCTCCGCCACATCACCTGCTCCGGTGTCCTGTAGCGCCGACGTAGCTGCTGCGACCGAACTTACCTCCCGTGTCGTACCCACGGTGCCTTCACCTGGCCCCCTTGTGGACGCCCCTTCCATCCGCCCCACCAACGCCCGTAGGCCCTCTAACAATTCCTGTATCTGGCCACTGGGCCCCACTGTGGACCCGCTCCCTGCCCGCGGTTGGTATGCGTCTACCAGCAGCGGAGCTGGAGGGGCAGCCCCCCCCCCCCCCACCAGATACAACCCCCATTAATTTCTGTAATACAGCTGTAAATGCTAAATTATCGCACGACTTACCGGGCCGACCGGGCACCCTTCCATCAGCTGCTGGGCCAACCTCCACCGGTGCTTGTGGACGACTGGGTTCCAGCTCTTCTTCCTCCGAAATTTCTCCTTCTGACCTGCTCTCTACCTCCTGTGGTGGCAAAAACGGCAGTCCTTCTGGGGAGGGACTCCTGGACGTAGCGTGTCTCCGTCTGCCTGCTGACTTGGCCAGGGCCTTCTTACCCACCCGCCGCCCCCCACCCTCTCCCCAGTCCTGTGCGGTTGGGCCGGACCCGGCGCCACTCCCGCCTCGTGACCCCTGACTGACTCCGCCAGGTGGCGTCCGCCTACCCGCCGTGCTGCGTGCCAAGCTGCCCGATGATCCAGCTGCAGCCGTCAACTCGTTCACCCTTCTGTCCTCCTCCCTCGGCTCGTGCAGAGCTGCTGGGAGCGCCAAGGCCGAATCCCTCCTGGCTGTAGTACCCCCCTTTTTTGTTGCCCTTTTCCTGGGTGTTGAAACTTCTCCCCTCAGCTCGTGCAGAGCTGCTGGGTGGGACACTTCTAAAGACGGGCCCGCTGTTCCTTCCACATTCCTATCCCTGGATCCTGCTGCTGCTGATGCTGCTGGCACTGTCTGTGTGCTTCCTCCCCCCCTTTCCCCCCTCCCCACGTTTCTCGCTGCCAGGGGTTCATTTGCCTGCTCCTCTCTGCTCCTTTCTGTTGTTGTTGTACCCCGCAGGCCCGAGGCCTCCTCCCCCGCATGGGCCCAGCGGCGTGTGATCCGCCTGGGCCCACCGGTCGTTTCTCTCTGGGCCCTTTTCGCCGGGGGGGTTGAGTACTCCCCCCTCGGGCTCCTGGTGACCCTGGAAGGCCCAGCCCCATCCCCTGGAGAGTACCTTGTCGGCGGCCTCGAGATCCTGCCGCGCACTTGACTCCCGCCGTCCGCCGATCGCCGTCCATCTTGCGCACGCCGCTCTGCCGCCATCCGCATGGTCTCCTCCTGCTGCAGTCTTCCTCTTGAGGCTCCGTTTTCGGCCAGCACGGCCGCGACCTGCTGCTGTATCCACTCCGGTCCCCGGGAGGCCGCCGCCGCTCTGAGTTGGTCCATGAGGTCCCGGACGTCCGCCATTTTGTATGCTGGAAACGAGGAGCAGAGTAAAAAACCTGCCTCCTCGTGTGTTACTGCCCGCCGAATGTCCGTGTTAGCCACGCCCCCTTTTTATATGGCCGCTCCCCCCGTCTACTGATTGGCCCGCTGCGCTGGCCACACCCCTTACAATTTACAATGTGTGTCCTAGACACACTGTCATGGCCAGGCCTGCCCTAATTTGCTTTGCTGCATCCCGGTCCGGCCCCCAGTGCCGGCAGCACTCATGCAGCCCCAGACCATGCTTGACTGTAGACAAGACACACTTGTCTTTGTCCTCCTCCCCTGGTTGCCCCCACACACGCTTGTCACCATCTGACACCAAATACCTTTATCTTGGTCTCATCAGACCACAGGACGTGGTTCCAGTAATCCATGTCCTTAGTCTGCTTGTCTTCAGCAAACTATTTGCAGACTTTCTTGTTCATCATCTGTAGTAGAAAAACACAAAATGCAGCGCTCTGAACGAATGATCAAATAAATTCCAACATAGTACTGTATACATAAACAATGCTATGTATTCTATAAAGTAAAAAAAATGATTGAACAGTCAAAGTTTAAAATAAATGGTAGTGAACGTTACCAGAGACCTCAGAGGGGGGAAACAATCATCCGGGAGGCTTTGCCTGGAGATGGTTTGAACATCAATCACCATCCAAGGAAATGGAGGGGAGAAAATTCAGTTCCCAGATAGGGGGGGGATACTGGCTGCTGACAAAACATGCCAGCTCCAGGTGGATGCCCCGGCTGGATGGTGGTCAGCAGGATGGATAGAAAGGCAACCTGTGTGATGTAAATGGCCCCAAAAGGAACAACCAAGCCGAGCAGTGTCCATATTCTCAGTGCTCCCTCTGACGTCACTGCTGTGCCAGAGATGAAGGGGAAAGGTGTCCTGAGGTCAGTTGTGTTGGTGTCCACTCTTCTGTTGTCGTGACTTTGACAAAGCACATGCTTGCAAAACATGTAAGTCACAGCCAGGATGGCAACAGAAGCTATATATATATATATATAAGTAGATATAGATATATAGATAGATAGATAGAGATAATTACAAGCCTGAGGATAATTGTCACCTCCTCACTGCTCAGTCTTATAGGGGTAGGCTATAAAAAGCTCCATATGAGAGGTACAATTCATAAACATCAGAATAGACATAAAAGACCATAAAGTAGCAACTACCGTATTTATCGGCGTATAACACACACTTTTTTCCCCTTAAAATCAGGGGAAAATCGTGGGTGCGTGTTATACGCCGATACCCGCCGATCTCCCGCTGATTTTTTCTTATGTGGAGCGAGCGGAGCCGATATTCCGAAAGCCGCGTGTATTTTCTGCTATTATCGGCTATTTTCGGCTCCTCTCGCAGGTCCGCCCACCTCCACTGATTGCGAGAGGAGCCGAGCGCCGACAACATAAAGAAATCCAAGTTCGGCTATTTTCGGCTCCTCTCGCAGTCCCGCCCCTGTCTGCGAGCAGAGCCGAGACTAGCCGAACTCGGATTCCTGTATGTTGTCTGCGCTCGGCTCCTCTCGCAATCAGTGGAGGTGGGCGGAACTGCGAGAGGAGCCGAAAAGAGCCGAAAATACACGCGGCTTTCGATATGTCACGCGGCACTCGTCCTCCCACTCAGCGCCAAATTTAAATGCTGCAAATGTACTGGGCAAGCCTGCAAAGGCACTGGGCAAGGCTGTACTGGGCAAGGCTTCAATAGCACTGGATAAGGCTGCACTGGGCAAGGCTGCACTGGCACTGGGCAAGGCTGCACTGGCACTGGGCAAGGCTGCACTGGCACTGGGCAAGGCTGCAAATGCACTGGCACTGGGCAAGGCTGCACTGGGCAAGGCTGCAAGGATGGACAGGGCTGCACTGGGCAAAGCTGCAAGGATGGACAAGGCTGCAGATGGACACTGGACAAGGCTGCAATGATGGGCATTTAAATGTAAGTTTTTTTCCCTTAAACTTCCCTCCTTAAAGTTTTTTTCCTTAATATTCCCTCCTAAACTTGGGGTGCGTGTTATACGCCGGCGCGTGTTATACGCCGATAAATATGGTATCTATTATAGGACCAACTGAGCAATAAATGTGATTGTCATATATATATACAGTGGTGTGAAAAAGTGTTTGCCCCCTTCCTCATTTCCTGTTCCTTTGCATGTTTGTCACACTTAAGTGTTTCGGAACATCAAACCAATTTAAACAATAGTCAAGGACAACACAAGTAAACACAAAATGCAATTTGTAAATGAAGGTGTTTATTATTAAAGGTGAAAAAAAAATCCAAACCATCATGGCCCTGTGTGAAAAAGTGATTGCCCCCCTTGTTAAAACATACTATAACTGTGGTTGTCCACACCTGAGTTCAATTTCTCTAGCCACACCCAGGCCTGATTATTGCCACACCTGTTCACAATCAAGGCATCACTTAAATAGGAGCTGCTTGACACAGTAAGGTCCACCAGAAGATCCTTAAAAGCTACACATCATGCCGAGACCCAAAGAAATTCAGGAACAATTGAGAAAGAAAGTAATTGAGATCTATCAGTCTGGAAAGGGTTATAAAGCCATTTCCAAAGCTTTGGGAATCCAGCGAACCACAGTGAGAGCCATTATCCACAAATGGCGAAGACATGGAACAGTGGTGAACCTTCCCAGGAGTGGCCGGCCGCCCAAAATTACCCCAAGAGCGCAGCGACGACTCATCCAAGAGGTCACAAAAGACCCCACAACAACGTCCAAGGAACTGCAGGCCTCACTTGCCTCAGGTAAGGTCAGCGTTCATGCCTCCACCATCAGGAAAAGACTGGGCAAAAATGGCCTGCATGGCAGAGTTCCAAGGAGAAAACCACTGCTGAGCAAAAAGAACATCAAAGCTCGTCTCAATTTCTCCACAACACATCTTGATGATCCCCAAGACTTTTGGGACAACATTCTGTGGACCGATGAGACAAAAGTGGAACTCTTTGGAAGGTGTGTGTCCAAGTATATCTGGCGTAGGAGGAACACTGCATTTCAGAAAAAGAACATTATACCAACAGTAAAATATGGTGGTGGTAGTGTGATGGTCTGGGCTGTTTTGCTGCTTCAGGACCTGGAAGACTTGCCGTGATAAAAGGAACTATGAATTCTGCTGTCTACCAAGAGATCCTGAAGGAGAATGTCCGACCATCTGTTCGTGTACTCAAGCTGAAACGAACTTGGGTTCTGCAGCAGGACAATGATCCTAAACACACCAGCAAGTCCACCACCGAATGGCTGAAGAAAAATAAAATGAAGACTTTGGAGTGGCCTAGCCAAAGTCCTGACCTGAATCCTATTGAGATGTTGTGGTATGACCTTAAAAAGGCCGTTCATGCTCGAAAACCCTCTAATGTAACTGAATTAGGACAATTCTGCAAAGATGAGTGGGCCAAAATTCCTCCAGGACGCTGTAAAAGCCTCATTGCACGTTATCGCAAACGCTTGGTTGCAGTTGTTGCTGCTAAGGGTGGCCCAACCAGTTATTAGGTTTAGGGGGCAATCACTTTTTCACACAGGGCCATGATGGTTTGGATTTTTTTTCACCTTTAATAATAAACACCTTCATTTACAAATTGCATTTTGTGTTTACTTGTGTTGTCCTTGACTATTGTTTAAATTGGCTTGATGTTCCGAAACACTTAAGTGTGACAAACATGCAAAGGAACAGGAAATGAGGAAGGGGGCAAACACTTTTTCACACCACTGTATGCTGTGTGTAATGTTGGGGGATGTATGCTGTGTGTAATGTTGGGGGATGTATGCTGTGTGTAATGTTGGGGGATGTATGCTGTGTAATGTTGGGGGATGTGTGCTGTGTGTAGTGTTGGGGGATGTATGCTGTGTGTAGTGTTGGGGGGTGTATGCTGTGTGTAGTGTTGGGGGATGTACGCTGTGTGTAATGTTGGGGGATGTATGCTGTGTGTAGTGTTGGGGGATGTACGCTGTGTGTAATGTTGGGGGGTGTATGCTGTGTGTAGTGTTGGGGGATGTATGCTGTGTGTAGTGTTGGGGGATGTATGCTGTGTGTACTGTTGGGGGGTGTATGCTGTGTGTACTGTTGGGGGATGTATGCTGTGTGTAATGTTGGGGGATGTATGCTGTGTGTACTGTTGGGGGATGTATGCTGTGTGTAATGTTGGGGGATGTATGCTGTGTGTACTGTTGGGGGGTGTATGCTGTGTGTAATGTTGGGGGATGTATGCTGTGTGTAATGTTGGGGGATGTATGCTGTGTGTACTGTTGGGGGGTGTATGCTGTGTGTACTGTTGGGGGGTGTATGCTGTGTGTAATGTTGGGGGGTGTATGCTGTGTGTACTGTTGGGGGATGTATGCTGTGTGTAATGTTGGGGGATGTATGCTGTGTGTAATGTTGGGGGATGTATGCTGTGTGTACTGTTGGGGGGTGTATGCTGTGTGTACTGTTGGGGGGTGTATGCTGTGTGTAATGTTGGGGGATGTATGCTGTGTGTACTGTTGGGGGATGTATGCTGTGTGTACTGTTGGGGGATGTATGCTGTGTGTAGTGTTGGGGGATGTATGCTGTGTGTAGTGTTGGGGGATGTATGCTGTGTGTACTGTTGGGGGCAAGGAAAATCGCCAACTAGATTGTGAAAGAATGAAGGTGGTGTCGGAGGATTGATGGTATTGGGGGCGATCTTTCCTCGCAAAGAAGACACTCCTCTGAAAATGATTTTCCGTTGTTCCGGAACTCCAGTTTTCAGGACACGATCATTTCTGAGGACATCCCAATGACGACGGATGAGGTTTTTCATTTCTCTACGTTGGACTGAAAATGTGGTGAACATGGAAGATTTCATGGAATTATCTTGTTCCCGAGGAGGTTTCTTTACCAACAAAGAACTCCTATCAATCCCTTTATCCACTTTATTTAGTTGTGAAGTTCCCAGTACTGGATCATATCCCTTCTCTATAAATCTTTCTTTCAGTGTTGGCGCCGGAACCAAATAAGTGTTTCCATCAGTACAATTCCTACGCAGTCTCAAGAACCGGTTGCGAGGAACGGAATGTAACCAGGATTGACCACCGCGTTACATTTTTGTCCCACTGACAGCGGCGCCATTTTGTTTGGTTGTCAACGCCTGATATGGTGTAACAGTCTGACGTCATATCCGCTTCCACATGTCAGAACGAGGCTTGGGACGCACGCTATGGCGCCATCTTGGCTGAACCAGGAAGTAACCTTAGAATTGCATCACCAATCAGAAGGAGCTGTTATTCATTATGGGGGTAATTAGCATATATAAAAACACAGTGACCACAGTGGATCAGCACCCTAGATGATGACTCATAAGTCGAAACGCGTCGGTTAGCCATGCTGAGACCACTGTCACTTTTTATTCAAGCGCTTTTTTACTACATAAACCTGAGTGTATTTCTTTTTCTCTGTGGGGCTGAATGTCCGATTCAACTGAACCTACTTCCCTCCAATATCCTCCTGGAGGTTATATCCGGATGGTGAAGCTGATATCCTCTGGGTATATTATAGCACAAAGTTTGATTGGCTCACTAGGTGGGCACCTACTTGTGTCCAATCCCTCCGGTAAGCATTTGGTGTTTCTGGTGGTGGATCTCCTATCAAACTATCACATTAGTACCATATTTGATGATCACATATGAAGGTGAAGATTCTCACTGATCTTTTTGCACTTTGAAGTTTTTTTTTTTTCTTTATCCACTTGCTTACTTTGCACTTAAACCCCCCTCCTGCCCAGATCAATTTTAAGCTTTCGGCGCTGACGCACTTTGAATGACAATTGCGCGGTCATACAACACTGTACCCAAATGACATTTTTATCATTTCTTTCCCACAATTAGAGATTTCTTTTGGTGGTATTTAATCACAGCCGGGTCTTTATTTTTTGCTAAACAAACAAAAAAAGATCAAAAAAATCATGTTTAATAGTTTGTTATAAAATTTTGCAAACAGGTAATTTTTCTGCTTCATTGATATGCACTGATGAGGCGGCACTGGTGGGCACTGATAGGCTGCACTGGTGGGCACAGATAAGGTGGCACTGGTGGGGACAGATAAGTCGGTACTGATGGGCACAGAAAAGATGGCACTGATGGGCACGGATGGGTGGCACGGATGAGCACTGATAGGTGGCACTGATGGGCACTGGTAGGTGACACTGATGAGCAGCACTGTAAAGGCACATTGTGGGCACTGGCACTGTGGGCACTCACAGATGACACTGTGGGCACTGACAGGTGGAGCCACTGGGCACTGGTAGGCGATTACCGGCTCTGTTATTATCACATGATCAGCTGTCATTGGCTTTCAGCTGATCACGTGGTAAGGGGTCGGGATCGAGGGGGCGCGCAGGCCGCTCGTGGCCGGGACGATGTCAATAGACATTGTCCCGGCATCTCAGATCTGTGCTGTAGCCGTCATTCGGCTATAGCGCGGATCTCAGGTAGTTAAAGACATTTTGGGGGTTATTTACGAAAAGGCAAATCCACTTTGCACTGAAAGTGCACTTGGAAATGCAGTCGCTCTAAATCTAAGGGGAAGATCTGAAATGAGGGGGAAGCTCTGCTGATTTTATCATCCAATCATGTGCGAGCTAAAATGCTGTTTTTTTTATTTTCCTTGCATGTCCTCCTCGGATCTACAGCGACTTTACTTCCAAGTGCACTTTTAGTGCAAAGTGGATTTTCCTTTAGTAAATAACCCCCTTTGTGTTTCAATTACAAATTGTTGGACATTTTGTCACTAAGTTTACATTCCCAGTTTCCCGATATTATTTGTGGAGGTTTAATGACCTTTCACTTGTTAGCGCTGCACTTCTTTACCTTTCTGTCACTTTTTGTAACTTGATCTCCTGCTGTGCCGGCTGCTATTTTCCTCGCTATTTAGACAGCGCGGTATATGTGCATTTATAGTTTCTGCAAATATTGCCTAAAAAAACAGTAGCCCCTTCTTTTTATTCTGCGGGTCATGTGCTTTCAGGAAATGTCTGGTTTGGGGGGTCGTTCACAAACTCTGATAGCTGGAAGGGAAAAAAGAAAAAGAAAAATTGGCGAAATGGTGCGACCAGCCGAGTTTATAAAGTGGAGCGCAGGGCCTGGCAGACAAAGGGTTAAACTATACGGAAACTTTCCAGTTTCGGGTTCCTGAAAAGACAATCATGTGATTTGTGAGAAATGAGAGCGTGTGATCGGATAGTTTCATTCTCTCTACGTATGTACTTGTTATCCTGGGATTGGCTACAGTTCAGCCGCCTCCCTCTTGTGTCTTCTGGTATGCCGAGCTCCTGGGAGAGATCTGATCCAGCAGAAGAGACACAGAAGTCTGCAGAAGATTTACCCCCCGGGGTATTATCAGAGGAACCCAACACCTCTGCACTCTGATATACATTCTTACACATTTCTACCAAACTTTACATGAACACAGGAATTTATAGTTCCCATTAGGGATGAGCCGAACACCCCCTGGTTCGGTTCACACCAGAACCTTCGAACGGACCGAAAGTTTGCGCAAACGTTAGAACCCTATTAGTTACAATGGACGCAAACGTTTGAAATCTAAAGTGCTAATTATAACGGCCAATATGCATGTTATTGTCCTAAAAAGGGCTTGGGGACCCGGGTCCTGCCCCAGGGGACCTGTATCAATGCAAAAAGAAGTTTTAAAAATGGACGTTTTTTCGGGAGCAGTGATTTTAATGATGAAAAGTGAAAAAAAAAAAAGTGAAATTTTCCTTTAAATATGGTCCCTGGGGGGTGTGTAAAGTATGCCTGTGAAGTGGCATGTGTTTCCCGTGTTTAGAACTGTCCCTGCACAAAATGACATTTGTAAAGGAAAAAAAGAAGCCATTTAAAACTGCTTGCGGCTTTAACCACTTCCCGACCGCCCCATGTACATTTACGTCAGCAGAATGGCACGTACAGGCAAAACCACGTACCTGTACGTGCCATTCTTCCGGCGGGTGGGGGGTCCGATCGGACCCCCCCGGCCGGCAGGGACGGTCGGGATCGCTTCAGGAGCGATCCGGGATGAGGGGACAGCCAGTGGTTTCTGGCCACCCACTCGCAATCGCTCCTGGCGAATCAGATGCTTCCCCTGGCTGTGTCATTCAAAACATCAGACCGGAACGCTGAGGAGTGAACACGTACAGGTTAGTGCACCAACAGTACACTGACACCAGTACACATAGGCACACAAATAGCCCCCCTGTCACCCCCAGATCACCCCCAGCCCCCCCAGTCACAGTGTCACTAATTGCAGTGATCATTTATTTACTGATCACTGCATTTAGTGTCAGTGTGACTGTAATAACTGTCAGGGCAGTTAGTTTTAGGTCCAAGGTAGCCCCCTACCCCCCCCTAATAAAGGTTTAACCCCCTGATTGCCCCTAGTTAACCCTTTCACCCCTTTTGCCAGTGTCACTAAGCAATCGTTTTTCTGATCGCTGCATTAGTGTCACTGGTGTCGCTAGGTAACCAGTTTTTTTTTTAGGTTAACCGCCATGTTTATATAAGTTCATAAATAGTTTTATAGGTCAGGTACCCCCATATTACAACCTAAATAAAGGTTTTAACCCCCTGATTGCCCCTAGAGTTAACTCTTTCACCAGTGATCACCGTATAAGTGTCACTGGTGACGCTGGTTAGCCAGTTAGTTATTTCGTTATTTAGGTTCCCCGTCAGGTTTTTATATAGCGTCAGGTACCCCCATATATTACCTAATAAAGGTTTTAACCCCCTGATTGCCCCTAGTTAACCCTTTCACCCCCTTTTGCCAGTGTCACTAAGCGATTGTTTTTCTGATCGCTGCATTAGTGTCGCTAGGTAACCAGTTTTTTTTTTTGTATTACTGTTACGGGTGACGCTGGTTAGTTAGCTTGTTTTTTTATACTGTCAGGGCATCCGCCATTTATTACCCAATAACGGTTTAACCCCCTGATCGCCCGGCGGGTGATATCAATTAGATTTTAGGGTCAAATAAGGTCTGCGTCGCCCCAGGTTAGTGCCAGTACCGCAAACACCCACGCGCAAAGCATACACCTCCCTTAGTGGTATAGTATCTGAACAGATCGATATCTGATCTGATCAGATCTATACTAGCGTCCCAGCAGTTTAGGGTTCCAAAAAAAACGCATTGTTAGCGGGATCAGCCCAGATACCTGCTAGCACCTGCGTTTTCCCCCTCCGCCCAGCCCACCCATGTGCAGTATCGATCGATCACTGTCACTTACAAAACACTAAGCACACATAACTGCAGCGTTCGCAGAGTCAGGCCTGATCCCTGCGATCGATAACATTTTTTTTGTGGTAGCGTTTTGATTCAGTCGCTACAGTCAGGAGCTTTTTTACCTGTGAATCTCAAAAAAAAAAAAAAAACAGTTGTCGTTTTATTGTTCTCTCTCTCTCTCTCTCTCTATTCTCTATTTATTGTTGCTCTTTTTTTACTCCATTCTATTCTGCAATGTTTTATTATGTTTTATCATGCTTGCTTTTCAGGTATGTAATTTTGTTTACTGTGTTTTAGTGTTAAGCATTTTTTTGTTTTCAGGTGCTCCATTCAGTTGCAACGCGGATTTATTTATCTTGACAGCAACAGCGTTTGCTCCCACGATACATAAAGCCGCGACTCCAACGCTGTAGGAGGTGATTTCACCACCACAGTTAAAAAAAAGAGCATATGTGCCGAAGCATGGGGGCAGCAGGGGGGGGAGGAGCGATTGGTTCCTAATGCCACGTACATACGGTCGAAATTCCGACCGTGTATACACGGCATAACTTTTGCGGGAGGATGCCCCCATGCATCGGCAGATCTCGCTTTTTGTCACAAAGTTTTGAAAATTGAAAAAAGAAAAAAACATTTATTTTTTTCTTTACTTTCTTCATTTTCAAAAACAAATGAGAGCTGTAAAATACTCACCATGCCTCTCAGCAAATAGCTTGGGGTATCTACTTTCCAAAATGGGGTCATTTGGGGGGGGTTTTGTACTTCCCTGCCATTTTAGCACCTCGAGAAATGATATAGGCAGTCATAAATTAAAAGCGGTGTAAATTCCAGAAAATGTACTCTAGTTTGTAGACGCTATAACTTTTGCGCAAACCAATAAATATACGCTTATTGGCATTTTTTTTACTAAAGACATGTGGCTGAATACATTTTGGCCCAAATGTTTGACTAAAATTTAGTTTATTAGATTTTTCTTATAACAAAAATTAGAAAATATCTTTTTTTTTTCAAAATTTTCGGTCTTTTTCCGTTTATATCGCAAGAAATAAAAATCACAGAGGCAATCAAATACCATCAAAAGAAAGCTCCATTTGTGGGAAGAAAAGGTCGCAAATTTTGTTTGGTTACAACATTGCATGACCGCGCAATTACCAGTTAAAGCAGTGCAGTGCGAAATTGAAAAAAGACCTCTGGTCCTTAAGCTGACAATTGGTCCGGGGCTGAAGTGGTTATGTCTGGTAAACAGACCCCCCAAATCACCATCTCTATGCAATGCAAAAACATCTGATAAAAATCGGTCAATTTGGAGGGAGAAATATAGTAAGATATGAAGCCAACACAGGAATATTCATCCATATCAACAACCTCCTTGGATATTGACGATGAATATATAACAATACGTAATGTGTGTATTGATCGATCTTATTTTACCTTACTGGACTGTTTTATTCATTTGTTAACAAATGTAAACTCAATAAAAATTTCTTGAACTAAAAAAAAGATTGCATGGAGATTGTAAAATAACAGGTCTGCCAGATGGAGATCTGTGTGTGTGTGGTGGCCCAGCAGACCAGTCTGCGGACAAACTGTGGGGTAATGGTGGGATAGTGTTGGTGGTGTGACTTGTGTGGTGGTGTGTGGACAGTGGGAAGAGTAGGTGACACCGGGGTTCTAGCTCATAGGATAGCTGGAGGAACCCTAGAAGTGTGTGATAATTGTTAGACTGCTCCCCAGATTGTATGTAAGATTCGTATCTTCCTGTGTGTGGTCAGCCAGCTTGATTGGAGTGGAGTCTTCCTTTTAATGGTGGCCAGAGGTAGTGTGGACTGTGAAAGTGTATCATGGCCGGTCTTATTAGCTTAGAATTACCCCCCCTCATTCCCCTCTACCCTAGTCAAGGTCCACGCCTCGGTTAGCTATCCGCCGCGGGCGTGTGTTCCGTGACAACAGGGATATGGTATATGGTGGTGACATAAATACACACACAGGTTGAACTGGTTGGACTGGAGTCTTTATTCATCCTTAGTGACTATGTTACGGTGTGAAGGAGAAATGTTGTGTTTGTGTGTAAAGATGAATCCTGAGAATCAACTGAATTCTAAATGATTTTCTCTTTGCAGGTCATTCCGTATCTGACCCATTTACAGATAGAAAATGGACGACACATATTGGGGGTGGGGAGTATCATATTGTAGACACTCTATTTCTACACATTCCAAGTTTAGGTGGAAATATCTCAATGTAAATTAGGTGGGGCTCCTCCCTCCATAACTGTCATGGCCTCTGTAATGCTATTGGTGTTCCTCATCATACCATCCAATAGGATTCTCAGATCCCCAATACCTTCTCATTGTGTCCATGCCGTGTCCCTGGAGAGGAGATCAGTGTCCAGGGAGTAATGTGGGGGGATGGGAGCCTCCACCTCTCCACCTTCCATCCAATAGGATTCTCAGATCAATGTTTTTTGATGTATGAAGGAAGCGGCAGTAGTAACAACCCCCACAGGGGAATGTTCCTGCCCGTTTACATGGATCCTTACGCCCATCTGCTTTGAAGTCACTGGAAGTCAGCTGGTCACGCAGGGATCTAGCTCGTCTAAAAGTAAAAGAGGGGAAGTCTGGCACGAAAGGACCCAAAAACATTGTACTACCGAATGGTGAACGGTATAAACCCCGACACTATGCCAATTGCCAAACGCCCGGGGTGGTGTATCTCCTCCTCTGTGAATGCGCATGCTTTTATGTGGGCAAGACGATACAAGAGTTCTGGTGAAGGGCCTGTGGTCACATTGCTTCAATGAAGACATGGAATCCAAGCTTACCCCTTGGTAGACACGTTACCAACATACACAATGGAATCTGTCCCAGAGTCTCCTTCCTGATCCTCCACCGTATACATCCAGGTATACGGGGAGGCGACTGGAACAAGACTCTGTTACAGCACCAACAAAGGTGGATCTTCCGCCTCAATGCTACTCAACCACCTGGACTTACCGGTTCTGTCTCTTTGAGACCCTTCCTGGAGGGGGTCACCTCGGGGAGATCTGAATGGGAGCCATATGATCCCCCTTGAATAATAACAATAATAAGCTTCGTCTCCTATCAGGTTTTTTACAACCAAAAGGAATAAAATAATCTTGACCAATTTTGTGGACCTTTATTGATTAGTGTTACTATTCTGACCTGTCTCCCTAGGATCAGGGTTTCTTTACTTCTGGGAAAACATTTTCTTTATTGATGGTTAATGTCTGATAGAAATGTATTACTTACATGAATGCATGTGGGGTTTTCTCATGACTATTGTATAACTGATGTGTCTTACTTACCCCTATATCAACCACCTTTAACTGCTACATCCCCTTAGCATATACCCCAGAAAATGAGACCACACCAATCTGGAGTAAATATGGCCGTAGCAGCCAATTAACTTTATTTATAAACAACAAATAATTAACATTAATTAACATAAATTAACATAACTAACACTAAGTAAGGCACTTCCTCCATAAAACTCCTCCCGTTGGTCTGTGCAGGAAAAACCCACCAATCATAATCAATATCACTTAACGGCACTGCGGAACCAAAACTAGAATAGGCCTCATGCTGACATGCTGGCTCAGAGGCAACAAACACTGTCCGCAGTGCACCTGATAACAACATTGGCTAAGCTACTGTTAGCTGTATCACCACACACGGGTACCATACACCGGAAGGTCCCGAACTTCCATATCTGGGGTAAATCCTTGATCCACACAGACCAACACCATGCCACAGCACACAAGGGTAAAGCCTTACCCTTGTGTGCCCTGCCACAACCTCAATGCTCGCTGTATCCCATCCTGCAGACCCAGGGACCACAAATCAGTCCCTACATCAGTAAGGTGTACACCATCTCTTTTCAGGTACCGCCAGGTGTCCACCTCTAATTCCCAATGTCTTATAGCCAGCCCTCCGTTCCTGACTACAAACCCGCTGATTTCCTTATTAATCTTCCTTCGGGCCCTGTTAATCTTTTCCACAGACCTGGCCCCCCTCCAAGATGTCCTGGCCACCATGTCAGACCACACTATAATCATGTGTGAAAAGGCAAGGCCGGAGCTGCCAAAAGTCAAACTTTATGTCCTTGACTAAGTCCAACATAGTCCTGCGGCCCAAGTCATTACCTCCCACATGTAGTATTAACACGTCCGGAGGTCCGTCCCAGCGCGCAAACCTATGTATCTCTGACACCGTAAATAAGCCTCCTGCCTCGAGAACCCGAGTTGCCTTCCATCCATTCGAGCTGTTGTGCTTTTTTAAGGAAAGTTTCCCGCACATTTTTATTAAGTAATTTTTAACGAAGATATTTTTAAGATACAAGATCAATCTATATGACACAGTCTATATATGCGAAACTTGTTCACGGAGACGAGTGATCGTACTTAATAGTCACATTTATTGGTTGACAGAAAACAAATATTTACATGAAATTAAAATACAGATTGCATTATTTGAACATTTGACAATTAATGGAAATACCCTCAAAATGGGCGTAGTACCTTGGACACAATATCACCATGATAACTTCTTCAGTAGAATCAATAACCTTATACTTGACAATTTAACATAATGTCTGTATTTCACACACCCAGCCGTTACTATGCTGCAGGTAAGTAACGTTGAACAATGCGAAACAAATTAGACATTTGTTTGTCAATAAAAAGCAACTATGCAAAAAGTAATATATAATAAAAATTGAATATTAGAGAAAAATCTATGAAAAGGCGATTATTGATTCTGGAGAATGATTATCAATACTAGAATATTCAATACATCAATGGTTAAGAGAATATACAAGATAAAATCAACATGGCATATTTACCCATTCCAAAATGGCTATAAGTCTGGATTTAAGATAGCTACCGGGTTCAGGAATCTCCTTGGAGGTTAAAGTATATTTCCAGGCATGGCTGTCAGTCTATCTGGAAAGATGGTTCTCCCAGTGTCCCTTCCCCAGGGTGGGTCCCTGAGCTCTCAGGTTCCCCTGAGCTGTCTTTCTTTTCACTATCTCTCTAGCTTCTTAAATACCCTCTCACACAATAAGATCATAAAATTTGTAATATGTTCAGCCCAAAAGGTATGTGTCTCTTTCCTATTGGCCTAAATGTTTTAAATGTAATTGCGCCTTCAACCACCAGGGGTCTCACATGTGTTTTGGGGCTGCTCTGTAAAGTAATATATTTTATTTTATACTGTATATATTTTACTTTAGTGGAAATATCTATATCTTTAATATTTGGGAATTCTACTAACCCCATACTATCAAATACGCTTAGCATAATTATTGATCAATCACTTTGCATAAAAATGGTGATATATATGCATATCATTGTATATCTGTAAACATTTAGTCCATTTAAAAAGGACACAAGTTATATGTATATATATATATTAATCAACATCACATACAGTTTTTATCTATCTGGATACCTGTATAATTTGGGTATCCAATCAATATTTGTTTATCTAGCATAGTTAAATTCTAATATATTCATAGCATAATCATATATATATCTTAATACTAATTTGTTCCTAAAACAATTCTATTAATAATCACCCTATATTTATTTTGTTTTCTTTATAACCGATTTCATCAACTCATCGGATACTAAAATGATAGTTTTATTTTGTGACTTACAGATATCACATATACTATGAATTGACTGGTAACATCATGTTTTGAGATGAACTTTGAACAGTCCAATACATGTTTTGATAGCTTAGCTGTGTACACAATTTCTAGGACTTCACACAATGGGCTTTGTCGGGAAAGGCCTTGGCTTTAGAATTTTTGTATTGATGGTTGTAAATTGTCCAAACAGCCTTCACCTCAGCACAAAGGATTCTCCCCAGTCACGAACCACCTCCAGTGATGACACCTAATAAATTTGGCCTTCTCAAACTAATCAACAAAATAAGTACACACCTTTTGTTTGGTGACAAAGGCTACCATTGTTCCTGTCGAGCATCACCTCTCCTAGCTTCCCAACAAACATAGGAATGGCCTTCTACCCAGACCAGTCCCTGTGTTCCTCCTATAAGAAAGGAAGAGAAGAAAAAAACACCCAAACCATCAACAAATTGCCAAAAAACAAGGTACACACTCCCACCTGTCCCTCCAGAACCCCAACTTACACGATCATCAGGTGGGGACAAACACAGGATCTAAACCTCCTAGATTTGCTTCACAGCATCTTCATCCAAACCCCATCTAACTGCTTCCGTGGCCGCCCCTATGCGAAACAAGTGAGAGGAAAACCTTTTGCCCCCCAAACCCAACGCCACCAAAAACTTTTAAGAAACTGCCACAAATTGAAAGCGCGATAGAGCCCACCCATCCTGGTGTATCAATAGAGATCCCCGCCTGCCGGGCACACTGATAAGAACTCACAAACTAACATTATAGGGCACAAGGGTGAACCTGGCAGCGAGAACACCTGCACCAGCTTACCCTTGCCCCGCTGATCTGTTTTTGATTTTCCCAGCATTATGGACACCCTATCCCCTTCACACACCACATCCTCAACTCCCAACCCCCCATGTGCTTTCCCGGAGGGGCTGACCAACTCGCCAATCCTGAATGCCCCAAAAAATGCCAAGGCAAACGCTGCCCTAAACAATGTAACTTCGTATGCTGATGAACACATAACCCCTAACTGTCCAACCAACTTACCCAGGAGCTCAAACGAAACCGGGCACCTCAAGTCCCTGTTAGGCTGAGAACGCCTATAGCCCTTCATCGCCTGCCTCACCCAAAAGTATTTCGTCATGGCCGGCGGCAGGCCCTTTACTTGAACCAAAACGCCAACCCAGCCAACTTCTTGTCTAAACCCCCAGCTGACACCCCAGCCTCCAAATTCCTGGACACAAAGTACAACACTAATAAACGGAAGTCCTGTTCTTCCCGTTCATCTGTGACTCGTTGTACCAAGGCCTCCCACTCAACCCACACCCTGTTATAAGCTGCCCACATCGTGTCGCTCACCGACCGTCTGATCCAACCCGTTACTTGTCCAAGACAATCCTCCAAAGCCACTCTGGACACGGGACCCCATGTTGTTCTGCCCCTGGTGCCAACTCCCGAAACTTGTCCCACTGAAAGCGAGACAAAGCATCAGCGATGACATTCTCCACTCCCGGGAGTTGCACAGCGTAGATGAACATGTTCAACTGCATACAACGTAACACCAGGTGCCTAAGTAACCTAACTACCGGCGATGCCGCCGATACCCTGTTGATCACCTGGACCACCCCCAAATTATCCCCGTGGAACCTAACCTTCAAATTCTGAAAAGATTCCCCCCATAGTTCCACCGCCAGTACCACCGGAAACAGTTCCAACAGTAACATGTTCTTCACAAGGCCGGCTTCCTTCCAGGATTCCGGCCATGGCCCTGCACTCCATTTGCCCTGGAAAAAGGCACCAAAACCCGCTGCCCCAGCTGCATCGGTGTATAATTCCAAGTCAAAATGGCTGACGGGACCCGACATCCACAGCGCCCTGCCGTTGAAATTAGCCAGGAACTTGTGCCATGTCGCCAGGTCCTCCCTATGAGCCTTCACTAAGCGCACGTAATGCTTGGGGGATGTGACCCCCGCGGTACTTGCTGACAGCCGTCTGCAAAATACCCCCCCCATTGGCAAAATGCGACACGCAAAGTTCAACTTACCCAGAAGCGATTGCAACGGTCTAAGCTGAACCTTGCGCAATCCCATAATCCCCCGGATCTCTGCCTGCAGAGCCGTCAATTTTTCTTCCGGCAGCCTGCATTCCATCTTCTTTGAATCCAACACAATGCCCAAGAAACTCAAAACCGTCTTAGGACCTTCCGTTTTATCCGGGGCTAAGGGAACCCCAAACTTCTCAGCTACATGCTTCAACGTAGTCAACAGGACCTTGCAGATTTCCGACGCTGGCGGTCCCACACAGAGGAAATCGTCCAAATAATGTATGATTGAACTCAGTCCAGCGACGTCCCGGACCACCCATTCCAGAAATGAGCTGAATTTCTCAAACAGCGCGCAGGATATGGAACAGCCCATTGGCAAGCACCTATCCACATAAAACTCTTCCTGCCACTGTCATCCCAACAGCCGAAAGCTGCCAGGATGCACTGGCAGTAGCCTGAGTGCTCCTTGTCCATATTTCCTTACCCAGAACACCGCAGCATCAAATGATGTATATGAAACTGCACAAATCTCAGGGTCGATGGCATCATTCACGAGGCCCCCTTTGGGAACGATAAATGATGAATGAGCCTAAATTTATTAGGCTCCTTTTTGGGAACTACCCCTAAGGGTGACACCACCAAGTCTGGCATGGGAAGGCTGGGGAAAGGTCCGTCCCAACGCCACTTCTTTGCGTAATTTTTCGGATACAACCCTCTCGTGCTGCAAAGCTGACCGCAGGTTTCTTGCTAACGGGGGAGTGGTATCCAGCTGCGCCGGAATCCTAAACCCCTCGGAAAACCTCTGAGCCAGCAGCCTCGCCGTCTCCCTATCCGGGTACCTATCGAGAAAAGGACGCATCCTTTCCACCTTCACCGGCGTTGTCCCCTTTTCCTGCAGCATCCCCTGTCTTACCTTTTCCCTGCTTGAAGCAGCGGGACATGGGATGTCCTCCGCCACAGCCAGTGCATTCGTGCTTGTACTTGCACGACCCTCCAAACTTGCAGGATCCCTCATTAAATTGCCAACATAACCCCTTTTTTCTTGTGGCCCGATTGTCCGGAGTTAGTGGACCCACCGCCCCCCCCCCCCCCCCCCCCTGAAAAAACTGACTGGCCGGCTTAGCTGAGGTCATTAGGCGCATCCATAAACTGATGTCCTTATGATCCCACCTCAAGGACGGGTGAATCGCCCTCCGCTGCCTAAACTGCTCGTCATAACGTAGCCATGAAGTTCCACCGTAGACTCTGTAGGCCTCTCCCACGGCGTCCAGATAGCAGAACCGCGCCGAGCAATGTTCCGGATTCTTCTCCCTTATCACACTAGCCAATATAGCAAATGCCTGTAGCCAATTTGTAAACGTCCTAGGGATAAGCCTATACCTCCTCTTTTCTTCATCCTCCTTTTTGTGGTCCTCCGGTCTTACCCTATCCAAATTGAACTTCTCCAGCGGTAGCAGGGCGAATATCTCCACGTAGTCACCTTTCCAGATCTTTTCTCTAACTTCCTGCTTTAGATGAGCCCCTAGAGGCCCTTCAAAGCACACATACACCTCAAATTTGGCTGCGTCAGCCAACCTCACCAAGTCTTGTTTTTTAGATGTATCGGAGGTACCCTCCCCCGCAGATTTTTGCCCCGCCTCCTTGCCCCATGTCCGCAGATACTTGCCCCCCAATCTCCCCTAATGCCCCCCCGTCCCCCCAACACCTTTTTCCGGAGCAACCCACGCTGACACCGGGGCCTGAACCCCACCCGTCCCAGGGTCAAAATGCTACACCAACTCCTTTAACCCTGCTAAGAACCCCTGTAACCCCATCTCCGATGTTGCCCAGTCTGCGACCGGAGCTGCCAGAGGGGGAGGCATGGTCACTGCTGACTGCCCTGCATACCTATGACCCCGCCCCACAGACCCCACAGTATTACATGGCATAGCAAAGACAACATGTGATGACTTACCGCAATGCCTGGTTGGGGCCCCACCAGCCGAAGGTCCATGGACCACTGCCGCCAGGAGTTCCTGCTGCACGTCCTCCTCAGACTGCGACAACTCGCCCTCCGAACGCTCCTCGACTACCTCCTTCTCGCTTCCAGACCGCCCTCCAGCGGATACGTCACTGGATGCCGGGGATCCGCGGTTCTCCCTATTCCTCCTTAAAGCGCCAGATCCGCCCGCCGACTTCCTCAAGGACTTTCCTGGACCACCACTTTCTTGCCCACAATGCCGCCCCTGGCCAATGCCGGTTGCCTCCTGACGACCTCCACTTGCCGCACCCTGCTGTCCATTGGCCACTGCCACTTGCTGACCCTGCTCCACCGCCACCTGCTGTCCAATATCCACTAAAACCTGCTGTCCATCCATCCCCGACAAGCTGCTTGCTGCACATGTTAAAAGCCCAGCAGCGCTGACACCATCTGCAGCTCTCCTAAGCCCCACCCCTGCCGACTCTAGACCTGGAGCATGGTCTTCTCTGCCAATCCCGGTCCTCCTCCTGTGCCCAGCAACCGCAGCAGGTCTGCCGGCGTAATTACCCCCCGATCTCCTGGCCCCCTGGCGATGACTGCTGCCCCCCCACCGCTGCCCGCACCGCCGAACGCTTCGCGGCGGGCCTGAGCTGTTCCTACCGCTCCTGCCACTCTGTCTGTGTGTGTCCCTGGGAGGGGGAGAACGGGGGCCTGGGAAAATTGCGCAGTTTCTCGACCGGCTGGTGTGGCCGCTGGGGATGATTCACCCAACGCCGCTGCAAGCCTACCTTCTAGCCATCCAGGGCCCCTGGACGCCGCTTCAGCCCTCAAACGAGCAAAAAGATCCTCTGCAGTGGCCAAGCTCGCTCCTCCTGGCAGACTGAGCTGGGGAGGAACACTCCTTCTGCAAATGTCCTATCCTGCTCCCCTCTACCACCTTTCAGCCAATCCAGCTACACCATCCACACATGCAGCTCACATATCACCACCCAGTTAACCCTGTTGTGCCCGCCCTGCGCCTATTATGTTATTTCTTTTGCTCCGGGCTCTCTAACCTGCCATTAGATTAAATATAGACACACACCACCACTTCCCCTACAAATATTAACCACTTGCCGACTGCCGCATGCCAATGTACATCGGCAGAATGGCCCGGGCAGGCATATGGGCGTACCTGTACATCCCTGCCTCCCAGCGGGCGGGGGGGTCCGATCAGGTCCCCATCCAGTGCCTACGGTGGTTGGAATTGATTCAGAAGCAATCCGTGCTGAGGGGGAGGCCACTGATTCATGACCACCCCCTCGCGATCGCTCCTGTCGAATGGAATGCTTCCTTTGCTTCTGTAATGTAAACAGCGGCAGAGGAAGTGATGTCATCTCTCCTTGTGTCGGTCTTTTCGGTCCGGCGCGCAAGGAGAGAAGACATCCAAGTAAGTGCAGCAACACTACACATACGGTAGAACACGCAGGGACACAAATCACCCCCAATCACCCCCCCCCTGCACCCCCTGTCACAGTGACACCATTAGCAGTTTTTTTTACTTATTACTGCATTGATGTAATTTGTGACTGTTATAAGTGGTAGGGCAGTTAGTGGTAGGCCCCCTTTAGATCTAGGGTACCCCCTAACCCCCCCCTAATAAAGGTTTAACCCCTTGATCCCCCCCCCCGTCACCAGTGTCACTAAGCAATCTTTTTTCTGATCGCCGTATTAGTGTCACAGGTGACGCTCGGTAGCCAGGTAAGTATTTGGTTCACCGTCAGCTTTTTATAGCGTCAGGGACCCCCATATACTACCTAATAACGGTTTTAACCCCCTGATTGCCCCCTAGTTAACCCTTTCACCAGTGATTACCGTATAAGTGTTACGGGTGACGCTGGTCAGTTAGTTTATTTTTTATAGTGTCAGGGCACCCGCCGTTTATTACCTAATAAAGGTTTAACCCCCTGATCGCCCAGCGGGTGATATCAGTTGGGTTTTAGGGTCAGATAGGGTCTGCGTCGCCCCAGGCAGCATCAGGTTAGTGCCAGTACTGCTAACACCCACGCACGCAGCATACACCTCCCTTAGTGATATAGTATCTGAACGGATCGATATCTGATCTGATCAGATCTATACTAGTGTCCCAGCAGTTTAGGGTTCCCAAAAACGCAGTGTTAGCGGGATTAGCCCAGATACCTGCTAGCACCTGCGTTTTCCCCCTCCGCCCAGCCCAGCCCAGCCAAGTGCAGTATCGATCGATCACTGTCACTTACAAAACACTAAAAACACATAACTGCAGCGTTCGCAGAGTCAGGCCTGATCCCTGCGATCGCTAACAGTTTTTTTGGTAGCGTTTGTTACATTTGCTGACAGTCAGGAGCTTTTTTTATTTGTGAGTCTCACTAGTTGTACCAGTAAATTTAGAGCCCAAAATGGCAAAGTGAAGG
Source organism: Lithobates sylvaticus (assembly GCA_028564925.1). Taxonomy (NCBI): domain Eukaryota; kingdom Metazoa; phylum Chordata; class Amphibia; order Anura; family Ranidae; genus Lithobates; species Lithobates sylvaticus. The sequence goes on from CM053026.1 coordinate 785,483,796, forward strand.
TTCAGTAGTGAAGAGGCGACACGTTTCTGAGCATGACAGATAGTGAAGAGGAGGTCACTCATCTGTCAGATTCAGGCTCAGAATACGATCCTGTAGAGGAGAGCGGCTCCATGACAGATAGTGAAGAGGAGGTCACTCATCTGTCAGATTCAGGCTCAGAATACGATCCTGTAGAGGAGAGCGGCTCCATGACAGATAGTGAAGAGGAGGTCACTCATCTGTCAGATTCAGGCTCAGAATACGATCCTGTAGAGGACAGCGGCTCCATGACAGATAGTGAAGAGGAGGTCACTCATCTGTCAGATTCAGGCTCAGAATACGATCCTGTAGAGGACAGCGGCTCCATGACAGATAGTGAGGAGGAGCAGGGCCGGATTAACATAGGGGCTATTGGAGCTGCAGCTCCAGGCCCCTTTCTCAAGATAGGCCCATTTGTCCCAAAAAAAAAAAAAAAACAATTCTAAAAAAAAAAAAAAAAAAATCGACTTTGAGGGTTGTAGCTCAACGATCAGGAGTCACAGAGACCCCACAGTGCTGGAGTAGGTAGCTAAAGACCTACTCCAGCACTGGTTAAAATATGGGGCTGCTATCATCTATGGTTCTGGAGATATGGGGTTGCTTGCACAGTCGATCAGAAGCTACATACAGAGTGGCCAGTATAAATACAAGCTGGAACACTCTGCAGCAGACTGAGAGGATGAACTCACAGTGCTTATAATAATTATTTGTATATTACTTATGATAATTAACCCCTTGCCACCCAGGCCAATTCTGACACTTCTCTCCTCCATGTAAAAATCATAATTTTTTTTGATAGAAAATTACTCAGAAGCCTCAAGCATTATATATGTTGTTTTAGCAGACACCCTGTGGAATAAAATGGTGGTCTTTGCAACTTTTTATGTTACATATTTGTGCAGCAATTTTTCAAACGTTTTTTTTGGAAAGAAACTGTTTCATTCATAAAAAAAAAACACTAAAGCTAGCACGATTATTTTTGTGTACCAAGCGATGCTTTAATTTTTTTACAGGTTACATGTTTAGAGTTACAGAGGAGGTCTAAGGCTAGAATTATTGTTCTCACTCTAACGATCATGGCATATGTAACCTGTGTGTATCTGGATCTGATACTAACCAGTGCCTACCCAGCCACTGACTAGTATCTCTAAAAATAGCACTTGTAAAAAAGTGTCCCTGAAAATATTTTTGAAATGTTGGCAACTATGCGGGTCAGTAGAGGGCCCCATGAGAGGCTCCTGGATTCCAATGATATTAAAGCGGTAGTAAACTTTTCTAACATTACTATTTTTTAGAGGCCCTTAGGTAGGTTATGCCATAATGTACAAGTATGCACAGCATATTAGCACATTAGGGTACACTTAAATTGTCAGACTGAGCCCTCCAGTGCTGTGCTGTGATCAATCTGACCCGGGCGCTTCCATCGTCTTCCTTCCGGGTTCTGTGCCTTCGGTCACTTGCCTTGGCCGGGCTGTGTTGATGTCATTCCCACACATGCTCATGTGCATCCTCTTTCTCTCATCCCCCCTTTCTCATCCTCTTTCCCTTACCCCTCACACCTCTTTCATCCCCTTTCTCTCTCTCTCTCTCTCTCTCTCTCTCTCTCTCATCCTCCCTCTCTTTTTAATTTAATTTGTTAAAACAAAAAAATTGTTTGCATTTTTATTTATTAATTTATTGTTTATAAAAGGCCCCACCAAAATCCTCAGCACCAGGCCCATGATGTTCTTAATCTGGCCCTGAGGAGGAGGTCACTCATCTGTCAGATTCAGGCTCAGAATACGATCCTGTAGAGGAGAGCGGCTCCATGACAGATAGTGAAGAGGAGGTCACTCATCTGTCAGATTCAGGCTCAGAATACGATCCTGTAGAGGACAGCGGCTCCATGACAGATAGTGAAGAGGAGGTCACTCATCTGTCAGATTCAGGCTCAGAATACGATCCTGTAGAGGACAGCGGCTCCATGACAGATAGTGAAGAGGAGGTCACTCATCTGTCAGATTCAGGCTCAGAATACGATCCTGTAGAGGAGAGCGGCTCCATGACAGATAGTGAAGAGGAGGTCACTCATCTGTCAGATTCAGGCTCAGAATACGATCCTGTAGAGGACAGCGGCTCCATGACAGATAGTGAAGAGGAGGTCACTCATCTGTCAGATTCAGGCTCAGAATACGATCCTGTAGAGGAGAGCGGCTCCATGACAGATAGTGAAGAGGAGGTCACTCATCTGTCAGATTCAGGCTCAGAATACGATCCTGTAGAGGACAGCGGCTCCATGACAGATAGTGAAGAGGAGGTCACTCATCTGTCAGATTCAGGCTCAGAATACGATCCTGTAGAGGACAGCGGCTCCATGACAGATAGTGAAGAGGAGGTCACTCATCTGTCAGATTCAGGCTCAGAATACGATCCTGTAGAGGAGAGCGGCTCCATGACAGATAGTGAAGAGGAGGTCACTCATCTGTCAGATTCAGGCTCAGAATACGATCCTGTAGAGGAGAGCGGCTCCATGACAGATAGTGAAGAGGAGGTCACTCATCTGTCAGATTCAGGCTCAGAATACGATCCTGTAGAGGAGAGTGGCTCCATGACAGATAGTGAAGAGGAGGTCACTCATCTGTCAGATTCAGGCTCAGAATACGATCCTGTAGAGGAGAGCGGCTCCATGACAGATAGTGAAGAGGAGGTCACTCATCTGTCAGATTCAGGCTCAGAATACGATCCTGTAGAGGAGAGCGGCTCCATGACAGATAGTGAAGAGGAGGTCACTCATCTGTCAGATTCAGGCTCAGAATATGATCCTGTAGAGGACAGTGGCTCCATGACAGATAGTGAAGAGGAGGTCACTCATCTGTCAGATTCAGGCTCAGAATACAATCCTGTAGAGGACAGTGGCTCCATGACAGATAGTGAAGAGGAGGTCACTCATCTGTCAGATTCAGGCTCAGAATACGATCCTGTAGAGGAGAGCGGCTCCATGACAGATAGTGAAGAGGAGGTCACTCATCTGTCAGATTCAGGCTCAGAATACGATCCTGTAGAGGAGAGCGGCTCCATGACAGATAGTGAAGAGGAGGTCACTCATCTGTCAGATTCAGGCTCAGAATACGATCCTGTAGAGGAGAGCGGCTCCATGACAGATAGTGAAGAGGAGGTCACTCATCTGTCAGATTCAGGCTCATAATACGTTCCTGTAGAGGACAGCGGCTCCATGACAGATAGTGAAGAGGAGGTCACTCATCTGTCAGATTCAGGCTCAGAATACGTTCCTGTAGAGGACAGCGGCTCCATGACAGATAGTGAAGAGGAGGTCACTCATCTGTCAGATTCAGGCTCAGAATACGATCCTGTAGAGGAGAGCGGCTCCATGACAGATAGTGAAGAGGAGGTCACTCATCTGTCAGATTCAGGCTCAGAATACAATCCTGTAGAGGAGAGCGGCTCCATGACAGATAGTGAAGAGGAGGTCACTCATCTGTCAGATTCAGGCTCAGAATACGATCCTGTAGAGGACAGCGGCTCCATGACAGATAGCTCGGACGACGGATTTGTGGTCCCTGCCAAGGTCAGGTGTACCAGACGCCGAACTTCTTCTTCTGTTTTTGATGTGCAAGAACCGCAGGTCCCTCGTATGTTGCAGAGAAGTACTAGCGCCGCTATTCCTTCTGGTGAACTGGCAAGCACCAGCGCCCTAGTACACCCTGGTCGTAGTCAAACCAGCACTGCAGTATCACGTGGTGACGTGGCGAGTCTCATAAGTGCAGTTCAAGCTGGTGAGGTGGCAAGCAGAAGTAGTGTCCCGCTACCACCAAGAGGACAAAGACAGGCCCGTCGTGCCCATAGTGCCCTTCCTGCTGCATTCCCCAATCCTAATTGGGAACCCACCACTTCTGCAGCACCCGTACTTCCCCCATTTACTGGCCAACCCGGCATTCAGGTGGAAACAGCTGATTTTACGTCACTTGATTTTTATTTGCTGTTTTTCACCGAAGATCTCTATAGATCTATTGTGGACCAAAGCAATTTGTACGCTGGTCAATACATCGCCGCTAATCCCCAGTCCTCCCTTGCCAGAGATTGGAGACCAATTCATTTTTTTCTGAAATTTAAGATCTTTCTGGGCCTTTCCCTTGACATGGGCGTAGTTAAATTGAGTATGTTGCGGTCATATTGGTCCACAGACCCGATTTACCATATGCCCGTGGTCTCTGCTTCCATGACCAGGGCACAATACGAGCAGATATTTCAGTTCATGCATTTCAACAACAATGAACTCTGTCATCCTCGTGGAGACCCTGCATACCATCGGCTCTACAAAATTCGGCCCCTCGTAAACCACTTCAACCAACGTTTTGTAGACTTGTTTACTCCCCATCAAGTTGTCTGCATTGATGAGTCCCTGATTAAGTTTTCTGGCTGCTTGTCTTTCAAACAGTATATTCCCAGCAAACGTGCCAGATACGGGGTCAGGATGTACAAGTTCTGTGACAGGGCCACAGGCTATACATGTAGTTTTATGGCTTACGAGGGCAAAGATAGTCATGTGGAGCCGGAGAACTGCCCAGACTATATAGGGAGCACTGGTAAGATTGTGTGGGACTTGGTGTCACACTTATTCGGAAAGGGGTACCACTTTTACGTGGACAATTATTACACGATGGTGCCACTGTTTAGTCACTTGTTTGATCATCAGATTGGAGCATGTGGCATCGTGCGACCTAATCACCGGGGCTTCCCCCAGCGGCTTGTAGATTTCAGTCTTAGGCTGGGGGAGAGAGCCTGCTTGCAGTGTAATAATTTGCTCGCTATGAAGTGAAGGGATAATAAGAATGTTTTTGTTCTGTCCTCCCTTCATGCAGACACGACGGTCTAAATTACTACGGTCCAACTGGTGTTGTGGAGAAACCCCTCTGTGTCCACAAATATAACCTTAATAGGGGTGGACCTCAATGACCAGTTGTTGGCGCCATACATAGTTGCCCGTAAGGCAAGACGCTGGTACAAAAAAGTGTCTGTTTACTTATTTCAATTGGCTTTGCTGAACGCTCATGTGCTATACAGAGCTTCAGGACAGACTGGATCCTTCCTTAAATTCCAGGAAGAGATCGTCAGAGCCCTTCTGTTTCCAGACGGTGCTCCACCTCCCCTTCCCCAACCAAATGCAGTAAGCCGGCTGCATAAGAGGCATTTTCCATATGTCCTCCCGAGTACCCCTACCCAACGAACCCCCCAAAGAAGATGTCGTGTCTGCAGCAAGCGCGGATATAGCCGTGACACCCGCTATTATTGTCCCTCCTGTCCTGACAATCCTGGTCTTTGCATTGGTGAATGTATTGAACGCTAACATACACTAGTTGAGTATTAGTGTAGGTTACAGCATTGCATAGACTAGGCACACGTTCACAGTGTCTCCCAAGATGCCATCTCATTTTGAGAGACCCGAACCTGGAACAACAGTTACAACAGTTACAGTTACAAAAAAAGTGTAAAAAAAAAAAAGTCAAAAAAAAAAAAATATATATAAAATAAAAAAACAACAATAGTTGTTGTTTTATTGTTCTCTCTCTCTATTGTTCTGCTCTTTTTTTACTGTATTTTGCAATGTTTTATTGTTATTATGTTTTATCATGTTTGCTTTTCAGGTATGTAATTTTTTTATACTTTACTGTTTAATGTGTTTTATTGTTAACCATTTTTTTGTTTTCAGGTAAGCAGTTCAGCTGCAGTGCGGATTTATTTATCTTGACAGCAACAGCGTTTGCTCCCATGATACATAAAGCCGTGACTCCAGCGCTGTCAGAGGTTATTTCACCACCACAGTTAAAAAAAGGAGCATATATGCTGAAGCATGGGGGCAGCAGGGGCAGAGGAGCGATTTGCTCCCAACTTTTGGATCGGATGCCCCCATGCTTCAGCATATATATATTTTAGGCACAGATTGCATTAAAAAAAAATGTTATTTTTTACTATGTTTTTTTGTATTTGCTTTCCAGGTATGGTAAGTCTTACTGTTATACTGTAATGTTACTTTGTTTTATTGTTAAATATAATTGGCTTAGCAGGTACGACATTCAGCTACAGCGTGGATTTATTTATCTTGACAGCAACAGCATTTGCTCCCACGATACATAAAGCTGTGACTCCAGCGCTGTAGGAGGTGATTTCACCACCACAGTTAAAAACAAAATGGTGCATGTATGCCCATCATTAGAAGTAGGTGGATGAAGGGAGGTATTCTAATGGTGGGCATACCCACCGAGCAATCGCCCACAGGCTGCATGAAAAAAAAAAAAGATTACAATATATGCCCAACAAGGACCAGCAACATACTGGCATGTTGCTGGACTTTGAGTGGTTATACCAGAAAGATGCCTGCGGGTTTAGGTATAATCTTGGTATCATTCTTTTCAGCCAGCGGTCGTCTTTCATGTAAAATCAATCCTAGTGGCTAATTAGCCTCTGGACTGCTTTTAAAAGCAGTGGGAGTGAATGCCGCAGGGCCCCCCTTTCCCCAAGGCACCCCCCATGTTGAGGACACGCGGCCTGGTACGGCTCAGGGGGGGGGGGGCGCTCGCTCGTCCCCACCCCCTTTCCTGACTGGCCGGGCTGCATGCTCGGATAAGGGTCTGATATGGATTTGGAGTTTTTTCGGCATAGGGATTCCCATTTAAATCCATACCAGGTGACGGGGCTAGCAAGGTGTCAGTCTCGCCGTTCGAGGTGGCGGCATTAATTTCCTTCTCTAGTCCCGTTTACCTGGAGTCACGTTATAAATGAACGGACTTTACTCTGTATGTGGGTAAGTCCGTTCATTTCAAAAGTCCCGCGGACTAGCACACAGACGGACGGATTGTCCGCCAGACTGCTGAGACAAAACTTCTTACTAAGTCCGCCGGACGTTTGGAAAGAAAAAGTCTGGCGGAGCCCACATACGGTCGGATTGTCCGGCGGACAATCCCGCCAGATAGTCCCATCGTGTGTACGTGGCATTACTATGACGTAGTCCTCCAGCTATATCATGTATTGCAATGTATGGGAACTATAAATTCCTGTGTTCATGTAAAGTTTGGTAGAAATGTGTAAGAATGTATATCAGAGTGCAGAGGTGTTGGGTTCCTCTGATAATACCCCGGGGGGTAAATCTTCTGCAGACTTCTGTGTCTCTTCTGCTGGATCAGATCTCTCCCAGGAGCTCGGCATACCAGAAGACACAAGAGGGAGGCGGCTGAACTGTAGCCAATCCCAGGATAACAAGTACATACGTAGAGAGAATGAAACTATCTGATCACACGCTCTCATTTCTCACAAATCACATGATTGTCTTTTCAGGAACCCGAAACTGGAAAGTTTCCGTATAGTTTAACCCTTTGTCTGCCAGGCCCTGCACTCCACTTTATAAACTCGGCTGGTCGCACCATTTTGCAAACTTTTCTATAGATTTTTTTTTTGTTTCTCTTCCAGCTATCAGAGTTTGTGAACGACCCCCCAAACCAGACATTTCCTGAAAGCACATGACCCGCAGAATAAAAAGAAGGAGCTACTGTTTTTTTTTAGGCAATATTTGCAGAAACTATAAATGCACATATACCGCGCTGTCTAAAGAGCGAGGAAAATAGCAGCCGGCACAGCAGGAGATCAAGTTACAAAAAGTGACAGAAAGGTAAAGAAGTGCAGCGCTAACAAGTGAAAGGTCATTAAACCTCCACAAATAATATCGGGAAACTGGGAATGTAAACTTAGTGACAAAATGTCCAACAATTTGTAATTGAAACACAAAGGGGGTTATTTACTAAAGGAAAATCCACTTTGCACTAAAAGTGCACTTGGAAGGAAAGTCGCTGTAGATCCGAGGGGGACATGCAAGGAAAATAAAGCAGAGCTTCCCCCTCATTTCAGATCTGCCCCTTAGATTTAGAGTGACTGCACTTCCAAGTGCACTTTCAGTGCAAAGTGGATTTGCCTTTCATAAATAACCCCCAAAATGTCTTTTAAGAAAAAGAGAAACTTCAAAGTGCAAAAAGATGAGTGAGAATCTTCACCTTCATATGTGATCATCAAATATGGTACTAATGTGATAGTTTGATAGGAGATCCACCACCAGAAACACCAAATGCTTCCCGGAGGGGTTGGACACAAGTAGGTGCCCACCTAGTGAGCCAATCAAACTTTGTGCTATAATATACCCAGAGGATATCAGCTTCACCATCCGGATATAACCTCCAGGTGGATATTGGAGGGAAGTAGGTTCAGGTGAATCGGACATTCAGCCCCACCATTAAAAGAAGAAGGAAGGTATATAGCGTAATTCCGAAGAGAAAAAGTAATGTATAAAAAACAGAGGAAATACACTCAGGTTTATGTAGTAAAAAAGCGCTTGAATAAAAAGTGACAGTGGTCTCAGCATGGCTTTCCGACGCGTTTCGACTTAGGAGTCCTCATCTGGGGTGCTGATCCACTGTGGTCACTGTGTTTTTATATATGCTAAGTACCCCCATAATGAATAGCAGCTCCGTCTGATTGGTGATGCAATTCTAAGGTTACTTCCTGGTTCGGCCAAGATGGCGCCATAGCGTGCGTCCCAAGCCTCGTTCTGACATGTGGAAGCGGATATGACGTCAGACTGTTACACCATATCAGGCGTTGACAACCAAAAAAATGGCGCCGGTGTCAGTGGGACAAAAACGTAACGCGGTGGTCAATCCTGGTTACATTCCGTTCCTCGCAGACGGTTCTTGACACTGCGTAGGAATTGTACTGATGACCCCCCCCCCCCCCAATATCAGCCAAAACATTATGACCACCCTTAATCATATAAAAAAAAATTTAAAAAAAAAAAAAAAAAAAAAAAAAAAAAAAAAAAAAATTCTTGAAAAAAAAAATCATTTAAAAATAAATAAATAATAATTACAAAAAAATAAAAAAAACAAAAAATAATTTTAAAAAAAATAAAAATATAAAAAAAAAAAACAAAAAAAAAAAAAAAAAAAAAAATTCTAGAAAAAAATAATTTTTGACCCCCCCATGATCAGCCAAAAGACTATAACCACAACATGCTCAGCCAAAACATTATGACCACCCCTGAAAAAAATAATAATAAAATAAAAAAAAAAAAAAAAAAAAAAAAAAAGAAAAAAAAAAATTTAAAAAAAAAAATTTTAAAAAAAAAATATTTTTTTAAAAAGAAAAAAATAAAAAAAAAAAAAAAAAAAAATTTTTTTTTAAAAAAAAAAAAAAAAAAAAAAAAAAAAAAAAATAAAAAAAAAAAAAAAAAAAAAAAAATTTTTTTAAAAAGAAAAAAATTTTTTAAAAAAAAAAATAATATTTTTAAAAAAAAAAAAAATATTTTTTTTAAAAAAAATAATAATAATTTTTGAAAAAAAATAAAAAAAAAAAAAATAAATAAAAAAAAATAAAAATTTTTGAAAAAATAAATAATTTTTTAAAAAAAAAAATAAATTTTGAAAAAATAAATTCATTTTTGAAAAAATAAAAAAATTTTTGAAAAAATAAAAAAAAATTTTGGGAAAAAAAATAAAGCCTCGTTCTGACATGTGGAAGCGGATATGACGTCAGACTGTTACACCATATCAGGCGTTGACAACCAAAAAAATCATTTAAAAATAAATAAATAATAATTAAAAAAAATAAAAAAACAAAAAATAATTTTAAAAAAATAAAAAAATATTTAAAAAAAACATTTAAAAAAAAAAAAAAGAAAAAAAATAATTTTTGACCCCCCCATGATCAGCCAAAAGACTATAACCACAACATGCTCAGCCAAAACATTATGACCACCCCTGAAAAAAATAATAATAATATAAAAAAAAAGAAAAAAAAAAAAAAAAAAAAAAAAAAAATTTAAAAAAAAAATCAAAAAAGAAAAAAAAAATTTTAAAAAAAAAAAAAAAATAAAAATTTTTAAAAAAAGAAAAAAAAAAAAAAAAAAAAAAAAAAAAAAAAAAAAAAAAAAAAAAAAAAAAAAAAAAAATTAAAAAGAAAAAAATATTTTTTTAAAAAGAAAAAAATATTTTTTTAAAAAGAAAAAAATATTTTTTTAAAAAGAAAAAAAAAATTTTTTAAAAAAAAAAAAAATTAATATTTTTTTTAAAAAAAATAATAATAATTTTTGAAAAAATAAATAATTTTTGAAAAAATAAATTCATTTTTGAAAAAATAAATTCATTTTTGAAAATAAAAAAAAAATTTTTTGGGAAAAAAAATAAATTTTTTTGGGAAAAAAAATAAATTTTTTTGGGAAAAAAAAAAATAAATTTTTTTGGGAAAAAAAATAAATTTTTTTGGGAAAAAAAATAATTTTTTTTGGGAAAAAAAAAATAATTTTTTTTGGGAAAAAAAATAATTTTTGAAAAATAACCCCCCCCCCCCCCCCCCATGATCAGCCAAAACATTCGACCCCCCCATTTTTGAAAAAATAAATTCATTTTTGAAAAAAAAAAAAAAAAAATTTTGGGAAAAAAAAAAAAAAAAATTTTTTGGGAAAAAAAATAATTTTTTTTAAAAAAAAAATCATTTTTGAAAAATAACCCCCCCCCCCCATGATCAGCCAAAACATTCGACCCCCCCATGATGGTCTTTTTTCATTTATAGCGCAAAAAATAAAAAACCCAGCGGTGATCAAATACCACCAAAAGAAAGCTCTATTTGTGGGGAAAAAAGGACAAAAAATCATTTGGGTACAGTGTTGCATGACTGAGTAATTGTCAGTCAAAGCGTGAGAGCACCGAAAGCTGAAAATTGGTCTGGATGGGAGGGGGGTTTAAGTGCCCGGTAGGCAAGTGGTTAAGTGTTCTTGCATAGCAACACCACTTCCTGTTATCTCACATATATATTATTCTTATTCTTATTATAGCCAAATTTACCACCCTAACTCCTCCCACAGCTTTTACACTACATATACCGAATATATACCGAATCGTGCCGATTGTTCCCGAATTGTGTGCTATTACGTCAAATGGTTGACGGAATATTGTCATTTTTGCGGTGAAATTTGTCCCATAGGAATGAATGGCGAAATGTTCAAAACTAGAGTGGGAGGTGACAAAAGCTGACAACCCCCCATGATCAGCCAAAACATTATGACCCCCCCCCCCCCCCCCCCCCCCCCCCCCCCCCCCCCCCCCCCCCCCCCACCCTAAAAAATATTAAATATATTTATAAAAATATAAAAAAATGAAAAAATATATAATTTTTGAAAAAAAAAAAATTTGAAAATAATTTTTTTTTTTTTTTTAAATAAAATAATTTTAGAAAAAAAAATAATTTATGAAAAAATTTTTTTTTAGAAAGTAAAATTATACAAAAAAAAAAAAGAAAATTATTTTTGAGAAAAAAATTAAATAATTTAACAATACGTAATGTGTGTATTGATCGATCTTATTTTACCTTACTGGACTGTTTTATTAATTTGTTAACAAATGTAAACTCAATAAAAAATTCTTGAACTAAAAAAAAAGATTGCATGTAGATTGTAAAATAACAGGTCTGCCAGACGGAGATCTGTGTGTGTGTGGTGGCCCAGCAGACCAGTCTGCGGACAAACTGTGGGGTAATGGTGGGATAGTGTTGGTGGTGTGACTTGTGTGGTGGTGTGTGGACAGTGGGAAGAGTGGGTGACACCGGGGTTCTAGCTCATAGGATAGCTGGAGGAACCCTAGAAGTGTGTGATAATTGTTAGACTGCTCCCCAGATTGTATGTAAGATTCGTATCTTCCTGTGTGTGGTCAGCCAGCTTGATTGGAGTGGAGTCTTCCTTTTAATGGTGGCCAGAGGTAGTGTGGACTGTGAAAGTGTATCATGGCCAGTCTTATTAGCTTAGAATTACTCCCCCTCATTCCCCTCTACCCTAGTCAAGGTCCACGCCTCGGTTAGCTATCCGCCGCGGGCGTGTGTTCCGTGACAACAGGGATATGGTATATGGTGGTGACATAAATACACACACAGGTTGAACTGGTTGGACTGGAGTCTTTATTCATCCTTAGTGACTATGTTACGGTGTGAAGGAGAAATGTTGTGTTTGTGTGTAAAGATGAATCCTGAGAATGAATTGAATTCTAAATGATTTTCTCTTTGCAGGTCATTCCGTATCTGACCCATTTACAGATAGAAAATGGACGACACATATTGGGGGGGGTGAGTATCATATTGTAGACACTCTATTTCTACACATTCCAGGTTTAGGTGGAAATATCTCAATGTAAATTAGGTGGGGCTCCTCGCTCCATAACTGTTATGGCCTCTGTAATGCTATTGGTGTTCCTCATCATACCGTCCAATAGGATTCTCAGACCCCCCAATACCTTCTCATTGTGTCCATTCCGTGTCCCTGGAGAGGAGATCATTGTCCAGGGAGTAATGTGGGGGGATGGGAGCCTCCACCTCTCCACCTTCCATCCAATAGGATTCTCAGATCCCCAATACCTTCTCATTGTGTCCATGCCGTGTCCCTGGAGAGGAGATCATTGTCCAGGGAGTAATGTGGGGGGATGGGAGCCTCCACCTCTCCACCTTCCATCCAATAGGATTCTCAGATCAATGTTTTTTGATCTGTAGAGCCGACACTTTTCAAAAGTGTGCGCTATTCTCTAGATTTATGTAGGGGCCATAACCCTCAGAGGGGCAGTCTTGACTTTTGGGCTTACCAGTTACCTCCGCTTGGGTTGTCGGTGAATGCCCAGGGGTTCCCAGGGTTTGTACCCAACAAATTTGGATGCTGACACAATAAAAGTCCTTTAAAAGGTTTTTATTCTTGCAGTGGTAACATCCAACAAAATCTCTGATAGGAATAGAGGACACGGGTGAACTAACTCCGGCACCTTGAACTGCTGACATCCACAAATGTCTTTAATAAATCCCAGAGAGTAGCCACTCGCAGCTGGGTACTTCAAAGTCAGATATGCCTCTAGCCAGAGGTCTGGCAGCTGACAATGTGATCCGGAAACTTGTTAAAAGTCTCTGACACAGAATAAACTTGCAACCGAAGGTGAATAGGAACCTTTCCACAGTACCTGGAACTTTCTCTGTCTCCTTGGCAGTACTGTGGAAATTTGGATTCTGTAGTGTCCATACAACTCAGCTCCCAGGATCTTACTGAGATGCCAGCTTGTTGGCCCTCCTCCGAAGAGTCCTCCCCCGGTCACTTGAATGAGCTGTGGTGCCCCTCCAGGATGCCTTGAATCCTCCTTCAGTCACTGGGCCTCGGGCTAACCGGCTCCGAGACTCGGGAACAGACGGATCCCCACCCCAGACCAAGCGGGTCTATGGGGCTGGTCAAACTGACCATGTTTGCCGGAGGGCAAGTGCTCCCAGGCCCGGGACCCCTCGCGGGGCTACCCCGGTCCAGAACCAGGAAACAGGACTGCGGCCGAACCCCAAACACGTGACTTCAGGACATTAAGTACCCTTCCCCAGACTACACAGCGGGGCCAGGCGCACCCACTGATTGGCTCCGGGGAAGACTGATACCTAAGACGTCCAACCGAGCCCGGATCTAGGCCTGTCATGTGTACCTCACTGCGCCCATGACCAGACAGAACCCTGATACAGCCCAGCCAAACTGATGCCAAAGTTAAACCTGCACAATTAACCCTCAGAACCCCATTACTGTTCTGAGGGAAAAACTAAATTTCCACCTATAGCGCACACTTGTGAAAGTGTCACCGCTACATTTAGTTTTCCAGAACTGTAACGGAGTTCTGAGGGTTAATTGTACAGGTCTTTTACTTTGGCATCAGTTTGGCTGGGCTGTACTGGAGTTCTGCCTGGTGATAGGTGAGGCACCTGTGACAGGCTGAGAACGCAGTCTGGTTGGACGTGTTGGGTACCAATCTTTCTCGGAGCCAATCAGTGGGCGGGTCTGGCCCCGCTGTGTAGTCTGGGAAGGGGGATTTAAGATGCTAAAGTCACATGTTCAGGGGTCGGCTTGCTCTTTGATTCCTTGTTCCGGTCCGACCAGCCCCGCAAGGGGTCCCAGACCCAGGAGTGTCTGCTGACCCCATAAGCATGGTCACCCTGACCAGCCCCAGAGGCTCTCATGGTCTGGGGTGGGGATCCGTCCGTTCCAAAGCCTTGGAACTGGCTAGTTCGTGGCCCAGTAACTGAAGGAGGATTCGGAGGTGTCCCGGTGTCCTCTCAGGATTGGAGAGGCACGGCAACTCGTACAAGCGACCAGAGGAGGACTCTTCGGAGGAGGGCCAAGATGCTGGCTGCTCGGTAAGAGCCTGGGAGCTGAGTTGTATGGACACTAATTGAATCCGCATTTCCTACGGTATCGCCGAAACAGCTGGAAGATTCAGGTACCATAGGAAAAGTTCCTAACCCATCCTTCAGTTACAACATAGTCTGTGGCAGAGACTTTTGCAGTGTTCACTTGAAGTTTCACAACCAAGTCTGTGGAAGAGACTGTGCTAATCTCTGAACCACTTGTTGGCTGCTAGATCTACAGACAGGGTTTATCCAACAGTGAAGAATCCAGTTGTGAGTGGCTACTCTCTGGATCATCTAAAGAGACATTTATTTGATGTCAGCAGTTCTGAAGTGCCTGAGCTTTATCACCCATGCCCTCTGTTCCCAACTGAGAGACTGTGTTTATATTTGAATGTTTCTTTTTGCAAATAAAAATCCTCAAAAGGACTTTTGAGTGGCAGCCTCTGCAATTACTGGGTACTAACCCTGGGAACCCCTAGACAACGAACGATGAGCTACAAGGAGGAGGTAATCGGTAAGCCCAGAAAATACATAGCCGCCCTCAGGGGTTATGGCGCTACAGATGTATTAAGGAAGTGGCAGTAGTTACAACCCCCACAGGTGAATGTTCCGGCCCGTTTACATGGATCCTTACGCCCATCTGCTTTGAAGTCACTGGAAGTCAGCTGGTCACGCAGGGATCTAGCTTGTCTAAAAGTAAAAGAGGGGAAGTCTGGCACGAAAGGACCCAAAAACATTGTACTACCGAATGGTGAACGGTATAAACCCCGACACTATGCCAATTGCCAAACGCCCGGGGTGGTGTATCTCCTCCTCTGTGAATGCGCATGCTTTCATGTGGGCAAGATGATACAAGAGTTCTGGTGAAGGGCCTGTGGTCACATTGCTTCAATGAAGACATGGAATCCAGCCCCTAGTGACGTGTTCGGCCTCTATTTACTGTGGTATGGTGGCCGGGCACCGTCCCGTTGCCTTCTGGTTGCCGTGGCTACGTGAGTGCACCGCGGGAGGATGACACAAGACAGCGTCACCCCTACATCACATCTGACGCTGACGTGCCGGCTCTAGTGACGTTTACCATGCCAGATCCGGAGGAATCCTACACCGGACACCTCTCTCCTCCTCCATCTTCCAGAGATGGTTTGGTGGAGGCGCCATTCGCACGCCATCGTCTCGGGGGGCGTCCTGGTGGCTCCTCCCCCTCTTACATCCACTGTGAGGATTGGCCACTTAGTCCCCACCCACACATATAAAGCATGGGGCCAGCCCACAAACGCTCTCATGCTGCGTGTATGAAGCACCTAGGATCACTCCAAGCATCAGCCACATCTCAGGTAACTCCTCTGCCCCCACTTATACAATCCTGTCTTTGTATTACTCCTTTAGAGGGACACCTAAGATTTTCATATGAGGTGATTTGATCGCTCACCTCCTGTTTTTTGTATCCCCCCCCCCCCCCTCTCTATCTCACTATAGGTATTTTGCTCCTCGGTAATATCCAGGATCTTTCCTGTATTTTGTGGCGGCTCCACCTGGAATGGGTCCCTGGGAGTTTCCAGTATCCATGTGAGTGGCTGGGCAGGTAATTGCCATGCTTTTCTTTCTATGTGTGTCTCTATATATACACCGATATATACATATATATCTGTATATTCATATATGGAGATCTAGACCTGGCCCAATGTTAGGTAGATGTCTCCATTCATTTGGTTTATACATTGGACTAGCTGCCTCTCTCTCTCTTATCCCCACAGAGATTATTGTCACTTCAACACATACTAAGGGAAAACCAGAGGGTTCCCCCAGGACCCCCTTTGTGAGGGACCCCCCTTTGGGCATTGACCCACCTTGAGTTGTAGCCCCGCCTTTTTGGACCGGAACTTGGGTGGACTTCTGGCCATAGTTTGACTTTAGCGTTTTTTAATCGGATACAAAATACTTGGAATGTTTATACAATGTATATGGTTAGTATATGTACAATTGTGAGATGTAAATGCTTGTTATCATGATGTTGCCATGCATATATACCCTTACACATCGCCCTTTACTAATTATAGACGTATTCACGTCCTGTTGTAACCTCCTACCCCTGAAGAAGAGAACCAATATCAGAGACTTGAAACGCGTTGGGTATCTCTGTTGTCTTCATAATTTTTCCAACAGATGAATGGTGATTGTCAACTGTTGCTATTTAATTGTATATATTTGTAGCTTCATCCAGTATATATTTTATGTATTGTACATCACCCATTTTAACTTTGATCAATTAAAATGTAACCCTTTGTATCTCCTTGTGACCTCATAGTTGTTCACTGCCCCTTGGAAGTCCCATTTAGAGGAAATTTGTTGCTTTATTTAACACTTCAGTGTTCAGTCTTATGCTGCAGCCAGCACCGTGCAGATGAGGCGACATCGATCGCAGACCAGAGGTAACGATCAGCTCAGTAATCTATACACATAGATTTTTTCAGCAGTAATTCTCTCCAATATTTGATGGATTTGCATTCTTTACATTTTGCACTCTATCTTGTGTGTTATATATTAATTAGTATATTGTCTTGTAGATCTGTGGGGTGCGGCTTGTTCCTCTTTCTCCTGTGTTTGGAATATTAAATCTGCACGTTGTCAACTTCAAGCCAACAACAAGGTGTGTTTTCATTGGACCAATCTTTTCTCCATAGTAGATGACACCATTCCATCTTGGAACCATTTTTGTATTTATAAATGGATTTTCCTTCTGATGTTTTTCTTTCATCCCTCATGTTTTTTTTACTATAGACTGTTGGAGGATGTTAATGTCCCGTTGTACTGGAGGGATCATATATCACCCCTCGTATAAGGCTCATCACTACTACGTACAATACTCCGGGGGGCGGGGATTCCGTATGCAGAGCCCGTTGTGGCCAATCACCAGGGTCTATGGCATCTCCGCAGCCTTATTAGACCAAGATGGGGAGTGACACGACGTAGCCTTTGATAACGTCTGACGACGAAACGCGTAAGGCGTGCTGACGTCACATTCGGTGTAGGACATAGAGGCGTGGAGCGCATTTTGGAGTGCAAGCCGCCCTATACCCATATTGATGTTGTTTTTGAACCTGGATGGTGGAAACAGGTGTATTTTTTAATACCCTGTTTTTTGACTTTGCTTTGTTTTTAATTTTAAACTTTTTAATAAACATCAATCTTTTAAATCTGGTAATGCACATGGGACCTCCGTTTTTCCTTGCTTCCCTGTGAGGTATAACTCCCCCCTGGGGATCGCTGCTGGATATCCCAACCCTAGGAGACCCGGGTGGACGGGCTGGAAAAAACACGATCGGCTAGGACACCTTCCAGTGGGGGCCCTGTGGAGCACCTGGCATCGATAATTTTGGAAGCTGTTTACCCCTGCAGGGGTACCTACATCTGGTGAGTGAGGGAGCAAAGGGGGACAGCACAAAGTCACCGTCATTCCTCTGAATCACTAAAGTCACGCCTTTGAATCACCGTTATGAATCACCATTTGAAAACTGTTGCGATGAAGATTTTTTTGATGATTGATTTTTTGATGTAGAGGTGTCAGTCACATACTGTGGAAACCTCTCTTTTTTTCACTTTATTATTATTTTTATTTTTTCTTCTCAGGAACTTATTTTGGATTGGACTGCCAGTATTATCACTAATTAATTGTATTAATACTTTTATTTCTCATTGGACTATCACACTAATTATTAACTAATTTACTGGAGCACTCTGGTTTCACATCTATGCAAATTTAGCTCCTCACGGGCAACACATTTTATTTAATTCATTTTTTTATGTTTTTTAGGATTGTGTGAGTTTTGTACAACACTGATAACTAAAGGTATTTGGGTCACTTCTAGTATGGTTTATGGAGGTGACCACATATAGGGTATCATAGTGCACCAAATATTAAGCACCTAGGTGGTATCAACATTGGACCATTAATCTAATTTAGGATTTTTATTCACTTATAATTTATGGATTATAGTCACTAAGGCACTATTGGACCACGAATCTAATCCCTACAAGGACCTGGGAATACACATTGCTACTCTTACTCTGTCATTATTTTGGGAGCATTTAGTAGCAAGTATATATTATTGGTTTGGTACCTATAATTAGGGTTAGCCACGGAATTTTTTCTAAGCTCATAGGGGAGCGCCAATCGTCCTTTTACGTTTATTTCTATACTCAATTTACCCTCTAGGGGGTTAAATTTCCTTGGGCGGGCTGCATACCTGATTCGTAGTATCCTAAAGCGCGGAGTTGCCTCATAGTTTTACATTTGTTGGAGGGTGTGCCCGGGTCACTGCCCGCTCACCAAATACTCCCCTCCCCCTCCTTTCTTGGTTGGGGGTTGGACGCCCTCTGTGTGTGATCTTTTTTGGCTTGGGCCCATCATTTCTGACCTACCGGCTTTTCCATCTCGGCTGATCCGGGGCAGCGGAATACTTCTCCCCGCACCGGATGCATTTTTCCTGACATCTCAAGAAACATGGTTAGATCTCATGTTGTTATTCTATTATATGTTCAATATGTAATGCTTATTCATATATTCTGTATGATAATTGATTATCATGTTTGTTTTTGCTTTTTATTAATTTACAGACAACCAATGAATCACTAGCCCCTGAAGAAGAGGTTTAATCACTAAAAACCTCAAAACGCGTCGGGTATCGTCTGAACCAGTTAACTACTGGCCAGTCTCCAGTGGTTGTCTGTATACATACACACACATGTTTCTTGATATTGTACTTTGTATGTTTGTATAATAGATATATGCATCCTATTGTGACTTCCCATAAGTCACCAATTCATATTAAACTTTTCTAAAAAAATATCAATAAATTTTATTACATTTATTTGTCAAGGAATTTCTGTCTTTAAACGTCCCACAGAGGAACCTTCTTGTTTTTATATCACTGTGCAGCTAAACACGGCCTTGTTGTAGTACCCCCCTCCCCCGAACGAGGCCTTAGATCTTGTTGTAGTACCCCCCAAAAACGAGGCCTTAGATCTTGTTGTAGTATCCCCCTAAAACGAGGCCTTAGATCTTGTTGTAGTACCCCCCCGAACGAGGCCTTAGATCTTGTTGTAGTACCCCCCTCCCCCGAACGAAGCCTTAGATCTTGTTGTAGTACCCCCCTAAAACGAGGCCTTAGATCTTGTTGTAGTACCCCCCTCCCCCGAACGAAGCCTTAGATCTTGTTGTAGTACCCCCTAAAACGAGGCCTTAGATCTTGTTGTAGTACCCCCCGAAGGAAGCCTTAGATCTTGTAGTAGTACCCCCTCCCCCGCTGAACGAGGCCTTAGATCTTGTTGTAGTACCCCCCTCCCCCGAACGAAGCCTTAGATCTTGTTGTAGTACCCCCCTAAAACGAGGCCTTAGATCTTGTTGTAGTACCCCCCTCCCCCGAACGAAGCCTTAGATCTTGTTGTAGTACCCCCTAAAACGAGGCCTTAGATCTTGTTGTAGTACCCCCCGAAGGAAGCCTTAGATCTTGTAGTAGTACCCCCTCCCCCGCTGAACGAGGCCTTAGATCTTGTTGTAGTACCCCCCTAAAACAAGGCCTTAGATCTTGTTTAGAAGTTCGGTTGGGAGGGGGGGTAAAAATGCATGGTTGAGCTGCAATAGGCAGAGGATGGGGGTGTTTACATGCGGTGGCCGGGATGTTTTGCCCCCACAGCAAAGTTGCCCCAACTTGTAGCGATGCCGAACATTATACATTTAAGTCAATGGGGAAGCGCCGCAAACGCCCCACAACTGTGTACAATGCGTGTGATTGCGGTGCATTTGCCAGCAAAATGGGGAGAAAACAGGAGGTGAGGAGACGTCACATCACTTCCTCACCGTCTGTTAGTGTCCTCTAGAGAGCAATCCACACATGGATCGCACTTCAGAGGGAAGGGAGATTAAGACGCATTTCTATCCTTACTATGGTTTCTTTTTTATAATTTAATTAAATTTATACAGTTACAATTATTTTGATTTTGTTTCTCATTTTTGGAGGGGGGCTTTGTAGAGACATCGGGGGTCTATACAAACATCTAATGTCTCTTTCTTGACTATCTGCAGTCCCTTTCTCTGCCCTGTAGATGAATGGATAGAAGTCTGTATAGAGGCTCCAATTAATTCACAAACTGATGCATAGTAAACACAGTTTATTATGCTTCAGTGATGAATGAATACAGAAGTGATCAGTAACGATCGCTGACCGCGGCAAGGGGGAAGAAGATGGCCGGCGCATCAGGCTCTTCAGGGACCACGTCCACCCTAGCAGCTCTGCACGAGCAGGGGGGAGGGGATTCAAGGGCCACTCGGGCAACGGCCAGGAGGGGGGTCACAGCCCCCGGACGTGCCTTTTCAGCGAACCCCCCGGAGGCTCTGCACGAGTCGGGGGGAGGACGGAAGGGTCAGTGGGGCATTAAGGAAGGGGGGCTCACTCAGCAGCACGCGCGAGGGATGGCGGGACGCCACCAACAAGCACGGCAGTGAATCGAGTCAGCAGGAGCGGAGCCCGAACCGGCCCACCTTCGCAGGGGAGTTCGGATCAGCCAGGGACCAGCCAGCAGCCCGAAGTGGGAACGGGCAGGCGGAGACATAACTCTTACAGGACCCCCTCCCCTAGGGTGCGTGCCTTGTCTTTTCCGCAGGAGGACGATTCTCGGTCTGAAGGCGAATTGTCGGAAGAGGAGGAGGAGCTCAGTCGCCCTATCCCGCCGGTGGAGGCCCGTGCAGCGGCTGTGGGAATCCCGCCCGGTCAGCCCGGTAAGTCCACTGACAATAGTTCTTTTGTAAAAGTTTTACAATCTTTGTTGGGGACAGGTAACAGTGGGGGGAGCCCAGGATTACCTCCGGCATCGTCGTTGGCAGAGACAGACCAACCGCGAGCGGTGAGCGGGAGGGTGGATGGGGACCTGGGCAAATGCAGGAATTGTTGGAAGGGTTAAGGGTGCTGATAGGCCGTTTTGGTGAGAAGAGGGATTCTCCAGCAGGAGGGGTGAGTATGGAAGTTGGGGAAGTGGAGGCTGGTGTAGCAGTCGGGGGACGGGTGGCGGCCGACGCCACGGCAAGAAGTCTGCCGACCTCCGTTGTGGTGGGAGCAGATAAGGGGAATGAGATGGACAAAGGGGAGAAAGAACAGACGACGAGGGATGATATAGTGCGGATGGCCGATGCGGCAATGTGTGAGGTCTATGTCTGTTTTGAAGGACCTCTCGGGGCTCATTTAAAACAGGAGGTCAGGGAGAAGATTTGGAAGGGGGAGTACGTGGAGATTTTCTCCTTGCTCCCCCTGGAAAAATTCAACCTGGATAGGGTAAAACCGGATAGTAGCAAAAAAGATGATGAGGAAAAAATTAGGTATAGGCTCATTCCGCGGACTTTCGCCAATTGGCTCCAGGCGTTTGCCATTTTGGCGGGAGTGATTGAGGAGAAGAACCCTGAACATTGTTCGGCGTTGTTCTGCTACATGGACGCGATTGGGGAGGCTTATCGGGTTTACGGTGGAACGGCGTGGCTGCGGTACAACGAGCAGTTCCGCCAGCGGAGGGCTGTCCGTCCGGCGTTAAGGTGGGATCACAAAGATATTAGCCTCTGGATGAAGCTGATGGCGTCGGCTAAGACGCCGGCTCAGACATTTCAAGGGGGGACCGGAGGTAGCCAGGCCTCGGGACCTTCGGCCGGTAAGAAGTGGGGGGTATGTTGGCAATTTAATGAGGGGGCCTGTAAGTTTGGAGGAACCTGTAAAGTTCCACATACCCTTTGCCCATACCCTGATATGCCCTGCTGTGACCCCCTACCCTGATGTGACCAATACCCTGCACCCTGCTGTGCCCATACCCTGTGCCCAGTACCCTGATGTGCCCCGTACCATGTGCCCAGTACCCTGATGTGCCCCATACCCTGTGCCCAGTACCCTGCTGTGCCCAAAACCCTGAAAACGTGTGTGAAATGCATGCTTTACCATTTAGGCTGCATTTGCAACTGCACATTTCTGAACATCTTTCTGTATGCTGTTCACATCCGGGTGTTGAGAACACTTTAGCTGACGCCTTGTCTCGCTTTCAGTGGGACAAGTTCAGGGAGCTGGCGCCGACAGCAATAAGTGAGTCGACATGGCTTGGCCTATTCTAAAGTGTGGAAGGAATGGACTGACCTTCGGGGCACGGCACAATCCAGAGGGGAGGACCCGGGAGACAGGCTGTTATTGCTGGATTTGGTGGCCAGGGATATGGAAATGGAAAAATCTGTGTCAGCAATTGAAAAGAGGATGGCGGGGCTGGCGTTTTGGTTCAAATTGAGGAGAAGGGAGGATCTGACAAAGGATTTCTGGGTAAAGCAAGCCATAAAGGGGTATCGGAAGTCGCATAGGAGTAAGGACAAGCAGCGCCCCATCACATTTGGGAACTTGTTAGATATAAGTGTACAGCTTAAAGGGGCGTGTCAGTCAGCGTACGAGGTGAGGTTGTTTTCAGCTGCGTTTGCATTGGCATTCTTTGGAGCGTTCCGTATTGGGCAATTGGTTAGCCCATCAAAAGAGGTGGCGGGGGGCTTGATGGTTCAGGATGTAGAAGTAAGGGACGATAGGGTTATGGTCACACGGTTTGCCATACGATTCAGAAGCATGCAGCAAATCCGCACCGCGCTTCTGTTGCCATTAAGCCTGCATTCGCAGTGCTGCGTTTCCTCCGAACGCACACCAACCTGAACAGAAAACACATTTTAAACGACGGGACAACGTAGAGGCTAGTAGCCAATAGCTAATGTGATCTGAGCATGCGTAGCACTTTGTCCGGTCGGACAAGTGTGATGCGTGTTTCCAATGCATTTCTGAAATGCGTGGCAAAGTGCGCACTTCCTGTGTGGGTGGTCACACGTGTGTGTGAAATGCATGCTTTACCATTTAGGCTGCATGTGATTGCAGCGTGTTTGCAATGCATTTCTGAAATGCGTGTGTGATTGCAGCCTAATTGTTAATGATGTCCCATTCACGGTTATCAGACGGGTGTTTTGCTGCACATCAAACTGTGTTACAAACGCCCCAAAATGTACCCTGAAAAATCATGTGACACTCCACCACCAAAACCATTCTAGAGCCACCTTGGGGCGTTTGTCACACGTAGGGCAGCGGGGGGTGAATGAGATGTGGGGGGAAGTTTTCAGGCACCATGGATGACCAGAGAAGAGAGGTGAGGGGCAAATAAAAAACATTCATCCATCAAGGTTGTATAGGAGCTTCTATTCTGATGGGACTTCTGTGAGTCGCATTGAAGTTGTATGAAAGTTGGAAGCAATTCACACTGGAGATGGGAGGACAATGAGGTCTCAGCAGTGCGATCCGAGGCTGAAGGTTCTGCAAGTTTATTTAGAAGAGGAAATGTAACAATTGTGCTGCCCCATAAGGATTATAGAGGTCCCGGGACTGAAGGGGCAATAGTGATTGTAGTGTAGCGCCCCTCAGTGGGCTACTAGTGTTAGGTAAATGTAGTTTTTGGCCTCCCTGTAATCGGAGGGGGGCGGTGATCGTTTGTTAGTGCCTGTTCTAGGTTCTGCTGACATAAATTTGAGGTTAAATATCTGCTACAGAAAAGAGGTTTCCCCCATTCAATGGGACTTTAAAGGCTCAGAGAGGAAACATAGATTTATAAACTGAAGTTTTATTATAAAGAATTACATACA
The DNA here is from genome assembly GCA_028564925.1 of Lithobates sylvaticus. Taxonomy (NCBI): domain Eukaryota; kingdom Metazoa; phylum Chordata; class Amphibia; order Anura; family Ranidae; genus Lithobates; species Lithobates sylvaticus. The sequence goes on from CM053026.1 coordinate 785,507,725, forward strand.
AAAGGTAGTAAATATATCAGAAATAGTACACAGTAAAAAGAAGGGGTACACAATGGCACAATGCAAAATCACACCGTATCAGTATTGGTATCTACATGCAGTGGTTGTATAGGCATATCCGACGCGTTTCAGAGTCACTTGGCTCCTCCCTCAGGGATAGCTCTGCAGATAGTGTGGATATAGTAAAGTGACCCCAAACTGTCACACCAGTAAAAACATCAAAGTTGTTCAACTTCCATCACATCCATAACCCCCCCCCCCCCCCATATTCCCACCTGGATGTGGAGCAGGGGGGAGGGTGGGAGCCTCAACCAAGCGTGGGTCAGTTCAGCGTACACTGAGACCACCTAATGTGGATGTGCCTGTAGTATCCAGATAGGGAGCTGATCAAGACAGGTGAGAAATACATAGGTGACCACCAATAAACAGAGGCATATAAGACACCAGGGGGCATCTAACACAGCTCTAATTATTGGACTCCTTCACCATGTCACACCATACATCTAATGGTCAGCTGGTGCAGATCAACTACTTTCCCCGCATCCCACTGAATTCTGGGATATAGGGGGTGGAGAAACTTAGACCCTGGCCGGCATATTCATGCCTCTTCAGCCAATAGATTTTGGAGTATCCCAAAACTTCCCCTCCCCCTATCCCAGTTTTTTAAGCAGATAAACTGCAAAAGGACATTCAAGGCCTGATTTATGACTTGACGGTGGAAATGTGCTGTGCCTGGCTGCTCTGGGCCTATCAGGAAATGGAACCTGGGACTAGACATGTGCAATTCGTTTATTTCTAATTTCCGAATTTCAACAAATTTTAACAAATTTGTTAATTCCGAAATTTCCGAAATTTCCAAATTTTCAAATTTCCGAATTTTCAAATTTCCGAATTTTCAAATTTCTGAAAATTAAAAATTTCAGAAATTCAGATATTCATGAATTCGGAAATTTTGGCATTTCGGAAATTTTGGCATTTCGGAAATTTGGGAATTTGAAATTCTGAAATGTAAAATTTTCAGAAATTGGAAATTCTAAATTATGGAAATTCGGAAGTTCGGAAATTCGGAAATGGGAAAATTTGAAATTAGGAAATTCTAAAATTCTAAAATTTGGAAATTTTAAAATCCAAAAATAATAATGAAAATCTGATAATTCAAAAGAAAAAAATATGAAAATTCGAAAACCCAAAAATCTGAAACAATAATTGACTAATAATAACTATTAAATTATAGGTATTGAAATTTTGTTTCAAATTTGGCTGTTAGTGAACGTAACAAGTACGAATTTATCTGAAGTTATGAATTATCGGAAATAACGAATGTCATATCTGAAAAGAATGGAACCTAACGATCTAATAATAATAAATAACAATAATAATAAAACCTTTTTATTATTATTATTATTTATTATTAATTTGTTCCATTTGATTTGTTTAAATGCGGCAATAGTTATTTCGGATAATTCGTAAATTTGTATTGGTTACGTTTATTAACAGCCAAATTTGAAGGAAATTACAATACTTATAATTTAATAGTTATTTTTAGTAATTATTTTGAATTTTACAGATTTTCTTTCTTTTTTTTAGATTTTTGAATTTTCAAATTTTTTGAAATCCGAAAATAGCAAAATTGAAAATTAGGAAATTGTAAAATTGTAAAATTGTAAAATCTGGAAATTTTAAAATCCGAAAATTTGAATGAAAATATTATAATTTAAAAAAAAAAAAACTACGAAAATTTGAAAACCGAAAATCTGAAACAATAATTAACTAATAATAACTATTAAATTATAGGTATTGAAATTTAGTTTCAAATTTGGCTGTTAGTGAACGTAACAAGTACGAATTTATCCAAATTTATGAATTATTGGAAATAATCAATGCCATATCTAAAAGGAATGGATCATAACGATCTAATAATAATAAACAGCAATAATAATAAAACCTTTTATTATTATTATTATTATTATTATTTATTATTAATTTGTTCTATTCCATTTGTTTAGATGCGGCAATCGTTATAAATTTGTATTCCTTACATTCATTAACAGCCAAATTTGAAAGGAAATTCCAATACCTATATTTTTTTTTTCTTTTTTTTCTTTTTTTTTTTTTTTTTCAATACCTATAATTTAATAGTTATTTTTAGTAATTATTTGGAATTTTACAGAATTTATTTATTTTTTTCAGATTTTTGAATTTTCAGATTTTTGAATTTTTAAATTTTTGAATTTCTGAATTAAAATTTTTGGAATTTGAAAATTTGGAATTCGAAAATTTGGAATTCGAAAAATTGGAAATTTGGAAAATTCAAAAATGGAAAATTCGAAAAGACCAAATTTTCGGATTTCCGAATTCCAAATTTTTGAATTTACGAATTTCCAAAAAAAAAAAACGAATGAAACCGAACAAATGTTTTGTCAGTGCACATGTCTACCTGGGACCAAGCAGCAGGACCAGTCTTGGGTCTGTGCTATACTAGTAATAGTCCAATCTGTCTGATTGTTATATCGATATCCAATCATTAATCAATATTCCCATATACAGAGCCGAGGATTTCCACTTCCTGAGACTGTATACCCCTCCCCCGTCACCTGTCCACAAGTTCCGCCCCCTGTAAGGCTGTATTCATAGTGATAATCATCACAGCCAATCACAATGAGGGGGAGGAGCAATCACAGATCCATGGATTGGTCGTGTAAAGGAACCTGTGAGGACAGAAATGTAGGAATTCTCATTGTGGATATTAAAGTGTGTGTCTAGACAAATCCTATTGTTCTAGATTTGGATGGAGTGGGGGAGGATTAGAACCCCTGTCAGGTTTTTACTGCTATCCGGGGCTCCATTAGAGAGATTTCTCCTCACTTCCTGTCCTGGTGACAACGTTTTATCAGACAGGAAATGAGGGAAAATCTACAACAGGGACACAGACAGAAATAAAAGATCTGACAGGGGTTCTAATCCTTCCCCTATTATACTAAAGAAAAAGATTTTTATTTCTGTCTGTGTTGCTGTTGGAGAGTTCCCCTCACTTCCTGTCTGGGGAAATGTTGTCACAGGAAGAGGAAGTGAGGGGAAATCTCTCTAATGGAGCCCCAGATAGCAGAAAAAAAAATCTGACAGAGGTTCTAATCCTCCCCCATGCCAGCCAAAGCTGAAAATACCCCTTTCTTCTATAGATACACAGTGATGGTGGAGACCCCAAGGCCGTCATCCTGATCCTGGCTACACTATGTAGTGTGTCACTGACCCAGAACAAGCATGCAGCCAGTGAAGGCTGAACAATCTGACCTCCTGCATGCTTGTTCCTGGTCAGTGACACACTAGGTAGTGAAGGGAGGTTTAGGATGAAGATGACGGCCCCGGAACCTGCAGCTTTATAAATAAATCACTCATGTTTCCTGTCCTCTGCTTCCTCCTATTGGATGAGTATTCCACCAATCACCAATCAGATCATCCACCTTGTGATGTCTCTGGGCAGATCTCTCACTTCTGAGTCCCCCCACATATCTTTATACAACCTCCCCCTCCCCTTACCCATACCCCAGCATGGAGGGGCTCAGTGAAGGTGGTGGTGAAGGTGTGGAGATGTCGGATCGGGTCACACAGATCATAAAAGGAGATCCGCCCGGCCTCATAATCCAGATCTATCCTGAATCTCCCACTGGAGACATCGCCGGGTAATGGGGTCTTATTACTGTCATGTATCACTGAGAGCTGATTACCCAACCCCCACCCCCACCTCTCCAAACTCCAGGACTTCTTATTATATCCAATCAGTGACTGACCTCCTCTCCTCTCTATACTGGGGTAACACATCCCGACTCTCCAGTTCCATGATGTCCCCCCGACATCCACTTCCCAGTAATGTCTCCCTGAGGAGAACCTCTGACTGCTCATCACCTGATAATCCTGAAACCTCTCTGGTGTTTCTGGGCGATTCTGATGTGATGATGACCAGGATGCAGTTTTCCTGTCATCTGATATATGTAGATAATTACCAGCTGTCCTCACATCCAGTAATATGTCTGTAACCCCCGACACCCCCGATGTTTGCTGTACAGCCCCAATATTTGGTCCTCCAGCCTGGAGGTGTGAGTGT